>CAUDMG010001656.1:0-317500 GCA_958450375.1 Homarus gammarus | reverse complement strand
TTGTGTTAATATTTAATTTAATTAAATTCTTAAAGGTTTACTTTATTTATTTTTATTCCCTTTTAATTTACTTCAGAGAGAGTTATAATAAACAATTATATATTGGTGTATGTTTAATTACGTTCCAGTCTTGATATCTTCGATTTACTGAATGGAACCTATAGGTATCATCCTGTATAACTAGCTACTGTGGGCATCCTTGAAAATTCTAGGTGCACTGTAGGTGCGCGTGATACATGTACCCTACCTGTATATGCTGATAACCACATAGGAAAGCAACACGAAGTTCCCAAGCGCTTTGGACCAATACAATAGACTAGCACCTGGGTCAGAATGCACTTACACCTGGGTCAGACAATGTACTAACACCTGGATCAGACTATTGACTAACACCTGGGTCAGACAATACACTAACACCTGGGTCAGACAATACACTAACACCTGGGTCAGACAATACACTAACACCTGGGTCAGACAATACACTAACACCTGGGTCAGACAATACACTAACACCTGGGTCAGACAACAGACTAACACCTAGGTCAGACAATGGCCTAACACCTAGGTCAGACAATGGCCTAACACCTGGATTAGACGATAGATTTACACCTGAATCAGACAATAAACTAAAACTTGGACCAGAAAATGGATTAACACCTGGATCAGAGACAAGGGACTATACCAGTTTGTGTTGTATTTCATTCTTGAGTTCAACTATGTGTATCAATCAATCTGAGTACCTCCCTCATTTGGGGGTTAGTGACCACAGTCATCCACTCTAAACGTTCTTCAGCTACTTTTACCAATCCTCCAATTTTTTTTTTCTCTCTGGGTACCCAGTTTTTAATTTCATCCATCCATTCAAGTATCTGCCTTCCCCTGGCCCTCCTACCCTCAACTTTGCCCATTAGTAGTTCTGTTAGTATCCCCTCATCCCTAATTATATGACCATATTAAAAAAAAAAATATGTACATTTCAAGCATTTCTCTTGAAGTTTTTGCAAATATTAGTACTACCTCATTGATTTTATTTTCTATGTAGCTTTTCCTTAGCATTCACCGATAACACTACATTTCAAACGCCACCAACCCTTTTCTGGTGTCTGTTGACGAGTTATATAATGCCTTTTTACAATCTGTGATAACAGCAGTATCAGTTGCAGAGCGTCTATTTGATATTACTTTATCATTAAGTTTTAGCCCTCTATTTTCACTTTTAAATTCTCTAATTAAGAATTCTGAATATATATTATTGTTGGTGTTGATTTTGGTGATAGAACACATCTTTGTGTTACTCCCTTTCTAACTGTGATCCAATTAGGAAGTTCATTATTTACTATCACTGCAGTCTCCTGTTGCCATTAAAGAGTGTTTAGAATTCTAATATCTCCTTCATTAATGCTTATTTGTTCCAAGATTTCTCTAAGTTTATTGTGCTTTACCTTATCAAAAGCTTTTTCAAAATCAACAAAGCAGATATACACATTTCTTTGGACCTCTATATAGCCCTTTCATTCCAAATTCTCAAACCAATTATTCCTCTTCTAGTTCCTTTTCCCTTTTGAAGTCCATTTTGTTCTTTAGATAACTCAATTTATTTTCTAAATTTTATTCTCCTTAGAATTATTTTTAATAAAACTTTGTATTATAAATTGGGTGCACTCTAAGCACTGGTAAAATCTCATTTGAGGTATATACGATTACATATTTTAGTCAAACATGGCAACATGACGTTAGGGAAACAATTAGATCAGGACATGACCACCTCTCAGTCCACTTACCTGGTACCCAGACATCGAGAAATTCCTGAACATCGCGTGCAAAAAACCTTCTGCAGTCTTAACTTTCTCCTCTGGAAGTTAAAGTTTAAAGATGTTATCGTTCGATGATGTCTTGATTACAGTTAGCTTATTATTTGTGTAAGTTGGCTTGTATCATCAATGTTTTTTGGTGAATAATATCCATACTCCAGTTTTGTTCAATTATAGTTATATCTGTTTCATATCAACACAGTATTTAATAAATATATACAACATAAACATTACTCCAGTTTTTGTATGTTATTTATACCAGTGTTGTTTTTGTGTGTTATGTCCACTCTTTTGATATTGTCTGCAGGGGTATATTTAGTTTTACATGATAATTGACAGCTGTTTCTATCAACTTCATGGTTCTAGGACAACTACCCCCCTGGACAACTGCCTCCTCTTTATCACTTAAGGAAACTTCCAGATATTTGGACGGAATGAAGTAATGTCTGCTAGCATATGGTTATGTCATCCTTATAAGGAGTTATTAATGCGAGGTAAATTTTAGACAACACGACCATACATATTCCACATACTGACAGGGAAACGTGGAGCTCGCCTGTTATGTTGACGCTGTCTGCCAATGTATGTATATTCATTCTCTTGCAGTGTCTCAAACGCGTCGACCACTTCATCTTGTGGGATAAAGGCCAGACCTAGTAGCAAAGTCAGCATCAACTTAAGATTTTCATTATAATCCCTCATATTGTGCCTTGCAATATATGTTTTATGATAAGTGGTAGAAACCTCCCTTGACAGTTGTGTTGGGGAAGAACTCTTCAATGGCACTCCTGGCAATTTGTTCATAGTCGATGAGAAAAGTCTTTGGATTGAGTAAATGTCAGTACAGATTTATGGACAATGGTGGACAGTTGCCCGGGCAGCAATTGTCCTGTAGGGGGGCAGTTGGCAATTGTCCGGGGGAGCAGATATCGGGGAGGCAGTCATCCTCATACCCAATTCCATTACAGTAATGTTTATATATAATTTTTGCAATAGTGGTGTTATTATACCTGATACAGTAAAGTACTGCATTGAGTTTTCTACTTTGTAATATTATACAGTATAGTTTATGAAGAATACAGCAACATGACTAGGAACCGCTGGTGTCTACCCACAGACAATTAAGTATTTTCCTCCAGTCTTCTACAGACACTTTTATGAAGATGAAATTTCCAGTGTCAATACATAAACATTTACCTATCAATTTGAAGCCATTCGTTCAAGTGTTTGTTAATATTTAGGGTAATAAATCTATTTTTATTTATAGTTGTACCCTGTTCACATTTTCATCTCTTGATCACGTCTTTATATCAGTTTTTCATTTTCTAAGAAATTCAGCTACCTGTCTTCATGCAATATAATTTTGACACCAGTGAAGAGTTTAGTTGCAAGTCTGTAAACACTTCAGCTTGTCGATATCAATCTGAAGAATAGTCGACCAGAATTATAATATTATTGTACATTTCAAATGAACCAGAAGAAAGTCCGGTACAGTACTTCATAGTATCATTCCTAATACCATGTTTGTTTTATTGTTTGTTTTTTATGAATCGTCAACGAGATTTAAGTTTATCGTAAATCAATATATTCATTTGTTCCTTTAATGACAATGTCAAATTGTCTTTAGAACTCTATACGGGTACTCACTCTTTTTGAGGTTTGTAGGACTTATGTATGTGCATAACTTTACACTAATCTGTGGCCTTTTTCATAAGTCAACCATTTTTACAATGAGAATTAACTTAAATCCTATTGGAAATGACACACACACATATATATATATATATATATATATATATATATATATATATATATATATATATATATATAATCAACGACCTCACCAGCAAGGAATCGAACCCTCGACCTACTGGGTGTGACTAGGGAACGCTTACCGGCTAGGCCACAAGGACACTAAAAGCAGTTCTAGACTCTGTTATATTTCACACAGAGCCTGTTCATCGAGCTGATGGCGCCGTGAACCTCATTGGGAAACTGCCCGTGCCTCTTATGTGGTGTCAGTAGCATTTTACCGAATCCAGCTGGTATGAAACGCGAGGTACATATATATACTTCATTTTTAGTCCATTTAACACGCGGACTTTGAACATATAATCAACGACCTCACCAGGGGCAGTTTCCCAATGAGGTTCACGGCGCCACAGTGGTCCACCTTAGATTAAAACTTAGATGATCTAAATTCACATTTAACAAGTCACAATCAAGTGAGTCCATAACGTAATTCAGTACAAGATTTTAATAAACTTGTAATTGTAAAATAAATCTAGTCATTGTCTACTAAAATAACCATTGTGCAACCTCATCCTAAATCCTAGGTTAGTTTAGTTAGGCAACAAACTCTGTAATATGTAAAACAAGGGGTGTCGTCTCCCTCTGTTTAACTCATTAAACTTCTTTTCCAACCATTCCCCCCACGACTATATGTTGTGACTTCTATATCAGTCATGTCTGGCTCTGCCTTGAGCCCCAGCATGCCTTCCATCCTTTCCCCACCTTAACCAAAAAAAAAAAAAAAAAAAAAAAGGAGGAGGTCATAGGGCAAGTGAGGATGTGGTGAAAGAGGGTGTGAGAGTCAGGTTGACCACAAAGTTTACTAACAGTGTGGCCAGGCTCAGGGTTGCCTATGTACTCCCATAGGTACACTCGGAAACCATAATCTCTAGCCCACCTGGGTCGGTACTGGAGGTTAGAACAGTGTCCTTTCTGGACGGGGGCCCATTTAAACTATCACGAGGCAACACACGCACGAACACACACAGTCATAGTATGGCTGTATAGATGACATTATGTATAAATATTGTATATGGCATTTTATACTCTGCATTATCCACATTATATATGAACACGAAGAAACAATACCATAGGCTGTAGTTAGGAAAGTATGAATGGAAATAAACACTTCCAAACCACCCAGTGACTCCACACAATGTGTGTGTGTGCCAGACCACGATGCTTCCCATCATTCGCATAACTACAGTATATGAAAAATCGTATTTAATTTAACTACATATTTCAAAATCCTTAAATTACATGTGGATCAGTCACTCCTCATTTGACACACTTATAACAATACTTTGACCATCCCACCTGGGCACATGGAGGCCCACTGTAACTCTCACGGGGCAACATACGCACGAACACACAAGTTATGATATGAACCCTTCCAGGCTTCACTATCATTATCATGTTATGTTCATCGTGCTCTGTATCTTGGTAACTAGTCATAGTATCAATACATGACAGTGTTATTAGTATAATATTGTAACTTTTACCCTACAGTTATTGTTGTAAATCATGGACAGGAAGGATACATAAATTGTAATATCAAGTGTATGGTTCGCTCAAAGCCACCCCAAGTCAGACAACGCATCACACAAAGTTACAGTGTGTGTGTGTGCTGTAACATTAAGCTTCATCCTTAGTAGGTAAGATGTTTCATAAAGAGGTTTCTCCCATCTGTCATTGTGAGCATCGTCCCAGAGCACATTGTTTCCATCAAAACCATGGTTCATCCTTATTTCCCTTCTTCCGTGTAACTATATCCATATGGCTCAGTGACATGCACTTAGAGCATCAAGATTGTTTTGTAGGCATGACTATTGGCTAATTGAAACCCCAGAAATATTTTTCACATTTATTATGCAGAAACATTGTAAACATATCTATGTGATTAATGTAGTATATAACATATATTTAATGTCTGGACACATTCACAAGAGTTATGCATATTAATGCATAAATTTTGTAAGCATATCTACGCGAAGTGACTTAAAACCACATAGTAAAATACCTGGACAAATTCCCGAAAGTTAGGAAACGAAGTCTATGTGGCCCCAACGAGGTTACACCAGAGAGCTAACTCCCCCGCCGCCCCATACAAGGCACCGTCGTGGGCGGAGATTAAATTCTTGACCACAGGTTAATACCGTATCCAACCTCCATCTGCTGCTATAACTTCATGCAATCTGGTGGGCATGGAATCTACCAGACTGCTGCAAATGTTCGGCCTCCTCCTTGTTCCCTCCCACACATTATGTGCGTGTCTCCTTACTGCATCACTCGTTTTCTCCTCAACATCCCATTCAACAACCATATGCGCCCATAGATTTTCTATTGGATTACAATCGGCCCCTTTAGGGGGCCAGTCCAACAGAATACTCTGCGGGTGCGCCTCAAACCAACGCTTGACTGCCTGACTTGTATGTATTAGACTGCGGTCTTGCACCATACATATAGGCTGTGAGTCTGGGATGGCATATGAGTTGCTGGGGGGATGGTTAGCAGTCTTGTTGAACAAGCAGGTAGACAAAATAGAAAACTCACAGCCAAACTGTAAGAAAACCCATGGACAATGATACATTAGTAAAATATACTAGGTCATTTTAGCGAGTGCACACACATTATATTCAGACCTATTGGTCCTTGCGAGGCTGTTTGGTTATGCTATGCTAACTAGTTTGCTAGGGTGAGGGAAAGTGTGTGTATATATATATATATATATATATATATATATATATATATATATATATATATATATATATATATCTTGATAAAATCACACGGGAAAAGGGAAACAACGGAGCACCTTAGTTGCCTCTAAAGATGTCTTGAATAAAGAAGAAAGCTAAGGTGCTCCGTTGTTTCCCTTTTCCCGTGTGATTTTATCAAGATTTATCTTATCCACGTTTTCATTGTGGATCTACATGAAATATATATATATATATATATATATATATATATATATATATATATATATATATATATATATATATATATATATATATATATATATATATATATATATTGATAAAATCACACGGGAAAATGGAAACAACGGAGTACCTTAGCTTTCGTCTTTATTCAAGACATCTTCAGAGGCAACTGGATTACATGGACAGAGAGGCTTAAATATACAGGGTGACCTAAAAAACATGAGGTCAGGTCAAAATGATGACATCCACTAATCCCCACACCAACACACACGTAGAGGAGCTTAAGAGAAGGGTGGTGACGTGACTAGTCAAGTCAGGTCAGAAAAAAGGGGGCCCACAAAATAACTATCATACATCTAGATCAAAGGTTTTTAAAGCATTTTTAACCTTGGGCCACTGACAAATAAATTTATGTAACATATTATCGGTTTTGAACTGACCATCACTAAGGTTTATTGATTTTAATTCCTTAATCAAACTAGCTTCAACAAGAAGTCTTTCTGTGACACAAGATGATTTGAAAACTTCTAAGCTTTTTTCCCAAGCAATGGGGTGATTATTATTCCTAACATGAACGAACAAGGCACTGCTTTCAGATGCAGTTCTAATATTATACTTATGTTATTTGATTCTAAGCTGCAGTGTTTTTCCTGTCTGACCTACATAATTACAATTACATTTGCTACATGGAATACAATAAACACTACCATTTACATTCAAACTTGGGCTATTCCTTATTAACCTATTAACATATTTAACTCTTCTCAACAAATGCAAGGATGTTACCCCGTGAGAGTTACCGTGGGCCTCCATGTGCCCAGGTGGGATCGTCAAAATATTACACTATAAGTGTGTCAAATGGGGAGTCACTGAACGACATGTAATTTAAGGTTTTTGAAATATGTAGTTAAATTAAACACGATTTTTAATATATTTACGCGAATGATGGGAAATAAAAGATATAGATGGGGTGTGGTGGAATCGTCGTGGTCTGGCCACCAGCGCTGTAAACGACATGTGGATTCACTGGGTGGTTTGGAAGTTTTTTTTTTTTTTTAATTTAACAAATTTATTGGCAGAGCTTGTAGTACAGTTTGCCTATTCTGAGTAATTCAGTCAGGTCTTGACACTGAGGGTGGTATCACTTCTCACTGTCACGCAGGACAGAGGTTCATACACAAAGAAATACATCATATTCATTAACAACTATAAATGTATAGAGGTCAGATTCATATGGATAATGTCACTGTTCACTGCCATGCAGGACAGAGGTTCGTACACAAAGATTTGCATCATATTCATTGACAGTACATATACATATATGTAAACACACACACACACACATATACATACATATGCGTATATACATACACATATACATGTACACGTACATATACATGCACACACGCACACATACATACATATACGTCGGTCAGATTCATGTGGGTAATGTCACTTTTCACTGCCATACAGGACAGAGGTTCGTACACAAAGAATGCATCATATTCATTGACACTATATATAGGTCAGATTCATGTGGGTAATGCCACTGTTCACTGCCACGCAGGACAGAGGTTCGTACACAAAGAAGGAAATACATCACATTCACCAGCAGCATATATGGGTCAGTGGATCACATACATTGGAGTCATATTCTAGTTGAAGACTAATCAGTGTGGGCTAGCAAATTTGGGATAAACAGCAAGAATGTCCTCAAGCACACCTGATTCAATGAAGTAATTACATAGTTCAAGATACAGTAAGTCAGGTGGCCTGAAGTCTTTGACAGTGTCACATTCAATAATATAGTGTTCAAGTGTATGCTTTAAAGGTTTATCACAAAGTTTACATGCTGAGTGTTCCGGTATGGGTACAGCGTTACTAACTTGCCAGATGTGTCTGTATCCTAGCCTAATTCTGGCCACGACTACATCACATTGTCTGGTTCTGTCCTTATGCTGGCCATACCGGTACCTCTTGTTACAAAATTTGTCATATTTACTAATGCTACAACTGTCAGGTCTCTCTGCATTTCTCACTTCTTCTAGATCAGAGTTCATGATTCTGACTTGAATGTTTTTAATTACGGCATTGGACAGACCAAGGTCACGGTCAACATTTTCTTTCTTACACGCCTCATTGGCCAGTCTATCAGCACGGTCATGATACCTGATTCCAACATGGGACGGAATCCACACAAATTCGATACGAAAGTTGTTCTCATTGGCAGTTATCACATTCCTTTTAATATCACATGCAACTTTAGACATAGAACCTGACGGGCTGTTCATTGATTTCAAAGCACTTTGAGAGTCACAGAATATCACCCCACCTCCATTTTCTTTGAGGTAGTCTGTGGCTAAGTAGATTCCAGTTAGTTCAGTTTGTGTTGTGCTGGCCCAGTTGTTTAGCCTTTGCTTGTTTGACACTATCATCTCTTTTTCTTTATATATTACAATTGCACAGCCTGTTCTACCTGTGTTTGTCTGCACAGAACCATCAGTAAAAGCATAACATTCACTTGATTTAATACTCTCTATGTGTCTGTTAATAGTTTCTAGTGTGACACATCTCACCACATCGGTGTTTAACATTTGCTTACTACCAACAGGAGTGTAATTAATAGGAACTGATATGTCCAGCCAAGGAGGAATGGCATTAATAGGTTCGTCTGGGGTGATTGGGACATTCAGTTTCAGGAGATCTGCAACACTTTTATGAAGCCACGCCCCAAAGAGAGTCTTTTTTGAAAGGTTGGCGAGATGGTCGGGATTACTTAGATAGAACATCAACTCAGTTTGAGTTGTAGTTTGAGAACTATTGTTCTTCAAAACTTTGACACAAAACATGGTATTAAGTAGGGCTATCCTCTCAGATAGGGAGGGCAGTCCGAGCTCTTTCCTCATATTTACAATTCTGGTTGATTTTGGGCAACCTAGGATGATGCGCATGGCTTCATTTTGCACTACCTCAAGGCTGCTGAGTTGTTTAGGCGGAATAGTCACAAGATGGAGAGCATGATAGTCAACTACAGAACGAATGAAGTGAAGATAAAAAGTACGAGCATAGGTGATGTTAATTCCATAGCCCTTGCCAACAAGGGTTCTGAGGGGTTTAAGGCGCTGCATTAGTTTGTCACGAAGGTTGCTGACAAAGTTTGCATCATTCACACAAATTCCAAGATATTTATAGGAGCTACATAGTTCCAAGGGCATGCTGTTAATGTTATAGTCAAGAGGCAGAGGGTGGGCAGGACGAGGATTGAGGACCCTCGTCTTGTCAACAGATATTATGAGACCGCATTCAACAGTTCTCCGAGCAAATACATCCAGCAAGGCTTGGAGCCTGAGTTTGGTTTGTGTCATAATGCAGATATCATCAGCATAGCATATTACGGCTTCGTTTGGTTGAACTGGAATGTCAGCAATAAGCTTGTGCATCAGTATATTAAAGAGCATAGGACTTAACACTCCTCCCTGAGGCGTGCCCAGCTCAAATGATCTCATTCTGGTACTTTTAACTCCCCTAAACAGAACACTGGCATACCTGTTGGACAGATAACCCTTTATCCATGTCAGGAGGTTACCTTGTATGCCAAAATTAGCTAGTTGCTCAAGTATAATGTCTCTATTAGCTACATCAAAGGCTGATTTAAGGTCTATGAAGGCTGTTTGTGTCTTATCTTTTGAGTGAACAAGATATTCTGCAAAGCATGTCTGTGTGCTACGCCCGGGCATGAACCCGTACAGATTAGGGGCGAGTTTGTCTTTGACTTGAAACATAAGACGGTTTAGAACAACTCTTTCAAGGACTTTACACATACAGGATGTAAGTGAAATTGGCCTGAAGTTTGGAGAATTAGCTTTAGGGATTGGAACTATGTTTCCATGAGTCCATGTCTTAGGCAGAATACCCTGTGTGAGGCTCATTTGGAAGGGTTTATTTCCATTCATACTTTCGTAACTACAACCTATGGTAATTTTTTCTTCGCGTTCATATATAATGAAGATAATGCAGAGTATAAAATGCCATATACAATATTTATACATATTATCATCTATACAGCCGTACTATGACTGTGTTGTTCGTGCTTGTGTTGCTTCGGATAGTTAGAGTGGGCCCCCGTCCAGAAAGGACACTGTACTAACCTCCAGCACCGACCCAGGTGGGCTAGAGAATATTGTTTCCGATTGTACCTGTACCCTAGAAGCAGTCCCATGTACAGTCACGTTCAAGATTCTTCGAACACTGCTGGAGACAGCTGGCAACTCTTCTTCTTGTTTGGGGATTGCTGGCCACTTCGCCTTTAAGCTATTTCGGCCGGAGCTGATGTCTTCTTTCTTCTTCTTGAGGTTTCTTCTTCTATTCTTGGTCTTCTTTCTTGCTGCAACTAATCTGATGTTCTTGTTTCTTCTTTTCTTGTTATTCTTGTGTTCTTCTTGTTCTTGGTATTTTGGTTTCTTCTTTCTTCTTGTTGTTTTATTTGGGATGAATTATGGTATGAGTGAGTGATATGATAGTGAGTTACTGACAGACCAGATGAAATGGCCGGACAGGTGACTAGTTTCTCTGTGATTTTTTTTTTTTTTTTAGTCTTTTTTGTAGCCCGTGTCTTTTTGTTTGGATAAGTGTTGGTAGGTGTCAGTTTTACTTGGTATATGTGCGTGTTGTATGTAATGGGAAGGTTTGTGGTATGTCTCTGATGTTGTATGTTTTAATTTTTGTTTTATTCATTTTTATTTTCTTTAGGGCATGGTTACATACATATCATAAAAAGCGTTCATGCGTGTCTTTCACAACATGCCGATAAGACGGGTCTCCTTGAGGAAGATTATTACAGCGTCACTTATGGTGACATCATCTTGCAATAAATTGGGTACAGTCAGCACGAAGCATCGCTTGGCAGCTAGCATCACCAGCTGCCGGCGTTCTGGTTCGTACTGGCTGCACTCCGTCAGAATGTGTCGTATGGAAATAATTTTGTTGCACGTGGCACAGATAGGTAGAAAGGAGTTGTCTAAGTAAGCTTTTAGGTGGGTCAAATAGGTACAATTTAACCTTAGTCTGGCGAGAACCACCTCTTCCCTCCTATTCTTTCTGTATGCTGAAAGCCAGTTTCCTATGTTAGTCTTCCAGTTGTTGCGAAGATCTAACCTCGTCCAATCATGTTGCCACTTCCCTGTTGTATATGTCTTCCCAAGGAGAGACACGACTGACGCTCCCAGGGTACATTGGTTGTCTCCCTGAGACCCACAGTCGCTTTTGCTAGTTTGTCTACCTGTTCATTGCCCCGAATGTTGCAATGCCCAGGCAACCATATCAGCACAATATTCTTGGCACACTCCTGTAGTTTATTAATAATGTTGCCCTGTATCTCATTGCTGGTAGTATCACCACCTTGAATTGCATTAAGAGCTGACATGGAATCTGAAATGATAGCAACATCATTGACATCGCTTGTTATTGCAATGTCAATGGCTCTACTTATTGTAAACATCTCTGCAGTGAATATGGTTGTATGCCGCGGCAGGCGGGAGCTCCACTCCCCGTCTCTGCTCCAGATACCGGCTCCAACGTTGTCGTCAGTTCTGGACCCCTCTGTGTACACGTGAGTATAGGCGCTATATCCTTCTAGAAATTGATAGAAAAGTTGTTTAAGGAGCTCGGGATGTAGGTCATTCTTCCCTCCTGGAAGCCACGATGTTTCCACATGGAAGTTGGGGTTCTCCCATGGCGGACACAACGGTGGAACATATCTATCAACGTCTTCGAAGTGGATACCAGCACCCTGGCACAAGGTCTGGAGGCGGACAACCGAGGGCGGGGACCTACGCAGCTGCAGGAAACGGAATTTAGCAACAGCACACCAACCTGGGTGGCCTGTGCCGCGCCTCCTAGCCGCACTCAACCCTTACCTTAGCGTCAACATATCCCTCCTGATGTGGAGTGGAGGGACATGCGCCTCCACCTCTAGTCTTTCTATACGTGTACACTTGTAGGCACTCAGACATAGACGAAGGCATCGGTTCTGTATTCTGGTCAGCTTTGCGAGTGTGGTGTCGCATGCAGAAGCATACAACTGGCATCCATAGTCAAGTTTCGATCTGATCAGGGTCTTATACACCATTAATAAAGATTTCCTATCGGCTCCCCATGTAGTACCTGATAAAACTTTCAGGATGTTTGTGACTTTAAGATATCTATTTTCAAGCTCGTTAATGAGGTTTTCCACGTTAATTTCCGGTCAAAATGAACACCGAGAAATTTTACTGAAGTCTGAAATTTAATAGGAGTATCATTTAATTTTAATACTGGATTATTTATGTATCGTTTCTTAGTGAAGACTACTCCTACTGTCTTCTCAACTAAAAACCTAAATTCCCATTGTATTGCCCACTCTTCAGCGGCTTTTAGGCCGGCTTGCACCCTTTGTGCAGATCATCTCTCGACCCGAGAGGAGCGCCAGATTGCGCAATCGTCAGCAAACAAGGAGAATTTGAGGTCACTTAAGCTGGGTGCTGGTGATAGGAAATCATTAATCATGATGAAAAATAATATTGGGCCCAAAACGCTGCCTTGTGGAACTCCGTTTTCTAGGACAAATGTGTCTGACTTTACGTTACCTTTTAATTTGACGGAAAAAGTTCAGTCTTGCAAAAAATTTCTAATGAAAATTGGCAAATTACCTCTCAGACTCAAGGCCTGGAGCTTCATCATGAGGCCAGTCCGCCATGTCATGTCGAAAGCTTTTTCTATGTCTAGGAATACTACAATTAGTGTTTCTTTACTGCAAAGAGCCTTTGAGATGTAAGTTTCAAGACTTATTAAATGATCTAGTGTGCTTCTACCTTGGCGGAAACCACACTGTCGATCACTCAATAAGTTGTTACTTTCCAAAAAATACATTAGCCTACCTTTTATCATACGTTCCATGACCTTACACAGACAGCATGTGAGCGAAATCGGACGGAATGAGTTGGTGTTAGTAGGGCATTTGTCCCTCTTTGGGATCGGTACGACATGGGCAAAGTGCCATGAGTTTGGAAACGTTCTGGACGTCCAGATCTCATTGAACACTTCTAGCAATTTGTCCAGGTTTCCCTGGTCAAGGTGCTTAATCATCTCGTATCGTATACCGTCAGGTCCAGGAGTAGAGCCCTTGCCCTTTTTTAAAGCAAAAGAAAGTTCCTCTGGGGAAAATGCTCGGTTGTAGTCCTATTCGTCCCCGTTCTCGAAGTCGAGATGCACGAGCTCGGCACGATCACGGAACACGCCGAAGCGTGGATCATGATTGGTGGAGCAACTGGCATCTGCGAACTTCTGGCCTAGGGAGTTGGCAATGGCCTGGGTTTCGTCGAGAAGCCGCCCTCCACTACTCGCCTGTGGGATAAAAGTCCTTCCTCTGTTTGATCTGACCCGGTTTATAGCCGACCATACCTCAGAGGAAGAGGTATCCTTGTTAATAGTGGAGACGAATGCCCGCCAAGACTCTCTCTTGCATTCCCTGATAACCTTCCTAGCCTTAGCTCTAGCTTTTTTATATTCTATGAGGTTTTCAATAGATGGAGCTCTGTTAAATACACGGCATCGCCTATTGCGCTCACAAACCACTCGTCGGCAGTCTGGTGTCCACCATAGAACTCCAGGCCTGTGGGTAGTTGCAGAAGTCTTAGGAATTGTTAAATGTGCTGCGTGTAATATGGCTTGTTCTATGTGTGATATTTTGGTGTTGATATCTTCTCCAATGTTGTCTATACGAACGGCTCCTGAGTAGGCCTCCCAGTCTGCTTTCCTAGGGTTGTAGCGCACCTCGGGAGTAGCCGTTGGGGCGTCACACTCATAAGAAATGCAGATCGGAAAATGGTCGCTACCCAGGGAGTCGTCGTATGTAGAAAATTTACAGTCTAATAGCAAGGAAGCATCAACTATAGAGAGATCTATAGCTGTCGCTGAGCCAATTCGTTCGTCCACTCGAGTCGCACTACCGTCATTCAGAAGAGACAAGTTGGAGTTGAATATAGTTGCAGCCACCTGCTCTCCCCTCCCGTCATTCTGGACACTGCCCCACCGCAAATGGTGAGCAGTGAGGTCTCCGAGGATCATTTTTTTCCCTGGTAGTTGGTTAAATAGCTCCTCAAGCTCACCCTCGGCAATGAGCCCGCCCGGCGGACAGTATAGTGAGCAGACGGTCACATAGTCAGACGGAAACTTGACTCTGCACGCCACAGCCTGCAGGTTCACGCTCAGATTGACTCTCTGTTGAGCGAATTCACTCCTAATATATAGGGCTACGCCCCTAAGGTTGTCTCCTCTGTAGGACGTGTAGTTGTCAAATACAGGTGGGTCGTCCTGACCCGCAAGTAGCGTCTCTTGTAGGCAAAAAACGTCTGGCCGAAATAATGACTTTAGTAATTGAAATTGAGCATTTTTATTCCTAGCACCTCTGCAATTCCACTGGATGATATTGAATTTTAAGTCTGAGAGTTGATATGGTCAGCGTTTTGGGTTTTCTTTTTCTTTGTTCTTGTCTCGGGGGGGGGGGGGGGGGGAATTGTGTGCCGGAGAATGTTCCCTACTATTTCTTGAGCAGTCCCATGGCTCTATAAAGCCAGCTCTCTGCTCGGTAGGGGCTCCCAGCCCCCGGTGTGATTCAACAAAGTGAAACAATGGTTGTGGTGAGGAGTCTCTTGTCAAGTTGTCGACAGATTGCGACCTTCTCCTTACCTGGGGGTAGACAAGGTCGACAGTCTGCTTAGCTTTTGTGGTCTCGTTTGACTTGTTTTTAAGTTTAGTCTTGTTACTAGTCATAGTTGTCTTTGAGTTTTCGTTGCTGTCGTCGATGGTTGGATAGCCGGTGAGTGTAGATTCTGTTTGTGTTGCAATTGACCTGGTCTCTGTCTGTGTTCCAGTGGTGCACATTTTGGGGGGTGAGATGTTTTTAGATACAGCGGATGCGAAGGACATTCCAGGTGTTGGTGTCTGCAAGGACATCTCCTCCTGCTTCCTAGCCTCCCTGTTGCCCAAATTAGTCTCTGCTCTCACCCTACTGATCTCATACTCCCTCAGGAAGGAAGGGCACTTCCTGTCTTAGGCAGCATGATGACCCGAACAGTGGTAGCATTTTTCCTCAGTTTGTGTGCATTCATCTTCCCTGTGTCCACTCTGAGCACATTTACAGCATACCTGGGTATTATGGCAGGCCTTACTAGTGTGTCCAAACCTTTGGCAGTTAAAACATCTCATGGGAAATGGAATATATGTTTTTTTTTGTATTCTCTGGTATCCTACCAATACATGGGTGGGCCTAACAAGTCCAGCAAAAGTCAGTACAGCTGTGGTTGATCGTTTCCTTTCTCCCTCTACGGTCCTCCGATTAAAGACGAAGGCATCGACGACTCCTTGATCTTGCATGTGGTACACGATATCGTCGGTACTCATTTCCTGGAATTCGTAGCTGTTAACTAGAGCCTTACAGGCATTGAGAAATGCTGGGATATACTGTTCCACTTTGGTTGTATGGAAGGTTTTCAGATTCAAGGCATCCCTCATTTGCTTTTCATCTTTAACGGTAACTTGGAGTTCGCCATTTCTTGTCTTTCGGACTTTCTCCACGTTCCCTATTTGATCTTTAATGGCCTTCTGGATAATGAATCCATTAATTTTGTCAAACGAGGTGGACGTGTCAACAGTCCGATAGTGGATTACTCTGGCCTTCTCTGGTGTTATTTCAATGGTACGTCTTTGTGGAATGCTTTTATCGGTGGTCGATTCCTGGTCTTTGTCTGTCAGTGGTCTTGGCAGTCTCAGGTCATTTTGATTGGTCTCCCGCCTCTGCTTGTCCCTGCCTGAAAGAGTAGAGGAGGGCTTGTTGTGGCCTCTCCCAGAGGGCATGGTTGGGGTGGCTGGGAACCACCCCTTAGGTACAGTTTTAATTTGTTTTTTACATGTACTGGATATTAAATGGTGCACTAAGGTTATTGAAGGCCCTTAGTGCAGAAAAAATACTCTTTCCTAAGGGCGACCCCCGCACAGTGGTGTGTCTGCACTATCACGGACGTCACTGCTGGATTGGCCCAGGTTTTTCCCCGACCCCCACTGTATACACACAATCCCACTCTGTGAGGTGTGCACCACTGGGGGGGCTCTAGCACGAATACTAAAGTATTAAAAATCAGCAGGTGCCTCGGCCAGGGTAAGTAATGGAAAAATAATGTGAAGAGAGAAAGCCCTCCTACCACGTCAGGAAGGACAACAGTTAGCGCTTCCTCCGCAGTTGTGTGGGTCACTCACACGGTCTGTGGGGAGGGAAGGCTAACGTCGTCAGTCCTGTACGTTCGTGAGGTGTCAAAAATATATATGGAAAATAAGCTGTGTCACTTTTATATATATAAAATTGCTGTTTAACAGCGTTTCAGGGAGTGATTTGGTTGATAATTTAAGTTTAGTATCTCCGGGAATCAGTGCATGTGCACAGGGATCCGGGAAGATGTGGCGTTTTTGAACGGTGGAATATATAACGGTCAACCGTTACGGGTCAGTTGCTGTTCCCGTCGGTTGGTCCGTCTTCTCCGGTGACCAGTCGGCGGCAACTCAAGGCCGTTTGTTTACTATACTACGTAGTAAAAATTATGAATGAATGTAAAAGAGATCGTTGATTGGTTACTTAGTTCCCCGCTGCTTAATTAATGGTTGGGCTTTGTTGTTTCGCATTATATTATGCCTTTCTGCTAGTATATACTGTTAATTTGAGTTTAAAATGGATAGAGCAATTAGCCAACCTATATGAATTTATATTTAGATAAATAAGCATAAGTAAAAATCGGTAAGTATGTTAAAGAACATCATGCATCGGGCACAGCTGTGTGCAGGCTGTTATGAGGTTGCCTGTTTATCATTAATTTATACTAATATTGTCTTCAAACGTTTAATCCCTTTCGGGTAATTAATCGAGTTGTATCTAACCGATGCTAAACAAAACTTCTTTCTAAAGACGCTGATTTCTTGCAACAGAAACTGCTGTTTTACTTCCCTGTGTGTGCGTGTGCGCTTGCGGAGTGTGTGTGTGTGTGCATGTGGAGTGTGTGTGTGTGTGTGTGTCAGTCTGTGACTGTATTTAATAATGACGTTGTTCAATTGAAGGTGATGGTAATTAATCTTACGAACCATCCGTGTGATGGTGTGAATTAGTACTGTAGCATATGCCTTATACTTTTACAAGCCATTATCTACCAATATCATTGTCATTCCAAGACTATGAATATTGTAAGCAGCAAATGGCATTTCTTTCGTTGAGTGACTCTTTGCCCCCCCCCCCCCCCCCTAAATCCATGTTTCTGACTTGTGTCGATTACGTCACGTTTAGTCTGGTGTCTTTAAAAAAATATCTTCTTTTTTTTTCCAAAAATGTGTATGATGTATTATAAATTTGTATCTTATTTATTTATTTATTCGTTTATTTTTTATAAATGCATAATAAATATAAATATAACGCTGACGTTAGGTTAGGTTAGGTGCCTTCAAGAGCCGAATCGGACAGCTGTGATCGAACCATTACATATTGTAGGAATTGTGTCGTTATACAGTTGTTTCTTTGTCTCCGTCTCCTTCTCTGATTTTGTCCGTGGTTGACCTTTGTAATTACGACATTGAATCGGGGGTGCTTGAGGACAATCTTGCTGTTTATCCCAAATTTGCTAGCCCACACTGATTTGTCTTCAATTAGAATATGACGTCCAATGTATGTGAACTACTGACCTATATATACTGCTTATGAATATGATGTATTTCTTTCTTTGTGTACGAACCTCTGTCCTGCATGGCAGTGAACAGTGACATTACCCACATGAATCTGACCTATATATATATATATATATATATATATATATATATATATATATATATATATATATATATATATATATATATATATATATATATAGCTATTAATGAATATGTTGTATTTCTTTGTGTATTGAAGACAATATTAGTATAAATTAATGATAAACAGGCAACCTCATAACAGCCTGCACACAGCTGTGCCCGATGCATGATGTTCTTTAACACTCTTACCGATTTTTACTTATGTTTATTTATCTAATTATAAATTCATATAGGTTGGCTAATTGCTCTATCCATTTTAAACTCAAATTAACAGTATATACTAGCAGAAAGGCATAATATAATGCGAAACAACAAAGCCCAACCATTAATTAAGCAACGGGGAACTAAGTAACCAATCACCGATCACTTTTACATTCATTCATAATTTTTACTACGTAGTATAGTAAACAAACGGCCTTGAGTTGCCAGCTGTCTCCAGCAGTGTTAGAAGAATCTTGAACGTGACTGTACATAATCTGTTGAGATCGAGTCAGGGATTGATATTCTTTGTAGTAGCGGTTGTCGTCACCGGTTACAGCATCATAGTGGCGTAGTGTGACGCTACCTGTTGTTTCAGGTGTGTCCAATGTTCGTCAAATGCAACTAATAATAAATAATAATAATAATAATAATTAACGGTTTATTGAAAGAACTTGGCAGGCAGAAGGCTGAAAATATAGTTGCATATTTGGGGAATGGGTTTCGAATTACAAATAATATACAAGTAACATAAGTGATACAAATAAGATATATAATAACTAGATGGGGAAAAGCTCAAACTACAGTGCATTTCAACATAGTGACAGTGCAAGGAGTAGTATTTATTGGGAGTGAATACACTGGTTTATTACAAGTTATTGATAATTTTTACAATGGTTCGGACTGGGCTGTTCTTATAGCGATCAGTTCGTGCACGTATGGGCTGGATGCGGTTGTGGTGTCGAACAGCAATTCTCGGGCTAGGGATCTCAGGTGGTAGTAGGAGCCGGTGTCGAGGATGGTGTAGAAGCTTCTTTCCAAATTTGCAGAGGAGGTCGTGGTGATGGTCAGTGAGAGTCGAAAGGGTTAGTGTGTTGAGTGCTTCTTGATATGTGGAATAGGAAGGGGAGAGAATAATCTTGCATGCCCTCTTTTGCGCGGCGTGTATGTGACATTTGAGATGATTTAGGGAGAGGGCGAGGGTGGCTTCAATATCTTCTTCTTGTGTCGCTTCTTTGGCAAGCTGATCAACAGTGTCACAGGCAGTTATTCCTATATGTGACGGTGTCATGATCGTGATGACGGCTAACCTGAAAACCTTAAGGATTCATATTACGCTCAAACGTCCACAAAACCTTCCGAGTCCCCCAGTGGAAACGTCCCCCGTTCTCTCTGTTTCCTTGATGACGTCATCGATAGGCCGTCTTTGTCTAAAGGGAACTTTGAATATAATCTGCGGATTTCATAGCAAGACGCTGTATGTTGGGACCTGTTGCCATCCAACCCTTTGTAATCAATTTAATTTTGCTGTTGATAGCTCAATCAGAGCATTGTTATTGAGGATAATAGTCGGGAATGAAACTGAGTTCATAGTCTCAATATCAACGTCAGAGTGTACAGTAAATTAATTCATCGAAATAGAAGTAGGTGGACTCCCTGACCTATTTTCAGTGAGGGTGCCGCTGGCATTTCAACTGTTAGTAAGTGCTCGCCCTTCACCCATACAGGTAGGCCATTCCACTCTGTGTTGAAATTCGCCCTTCTTTAAGTGATTTGACCCAATTAATAGTTGATTGTGCAAGTGTTACAGTAACGTAGTTGATATGCTCTGAGTGAAGTCATATTTACGTCTTTAACGTCCCCTAAAATATGAAGTCGTTGTCACTGTTAGTAAGTGCTCGCCCCTTCACCCATACAGGTCCCTAACGCAACCTAGGCCGTGTCTGTAGGGTGGATGTTGTATCCACTATGTCTGGGGGAGATGTCCGAGGTCCAGTAGGATCAGTTACCTTCGTGAGACCCAACCGTCAGACACTTCAGACTACCTATGGCCCCCATAGCTGGCCCGTCTGGCCCTAACGCTCGGCCTGCGGGGTGACCCCGGATCACCAAGCCACACACCACTACCAGCCCCCATCATTGGTGGATGAGTGTCTAACTCAGTAGGGCTATTTGTGTGGTGGGGTTAATCCACTGGGATCTTCAGAGTTCGTCGGAAAGTACCCCATGGTGGCAGGACCTCAGGGAGGATGCTTGAGTATCACTCCTGACGACTGAGTGTTGTAGTGGCAGTTGTCCCTGGTCTTTATGGTGCTAAATGACTATAAGAATTATGTGTTATTGAGTATGTCCACCCAGTAGTGGTGTGAGTGATATTGAGTATGTCCACCCAGTAGTGGTGTGAGTATGTTGAACCTGAGGGCCTACTACCAGATTTCGTCTGTTGGTACATATATATTGTTTCTCCTACCTCCATATTAATGTTTAAATAAATTTTGTATTTGTATATTGTGTCAATTATTTACCTACAGTATCTACCGTTATTTCTTCCCTATTACTTGATACTATCATTACATATACCCACGAGCCTCCTCTCGTCACGCTACCAATGGTTATAAGTATTAGAGTAAAAAAGGAATTGTTACTGACACCCAGTCCCTTATAACGGGATCCAAATAAACTTGACACGGATGACATCAGTTTGTTCTAGCCCGGCGGTGGCGACTAGGGTGTGTTGGGCGCCAGGGGAGAGGGGGGGGGGGGGGAGGGTAATTTGAGTCTCGCTAGCGCAGACGTGCTGTCACTGATTATAAGGAGGTTCGGGCGTTCAGTGCGAGCATGGGTCGCCCCCTCATGACTGCCCGCGAAGATGGCTATGTTTTCAGTGTCAGTGGAGGAGGCCCAGTCGTGGACACTGATTTTCCTGCGGGCCTGGCGCTCAGGGATCCACACAGCTACCTCAGCGCTGCCCAGCGTGGTAACAGACCCATCACAGTAGACAAGGAGAGGAGGGTGGGAGGTCGTAAGAGAGGAGGCGACATCATTAATCTGCTCAAGGCAGTTAAGTTTGAGCATATACTGCAGTTGGGTGGATTTACGATCAAGAAAGGTGTGGACGACAACGTTGACACTTGAGGAAGGCCACGGCGGTAGAGGCGGATGAGTGTACTCGGGAGGGAGAGAGGTCAAGGGGGTGTAGAGGTGATAACGCAGGATGTCAGCAGCAGTGTGGATGGGCCAGTGAGATGCCTCACTCCTTGTTAAGTTTTTTGCCTACCGAATAACCTCCCATTTCTCCTCCTCACTCACTAGTGTGATCCTGAGGGGGCGAGGCTTATCCCCCTGCTTTTGTCCCAGCCTCCTTACATCCTGAGGGGTTGATGGCATCTTCAGAACCTCTGTACAAATATGCTTAAACTGTATCTTATCGTGTGTTACCTTACTCTCAGTTTCCTCCGCCTGGCTCTCGGGGACTCCAAAAACTATTACATTGTTCCTGCGCTGGAAACGTTCCCGTTGTTCCTCCTCTACCCTAACAGTAGGTCCGTTAATTTTCATTTCTTCGACAGATTTTTTTCAGAGTCCATCGCTGCTGTAGAACCTGTTCTGATCCTGCATTACTCTTCGTGACGGGAAAACCTGTGTGTATGTGTAGGGTATGTGGGTGAAGGAGTGGTTCGAGAAGAATTTTTGGGATTTGGAAATGTCACTGAAATGAAATGAGTAGCAAAGCTCTTATTGATTCAATATTGATATTTCTAAAAAACACCAAGTCATCTTGGAGGGACTTGTAGGCCAAGGATTTGATGGAGCTCTTGCGACGAAAGGACGATTTAACAGTAGTCAGGCTGTTATTGTTGTAAAGCACCCTCCTGCATTCTACATGCACTGTGCTAGCCACTGCTTTAACATAACTCTTGTTGCAGCATGTTCTTTGTCTGCTGTTCAAAATGCCCAGGGTTCCCTGTCTGAGGTGATTAATTCAATTAATCCTTCTTCAAAACATTTGCAAATACTTATAAATGAAACTGATGCTCGATGGAAGATTCCACAAAGAAACGCCAAACAAGACTTGCTCCCAGACGCATTAGGTTAAACATGATAACATTTTGACACTATGTGAGTTACTGTCTGCAATTATAATAACTTTGCAGACATTCTGTCTACGACACGGTAACTGTCGGAATTTCTTGATTCTGTGGGACTTGATATGCTTAAAAACCGCTAGTACATCAATCAATTAGTGTATGTTAGCCAGCGGGCGGGTCGTGTTGCGTCTCTGTAACAAAGCGTGTTCGGCATTCGGGCCTTCGATGTAGAGCGGCAGAAATTGGACAGTGATTACATAAGTTCGTCAAGATCGTCTTAGTGAGGTGAAAGTGTAAATCGATGTAGGACTTTTCATGCTAGACACAATTGTATTTTTGAAAACTCAATTTCCACCGAGTTGGAGGTACAGCCAGGGTCACAGGCCTATAACCACACAATCACTGCCACAGGACAAAGCTTTTATTTTATTTTATTTTTTAGGGTGTTGTGGTCACGGCTGTGATAAAGGCGAACCAGGGAGTGTAGTACTGTGCCTTCAGTTAAGTCAGTTCATAGTTGTCATCAGGGAATGCAGAAGAGACTATAATAACTTAAAGAGAATACATATTGGCAATCGAGCTGGTAAGGACAACTGCCAGCCTATTCGTGTCATAGGTGCCACAGAGACTTTAAATTTTATTTTGTTTGTGTGCTTTCTCAAGGACTGAATCTGTGTTTATAATACACCACTCACAGGGAGATGCAGTGTTCACAGTGATAGTTCATAGTGTCATCAGTGACCGCTGAAGTTGTAAATAACTTAAAGTGAGCGCTCACTAGCAAGCAAGCTGGAAAGGCACCGTGCCAGCTGAAACCAAGTCGTGTCATAGGTGCCACAGAGACTTTAAATTTTATTTTGATTGTGTGCTTTCTCAAGGACTGAAACTGTGCCTACAATACACCATTCACAGGGAGATACAGTGTACGCAGTCGCAGACGACAACTCTATAGGCAACAGAGAGTAGCTAAGTACTTTTTCTCTCTTTATTTTTTTTTAAATAGGTGTAGATTTATACACAGTCTGCACCCCCCCCCCCCCCCCACAACAACAACAACCATGAGTTTGATATGTGATTACTGCAGGGAGACGTCGGATATGGAGGATACAGGCCTAACTAATGCAACGTTTAGGAAGTTACTAACTGCCGTAAAGCATGATAGCTGTTGCTGGTATTGCTCTGGCTGCATAGTCAAGGTGAATGAAGCGATTGCAATCCATAAGGGAACGAGTTCTCTAGGGACGAAAATAGATGAAGCAGGAGCCCTGCTGGTTGACAAACTGGAGCAAGTTGGGAAAGAGATCCTTGCTAAGACTGAGGAAGTAGCTAATAGAATGGAGGTGGTTGCTAAGAGGAGTTATGCTGACGTATTAGGAGGGCCACGGGGGGGGGGGGGGGAGGGGAGAGTAATGCAGAATCAGTACAGGTTCTACAGCAGATTGGGACTCTGAAAAAGTGTGTGAAGAAATGAAAATTAACGCACCTACTGTTAGGGGAGAGGAGGAACACCAGGAACGGCTCCAGCGCAGGAACAATGTAATAGTTTTTGGAGTCCCAGAGAGCCTGGCAGAGGGAACTGTGAGTAAGGAAACACACGACAAGATGCTGTTTCAAAATATTTGCACAGAGGTTCTGAAGATTCCAGCAACCCCTCAGGATGTGAGGAGACTGGGACAAAAGCAGGGGGCTAAGCCTTCCCCCCTCAGGATCACACTAGGGAGTGAGGAGGAGAAATGGCAAGTTTTTCGGTAGGCAAAAAACTTAGCAAGGAGCGAGGCATTTCGGGATGTATTTATTCACCCAGACCGCACGGTAATGCAGAGGGAACAGCACAAGAAGCTCCTGCAGGACCTGAAGCAGAAGAGGGAGGAGTCGAGGAGGAACGGGGACAGGTGCACATGGGTTATACTCAGGGGGAGGGTAGTGGAAACAAGTGTGCCGACACAGGGCCAGGGGGCAGCAGTGCACCCCCCACCCACTCAACCCCCCACCCGGGAGGCGGCACCAGCTCAGCCTACCGGACAGGAGGGAACGAGCGCCGTGTAAACAATGACATTTTTAACCACACCCTGCAAAATACAGTGTACTTAGCAAATGCTGCAGCTTCTGAGAATGTGGGTGGAGCGGGTTTATTACTAAGAGCAGAGACGTTACCGAGAACAAATTCTGGCTTGAATGTCATGTACACTAATACTGACACGTTCCTTGATAAGAGAGAGGAGTTTGAAACACTACTAAGACTACACCAACCAGATATTGTAGGAGTCATCGAACTGTTGTACAAGAACAGGAGAATCGACCCAGAGGAATGTGAGTTCAGTATTGCTGGATATGACTCATTTACGAACCTAACTCAAGAATCCTGCAGGAGGGGTGTGGTTATCTACGCTAGGCAAGACCTTAGAGCCAGCCAGGCGAGGGTACAGGGAGAGGATGTTTTTGAAGAGTCCAAGTGGTGTAAAATTAAATTAAAGGGAGGGGACTTACTTATCGTCGGGTGTATCTACTGGTCCCCAAACTGTGGCCCACTAAATCAAAGGAACTTAAGAACCTTAATAAACAATGCGGCGATGCTCAACCCCAGCCACCTCCTTATCATGGGGGACTTTAACTATGGCGACATCGACTGGAGAAACGAGTCCACCCCGAATGACTTGAATAATCCTGCTACTCTTTTTGTAGAAACTCTGAGAGATAATTTTCTGTTCCAACATGTGAGAGACCCGACACATTACAGAGGGGAGCAAACACCCAAGCCACTTGACCTCATCATAACAAACGAGGAGGGTATGGTGGCCAAACTGGAACACCTTGCCCCAGTTGGCACCAGTCACCATACAGTGTTATCATTCAGATTTAACTGTTACCTAGTTCAAGATAAGGCCAGGCCAAGGTGCAAATATTACAAGGGAAATTACAATGGGATGAGGGAAGAGATGAGGGGTATCTACTGGCCTGACTTATTAAGGTACAAGAACGCAGACACTACGCTGAATATCATAACTAGTAAAATGACCCATTTGATCGATAAATATATACCCAAGACCAAACCCAGTGCTTCTAGGAATACGAGGGGATCCCTACACATGAACCATGCGGCGGTCGACAAAATTAAGAAGAAAACCCAGAAATTCAAGACGTGGGTTGGGTCAAACGATGAGCAAGACAGGAGGATGTATGCAAGAGCCAGAAACCAAGCAAAGATAGAGTGTAGGAGGGCTGAAAAGGAGTTCCAAAGGCTGGTTGCACGCGAGGTCAAGTCAAACCCAAAGGCGTTTTACCGCTATTGAAAGTCGAAATTGAAAACGCGAGTAGGAGTATCAGACCTGAGGCTTGAAGATGGTAGTTACGCAGACTCTGACCAGGATAAAGCTGAGGCATTGAACAGCTTCTTTTCCTCAGTGTTCACAAGAGAGGATGCAACTAACCTTCCTGCGTTTGAGGACAGACGGTTCGACACAGCACTGACCCACATTGCGTTCACAGGAGAGGGTATTAGAAATAAACTGTCCAGGCTAAAGGTCCATAAGAGTCCTGGACCTGACATGGTGCATCCTAGAGTGCTAAGAGAGCTGTGCAACGAGCTTGCAGAGCCCCTGAAGATTCTGTTTTGTAAATGCCTGGATGAACAAATGGTCCCCAGTGAATGGAAAGTGGCTTATGTGAGTCCTATCTTCAAGAAGGGCGATAGGCACTCCACGAACAACTATAGACCGGTAAGCCTGACCAGCATAATATGTAAAGTACTTGAGAGTATTATCAGAGATGCCGCGATGGAACATCTACTACGAAACAACCTTGTAAAAGATTGCCAACACGGTTTTATGCCGGGGCGCTCTTGCTTGACACAATTGCTCAAGGTATTGGATATTTGGACCCATATTCTAGAACGGGGTGGTAATATCGACAATATTTACCTAGATTTTGCCAAGGCTTTCGACAGTGTACCCCACGAAAGGCTGAAAATCAAACTGGAAGGGTACGGAATTCGGGGAAATGTCCTAGCGTGGATAGAAGACTTTCTACATGACCGCAAGCAATGTGTGGTGATTAATGGCACGAAATCGTCATCTGTACCTGTAACAAGTGGGGTACCGCAGGGTAGTGTATTGGGCCCGCTGTTGTTTGTTTGTTTCATAAATGATATGCCTGACGTTGTACACTCCTCCATACAAATGTTTGCCGATGATGGCAAGTTATTTCGGGAAATTAAGAACCAAACGGACTGTGAAGAGCTGCAGAAGGACCTCTGTGGGCTCCAGGAATGGTCGAAGGAATGGCTGCTGAGATTCAATGTCACGAAGTGTACGAGGATGCACCTGGGGCGTACCAACGGTAAGGAGGCGTATCATATGTCCCAACGGGATGAAGAAAATGTACTAGTTGAGACTGTGTGTGAGAAGGACCTAGGTGTGTATGTTGACAATGAGCTGAAGTTCTCGGGCCATTGTGAGAAGAAGGTAAATCAGGCAAATAAATTATTGGGTCTTATAAGAAGGTCGTTCAAATATCTAGACGGTCCGTCCCTCGTGACGATCTTCAGGAGTGAAGTGCTTCCCCATCTGGAGTACTGTCACCCCATCTGGTCCTCGAGATATGCTAGGGACTGTCAGTTGGTTGAAAATGTTCAAAGGAGGGCCACCAAACTGGTGCCTGCACTTCGGCACCTCAGCTACCCTGAGAGATTGGAGCGCCTGAACTTGCCTAGCTTATACTACAGACGGGCAAGGGGGGACCTAGTTGAGGTGTATAAGCATATCAGGGGGCACTACTCAGTTGAGTGTCCTTACTTGGAGCTGGCGGACGCTCGCCCCACAAGGGGTCACAGCTCAAGATTGAAGAAGCCGCAAGTCCAGAAAACCGTGAGGGCAAACTTTTTCGGAGTGAGGGTTGTGAACTCTTGGAACAATCTACCAGAGAGTGTTGTGGCGGCGCCGAGTGTGAGCTCTTTCAAGAGAAGACTTGACCAACACTGGAGCGCGTTCAGGTACATTCAGGAGCCGGTGCATGCCCAGTATTTGCCAACAGTGCGTGACAGAGACGTGACCGATCGCCCGGGCGGCTAGCGAGCCGATCTTTTGGTGAAGAATATAAATGAAAAGAGACGTGACCGATCGCCCAAGCGGCTAACAAGCCGATCAGTGGCGAAGAGGATAAAAGTAAAAGTAAAAGTAAAGCAATGATAAATGTTCTTGGTCAAAGACGTAAAAATGCTGCAGAGCAATTGAGTGAATTTGGTCTAAAGCAGAAGGCATAGCCAGTTCACTTGGCACTGAAATACAAAACTCCAGAGTTACATTCAAACAGCAACACAGGAGTAATGTTCCATCTGATACCCCTCAAGAATACTTCTTGAGAAATGTATACTTACATTTTACGGACCATGTCATCAATGAATTGAATAAGAAATTCATTGATCAAAATCCTGTTACTCTGAGAATGAGTGTGCTAATTCCTTCTAGTTGCATGAAATACTCATCTCAAAATATTAAGCCTAGTCTCGAAACGTATGGAAAATTTATTGATTGGTACAAGTTTCAGGATGAATTTGAAATTTGGCATCAATATTGGCGCCAATACAAGTTGTGACCATCAGAATCTGCACTTGAATCCTTGTCACATTTTAAAAACGATCTGTACCCGAATGTTTAAATTATTTTACAAATTGCCGAGATCATTCCAGTAACTACTGCAAGTGCTGAGCATTCATTTTCCACAATGAAAATCCACAAAACTTATTTACGTACTACAATGAGAGAGAACGAAATGACGGAACCGGCTTTGCTTGCAACCCACAAAACTTTGGAGATAACACATGATGAAGTTTTAGATAGATAGGCCCGATTGGGTTCTCATTAATTAGTAATATTATTGTAGTTTAGTTATTACACAGTTATTCATTTATTATTACCTAGCTGTAGTTAGCATAACAACATAGCATATTCAATTTTATTTCTTTTAATAGCTGTTCGCACAATCTCCTATAGGTCCCCAGCCGTTACCAACACCTCTTCCCTCCCAGACCAGATATCCCTCCTCCTAGTCACAGGCCTGGCATTTGACATTATTAGGGACCTGCCACACTTTGCCATCAACAGATAAAATGTACCGGGAACTTTCCCCCCACATACTCGTCATTCTCTCACTTTATGTAACTTGACAGAACCTATGACCCTTCAGGCTTTTACGCCCTTAATGTACGAGTCATAAAGGCAAGTATGAACTTTTCATACTTCCTTGTTGGGCGCTGTAAACGCTTCTGCGCTTCACCTTGCACAGGATGTAAGGGGGTGCCCAATAAACTAGCCCCCTCGGGGGCAAATCTGAATCTGAATCTGTTCGCACAATAATAGCATAACTGCATGTATAAGATGCTGAATTTTATGTATTGTCTTCCAATGTACCATTTTGTACTACTATATATAATACAAAATTGAAGCTGATACTATGAGAAATAATTTTTAATTGTTAATGTGATAAATGATGTACAATGAAGAAAGACTAAATAACTTAATCTCTTAGTATGTCTTATCTCATTATCATAGTATTCTAGGTATGCATATACTCTTTACAATACATAATTATATTTATGCATATATATTGCAAATAATGCACACTCAAGGGAATAGCTCCCTATTTGAAAAATCCTGGATCCGCCACTGGCTGAGTACTAACTTAAACTAACTGTTCTCGCGTGGGGTGGGGAGGGGAATACCGCAGAAGATATAATGGGAATGATACAAAATATGTTTATGTATATAGCTGTACTACTATGAGCAGTTGAAATAATGAGTTATTGAATACACAGCTATACGTATCCAATTATTAAGCTTAGAAGACGATTGTTATAGTTTTCTCGGAATTTAAATTTGGACTGAAAAACTGATATATTACTCGTCTAATTCTCTAGAAATTCGAAAGCAATTTGCAATACCCTTAAACTTCAAAGGCAGCACACAATGCATAAATACCTCATACTACATGCATAAAAAATACCTCATACTACAGTTGTCACGCACCACCTTAATTCTGTTGGTTATCTAGTTTTCAATTAGTTTTTACCAATCTTTTTCTTGTATCAGAAATTCATTTGCATTTACTCACGCACTTGTTGCCTCATATATTATTCCATGTGTTCTGCCACAGAACACTGAGGGAGGTGGTGTATAAACTGCTACACCTGTTTCCTCCATAAGAAAATCGTTTGAGTTCGTAAATCGTTTTTATATTTGTCAAAGTATTTCCTACCATGAACGTCTTGTGTGAATTCGATCATCAGTGTGTTTTGTCTCTATTCACAGGATTTATGGCTGCTGTTTAACCTACTATTTTGATGAAGGGTGTACTGTACTAGCAATACACACACACACACATATATATATATATATATATATATATATATATATATATATATATATATATATATATATATATATATATATATATATATATATATATATATGTGTGTGTGTGTGTGTGTGTGTGCGTGTGTGTGTGTGTGCATGTACACTCGGAACCATAATCTCTAGCCCACCTGGGTCGGTACTGGAGGTTAGAACAGTGTCCTTTCTGGACGGTGGCCACTCAAACTATCACGAGGCAACACACGCACGAACATCCACAGTCATAGTACGGCTGTATAGATGACATTATGTATAAATATTGTATATGACATTTTATACTCTGCATTATCGTCATTATATATGAACACGAAGAAAAAATGCCATAGGTTGCAGTTAGGAAAGTATGAATGGAAATAAACACTTCCAAACCACCCAGTGACTCTACACAACGTGTGTGTGTGTGTGTGTGTGTGTGCCAGACCACGATGCTTCCCATCATTCGCATAACTATATGAAAAATCGTGTTTAATTTAACTACATATTTCAAAATCCCTAAATTACATGTGGATCAGTCACTCCTCATTTCACACACTTATAGTGTAATACTTTGACCATCCCACCTGGGCACATGGAGGCCCACGGTAACTCTCACGGGGCAACATACGCACGAACACACAAGTTATGATATGAACCCTTCCAGGCTTCACTATCATTATCATGTTATGTTCATCGTGCTCTGTATCTTGGTAACTAGTCATAGTATCAATACATGACAGTGTTATTAGTATAATATTGTAACTTTTACCCTACAGTTATTGTTGTAAATCATGGACAGGAAGGATACATAAATTGTAATATCAAGTGTATGGTTCACTCAAAGCCACCCCAAGTCAGACAACGCGTCACACAAAGTTACAGTGTGTGTGTGTGTGTGTGTGTGTGTGTGTGTGTGCTGTAACATTAAGCTTCATCCTTAGTAGGTAAGATGCTTCCTAAAGAGGTTTCTCCCTTTCGTCATTGTGAGCATCGTCCCAGAGCACATTGTTTCCATCATAACCATGGTTCATCCTTATTTCCCTTCTTCCGTGTAACTATATCCATATGGCTAAGTGCTTGCTTTTCAATTCTATATTTACCAAAATAATGTGGATCGGTTACTAGTTATTTAACACATACATGCACTTAGAGCATCAAGATTGTTTTGTAGGCATGACTATTGGTTCATTGAAACCCAAAAAATATTTTTCACATTTATTGTGCATAAACATTGCAAACATATCTATGTGATTATTGTAGTATATAGCATATATTTAATGTCTGGACAAATTCCCTAGAGTTATGCATATTAATCCATAGATTTTGTAAGCATAATTATGCGAAGTGACGTAAAACCACATAGTAAAATACCCGGACAAATTCCCGAGAGTTAGGAAACGAAGTCTATGTGGCCCCAACGAGGTTACACCACAGAGCTAACTCCCCCGCCACCCCCTACAAGGCACCGTCGTGGGCGGAGATTAAATTCTTGACCACAGGTTAATACCGTGTCCAACCTCCATCTGCTTCTATAACTTCATGTAATCTGGTGGGCATGGAATCTACCAGATTGCTGCAGATGTTCGGCCTCCTCCTTGTTCCCTCCCACACATTATGTGCGTGTCTCCTCACTGCCTCACTCCTTTTCTCCTCAACATCCCATTCAACAACCATATTCGCCCATAGATTTTCTATTGGATTACAATCGGCTCCTTTAGGGGGCCAGTCCAATAGAATAATCTGCGGGTGCGCCTCAAACCAACGCTTGACTGCTTGACTTGTATGCATTAGACTGCGGTCTTGCACCATACATATAGGCTGTGGGTCTGGGATGGCATATGAGTTGCTGGGAGGATGGCTAGCAGTCCTATTGGTCCTTGCCAGGCTGTTTGGTTATGCTATGCTAATTAGTTTGCTAGGGTGAGGGAAAGTGTATATATATATATATATATATATATATATATATATATATATATATATATATATATATATATATATATATATATATATATATATAATCAACGACCTCACCAGCAAGGTAATCGAACCCTCGACCTACTGGGTGTTACGTCCGTGTCGTATTTTTCTATTTATTTTTTATATAACGTGCTCCCATGTTCCATATTATTCCTGTAATGATGTGTTAAATTTAGTATTATATATTCTAGTCATCTTACCCTGTGCTGGTAAGGTTTTAAATGTCATTATTTGTTCAAGCCCATCATATTTCTTTATTTTGTATTGTAACTAGCATTCTTTGTTCTCTAACGACCATCTGCATCGTTAAACGACCCACCGGCGGGTCGCGTGGCGGGAGCCGACCTTATATATAGGACCCACCAACTGACTTGAGTTAGTTCCGTCCTCTTGTCATACAGTCCACATGCTTTGAGTGACACTCGTCACTTGTTACTTATTCTTAATTTATTTGTGTTGTTCCTGTCGCCACCAATGTGGTATATATTTGTGAGTACCTATTTATGTCTCTGTTTGTGTCCATCAGTAATTGCTTAGTTGTATTCAAGTAATTCAGTGTTGTTTCACGTTAGTTAATTTCAGTGATAGATTTTATATGTTTATGCAGTGTTAACGAATGCAAGGATGTTGCCCCGTGAGAGTTACCGTGGGCCTCCATGTGCCCAGGTGGGATGGTCAAAGTATTACACTATAAGTGTGTCAAATGAGGAGTGACTGAACGACATCTAATGTAAGGTTTTTGAAATATGTAGTTAAATTTAACACGATTTTTCATATAGTTACGCGAATGATGAGAAATAAAAGATATAGATGGGGTGTGGTGGAATCATCGTGGTCTGGCCACCAGCGCTGTAAACGACATGTGGATTCACTGGGTGGGTTGGAAGTGTTTATTTCCATTCATACTTTCGTAACTACAACCTATGGTAATTTTTTCTTCGTGTTCATATACAATGAAGATAATGCAGAGTATAAAATGCCATATACAATATTTATACATATTATCATCTATACAGCCGTACTATGACTGTGTTGTTCGTGCCTGTGTTGCCTCGTGATAGTTTGAGTGGGCCCCCGTCCAGAAAGGACACTGTACTAACCTCCAGCACTGACCCAGGTGGGCTAGAGAATATGGTTTCCGAGTGTACACATATATAAGCTTGTGCATGTATGTGTGTGTGTGTGTGCAAATGTGGAAGGGCTCGAAGTGCTATTGTTGTGACTCAACCTGACGGTAATATAATTGAGAAAGGAGTTAAAATTAGCAAATGGGCATCCACTCTACAAACTGAATTAGTTGCCATACTCACAGCTATTAAATTCATGAAACCACTGTTACTGACAGTCTCATCATCACTGACTCTCTATCCTCACTACTTGCCCTTGGCACCCTCGACTCAGGTTGTCACGCTCTTGTCTCTGAAGCCAGACACAAACATGCGTGCCTTGTTGACCCGGGTGTCAGGGTCAAACTGTTGTGGATCCCCTCTCACATAGGCCTCATAAAACATGACAGAGTTGATGCCCTCGCCAAACTCCCATGTAACAAAGACATCGTTGAATACAATTTGGATCTGTCAAAAAGAACCCTTAAAACTGTAATTAGGAAAGAACTTATTGATGAGTTTGACGTAAGTAGACTAGTGCAAACAGGCACTAGTCGATCAATGGTTTACCATGATGAGATGTGAAACATGTATATGGAGCAAGTAGCAAGATCCCTAGATTACAAGATATTGTAACTGCTAGATTAAGGTTAGGATATAAGTACCTTTGGCAGTATGTTCCCCAAGCAGATGTAAACAAGACTAAATGAAAAGTGCGTGGCCAGACATATGGCTACACACTTGAACACTACGTCCTCGACTGTATGAAGATAGACCCTGTAAGGGACAGGTCCAAGTACACTGTGTGTGAAATGGCACAACACTTCATCTCTAATGGCAACATAGCCGACATATTCAGATTGTATCCACTTTTTTGCACTTAGTAACTGTATCAGTTCTCACGTACTGAACCAAATATGCAATGTGCTTGCATACTTCTCACGTAAATGTGAATAACAAAGTGTGAGGCCAGACATACTGTCTCACACACCTGTACTCACGCATTTGTGAATAAGTTACCCTTTATGTATAGAACTAAACAAATAATGTAATTGAAATACTGTGTAACAATCAGTGCCATAATATCCTGACAACGGGGGTTACTTATTATGACCCGTTGTAAACTCTACTCTGTAATCCTTTTGCGCTACCGCTCACAGGATGAGTGTGGGGTGCACAATAAAGTAACCGCTGTAAGCGGCAAAATCAAAATCAAATCATACAGTCATTCAACCAAACACATCTATCAAGCAGTCCATTCATCTTCATTGACTGTAAATAAATTATTCACCATAAAAATTTTCTGTGGTGCACGTTTGTTGAAGATCTGCCCGGTGATAAGAACACCTTGAAAAGCCACGGGTCCATCACCAAGTACAATCGTTACGTCTAATGACCTGAGTTGTCAACGGCCAGGAAACTAATTCAAGACAAACAAAGAAGGTGAACACTTCCAACGGCGACACCGGGCGCCCAACATCAATATCTCTGTAGCACCCTAGAGCCCAACAAAGAGAATTAGAACAAGATGAACCATAAGAACATAAGAACATAAGAAAATAAGGAGTCTGCAATAGGCCGGTTGGCCTGTGCATGGCAGCTCCTGTCGAGAGTTACTACCACTCTCTATCATCCATGAATCTATCTAGCCTCCTTTTAAAACTTTCCAGCGTTCCAGCATTTACTACAAAGTTGCTAAGCTTGTTCCACTCGTCCACCACCCTATTTGTGAACCAGTTCCTTCCTATCTCCCTCCTAAACCTAAACTTATCCAACTTAAATCCGTTGCTCCGAGTCCTATCCTGCTCGTATATTATAAGAACTTTATCTATATCACCTTTATTGATTCCTTTCACCCACTTAAATACTTCTATCATATCTCCCCGAACTCTTCGTCTTTCTAGGGAATGCAAGTTTAGTTTCTTTAACCTATCCTGACATGGAAGCTTTCTAAGTCCCGGAATCATTTTCGTCATTCTTCGCTGCACCGACTCTAGTGAATTGATATCCATTCTCTAATAAGGGCACCAGAACTGAACCGCATAATCGAGGTGCGGCCTGACTAGCGCAAGATATAGTTGCAATAAGACCTCTGCACTCTTATTACTTACACTTCTAGATATAAAACCCAATACTCTGTTTGCCTTATTTGGAACATTAACGCACTGTTTTCTAGACCATAGGTCCGGGTTTACAAGTACCCCCTAAGTCTCTTTCACAAGTCGACTTCTCTAGGTTGATGTTGTTAAGGCTGTATACATTGACAGTATTTGTTCTTCCAATATTAAGTACGCTGCACTTGCTGGTGTTGAATTTCATTTGCCATTTTTCAGACCACCCCTGCAGTTTATTTAGATCCTCCTGTAGTGCATTTGCATCCTGCCCTGAATTAATCTGCAGCTCTATTTTGGTGTCATCCGCAAACTTGCTTATGTCACTGCTGATCCCCGTATCTAGATTGTTTATGTAGATTATGAACAAGAGTGGGCCTAGTACTGACTCCTGGGGAACCCCACTGGTTACACAGCCCCACTCAGATTTAACACCATCTACGCTGACCCTCTGCGTTCTATCGGTGAGCCATGATTTTATCCAATTTATAACTTTCCTCTCGATACCATGAGCCTTAACTTTTCTCAGAAGCCTCTGATGCGGTACTCTGTCAAATGCTTTGCTAAAGTCTAAGTAAATAACATCGTAATATTCGTCATTATCTACTACCTCGAAGACTTTCCTAAAAAACGTCAGCAGATTTGTTAGACAAGATTTTCCCTTTGTAAACCCATGTTGAGAGTTGTAGATTAATTTGCTTTTCTCTAAATGCGATTGGATGCTATCTGCTATAATTGATTCAAGAAATTTCCCCACTACTGACATCAAACTGATCGGCCGGTAATTTGACGCTGATGCTCTGTCTCCCTTTTCGAATATGGGTACTACATTTGCCTGTTTCCACAAGTCTGGCACAACTCCCGTGTCTAATGATTTTGTAAAGAAATTTACGAGGGGCCCGCTAATCTGTTCCCTACACTCTTTCAAGAATCGAGGGAAAATTTCATCCGACCCTGGGTATTTTGTCTTCTTTAGTTTATTTATCCTCTTAAGAACATCCTCTTTTCTGATAGTGATATTTTTTAATTTTTCTTCTTCCTTTCCCTTAAATATCAGTTCCACCTCTGGAATTTCTTCTGTGAAAACTGATAAGAAGTAGCTGTTCAATGCTTTGCTTATTTCTTCACTGCCATTTATCACTTCCCCCCTCCCTGACTTTAAAGGCCCAATTTTGTCCTTGACCTTTGTTCTATATACCTGGAAAAATCCCTTGGGATTCGCCTTGGATTCTCTTGCTATTCTGGTTTCATAGTCTCTCTTTGCTTTCCTTACATTTTTCTTAACATCCCTAGATAGTTCATTATACCCTTTTCCGAGCTGTTCCTCCCCTCCCTTTAATTTCTTACAAATTCCTTTCTTTATTCCTATGTCATGTTTAAGTTTTCTGGTCATCCACCCTGGCTCATTCTTATTTGACCTAATTTTTCTGTATGGTTTATTTTGTTCCTCACCCCTTCCTACTGGGGACTGACTTGACTGTTCCCAGGTGACCTCACCTAGTTGCCTTCTTAACCCCTGATAATCCGCCAACCGAAAGTTTGGGACTCTGACCATATTGTCATTGTTTTTCGTTTCCCAATTTAGGGTGAACCTGATTTCTCTGTGATCACTGTTACCTAGTTCTTCCCCTACTGTGATATCTCTGATAATATTTTCTTTATTTGTTAATACTAGGTCTAATATATTGTCACCTGTCGTAGGTTCTGTAATTAGTTGTTTCAAAAAATTGTCCTGTACTGCGTCTAGGAAGTCTTCAGATTCATAGTCACCTACAATGTTGTCCCAGTCAATATTTCTGAAGTTGAAATCCCCCATAATGCACAGGTCATTATATTTTGCTGCCTTACTCACTTCCTGCCATATGGGCTGAGCTGCTTCTTTCCCAAGACTTGGGGGCCTGTAAATCACTCTCATAATTAGTTTTTCTCTACCTTCGGTGATTTCTACCCACACAGACTCGGTTCCTATTTCACCCTTTATTGAATTATTAATACAACATTTTAATTTATCCTTGACGAAGAGTGCGACTCCTCTCCCCTTCCTACCTTCCCTGCCCTTGTGAAAAAGGTTGTACCCTTCTATGTGGTACTCTGATAAAAAAAATTTGCTCGCCAGATTCATCCAAGTTTCGGTGATTGCTATGACGTCTACATTCTCGGTACATACAACCGCTCTCAGCAAGTCTATTTTATTTCTAACGCTCCTACTGTTTGTATAGTATACATTTAAACCTACCCTTCCCTGGTCCTGTTTTACCCCTTGTCCTGAGTAACCAATTTACTTTCCAGGACCTGCTTGATTTTTTACTCCCACTTTCCCCGACAATTTCACGCTCCAGGGATGCAGACAACATCTTTACCCCTGCAGGAGACAAGTGTACTCCGTCACGACTGTACAGGTAGTCGTTGCAATAGAATCATTGCCAGCTATCAATGAATGCCCAACCATTGTTTGCACAATATTTTTCCAGTCGGCAATTTATAGCAATTGCCCTGGACGGCCATTCACGACCAACCCCTCTTCTAGGCAAGACTCCACATACTATCGAGATCCCTCCCTTATCTCTAATCTTTCCCAGCGCCTCCCTATACCTCTTGAAAAGTTCCTCACTCTTAACCTTTCCTATGTCGTTTCCTCCCACACTAAGACACACTACTGGATTGGTACCCTCCCCTGACAAAACCCTATCTATCCTCTCAGCTACATGCCCTATCCCAGCCCCAGGAAAACACACCCTAGTCCTACGTTTCTTATCTCTTGCACAAAAAGTCCTATCCAAAAACCTCACCTGGCTGTCCCCAACTACCACGATCTTACCTCTGGGCAGGGTTTGTACAACTGCCCTTTCCTCTCCTTGTATCACACCGTCCTGCCTCTTCTCTTCCCCGCCAGCTTCTTCCAAAACCTGGTAGGGGTTACTGCAGGCAGTGCCACAAAGTGACCTATTAGATGCATGCCCGAGCTATTCTCTGTAGTGGTGATGAAGATCCAAAGAATATGAAGTCAAATCATTGCTCATTGAAAACGGGACCACTCCACGCAGTGACGTCATGTGGCTGTAGTGGATACTCTCCCCTACAACTGCCACTGCCGTTAGTTGCTGATCAGCCGATCCTGCAGCGAGTTTCTCTTGTAAGCCTAGTGGTCTGACTGCGCGGGGGGGGGAGTCAGCCAACAGCGACGCTTACTTCCAGTGGACTCGTATAAAAGACCACAGCCTCGCCGTGAAAGAGATTCTACTCGGCGCTCTCAAACAGACAAGACCTCCACTCAACAAGCTCCCACACAGTAACCGGTCGGAATTTACTGGACTTTAATTTCTCACTTGACTTGAGGTTTATTAAAGATTATTAGATGGTAATGCAGTGGAAGCACCCCTTTGAGAAAAATCCCGAACCAGCACAAGAACACTTAATCTACTAAACAAAATGAATTGTCCGTGACCCGTGGAAGGATAGCGTCTGTGACTGGGATGAATGAGACACACTGTAACATTTAGACACTTATATTCCCTCCAACACTACAAACACAATCAAATAATGGTACACCAATATGCCCACCTCTTAACTTGAACTTAAAACACTACTCTGGGGAATAAAAGTTATACATGATATAGAAATTATTAGAAACTCAGGCAACAATGCATTTGAAGTATTAAGAAATGTTGCTTGCACACATGAAACAGGCCTTAAGGGCTTTCACAAAATAATATCAGTCACTTAGGAAATGGTATTAAAAAAGAAATTAAATACCCTACAATGAATAGGCCTAAAGGGCACTCAATATAATTATGTTACACTTCCTAACCTAACTTAAACACTACTCTGGGGAACAAAGGTTATATCTGAGATTGAACTATAAAGAAATATTAAATGCACACAGCATACATTAGTAACTGAAAAAATAGTTTTAACTACACACAAAAATACTGTCACTATTATAAAGAAATTACCGAGTCCAATACCCATGAACCATGCTCCCTAACCTAACACACACACAGATTCCACCTGCACTCCGTAGTCGTTTAAGGCACAACCAACAGGCACCCGTAGTTGAAGGCCCAAATCAGCCTTTCTCCACCTTGGAAAGTGTACTTCTAAACTCCACTGACTCCTAGACTCATGGTCTCAGTGTGTGACCATTAATTTACTCAGATAGCCTCAGTGTACTCCCAGTGCGTCCATGGGCAGGAAGAGAGAACGCCAGCAGGTATCTATAGCCAGTAGGTAACACTTCTAGCTGACCAAGGACACGTGGTGTTGTGCACCCACGTGGTAAGAACTGATCACCCACTGCTGATGCTGGTCCCGTGTCGTTTTAGTTGTCAGGAGCACTCGTTCACTCAAGAGGTCCTTTGCTACCCGGCTAACCAGTGACAAGCCTACACTGATCGTTCTGAAGGCGACAATCGCCAAGCCTCAAACATCAACTGCAGTCTCAAACGGCAGTCAGTCTCTCGCAGCCAACTTCTCGCAGTCAACTTCTCGCAGTCAAACTCGCGTCAAGTGGGTTCTGGCGGAAACCTTGTTATACTGCAATAGCGCAGCACAGGTGACTAGGCCACGTGACTATTTCTGTGACGGATGCGCAGGGACGTCTTGTTTTGTCTGAATGCTCCTCGTGACTGAGGGAGAGCCAGCCAGCGTCGCGTCCTCTCAAGGCGTTAGCTTATGCCTACGTGACATATTTTCCGCCTAACTAATAACTCCTTGGGACACCCGTAACATTATTCAGACTGATAAACGATCTATAATAATTTCAAATTCAATAATAGTCCCTTACTTCATGAATCGCATCATTATTAATTCGGTAAATTACATTTAATATCATATAGGCCTAGTTCCGCAATCTCTCGCTATGAGCAGGCAGCGCTCTCTCCCCTCAGATGACCTTGAACGCTCAGTATCGCTAATGGCGGGGCATTTGAAATTACTCTGAAATTTCTGAATATTACATATACAGTATATATATGTAACCGGTCGGAATTTACTGGACTCTATTTTCTCACTTGACTTGGGGTTTATTAAAGATTACACTGGGGAACACACTTTCGGTTGCATGAGTTCTGACACTTGATTCTGGTAGATTTGAGGTCACAGATTCTGAAAATGGCATTCGTTTGTGCAGATCAGGTCTAGATTCAGCAATCAGGCCTGTGCCCCATTCAGATGATGTTCCAAAGCCTATCTTCACTCAACTTGCTTCCGTTGAATCTGACAGTGAATATGACACTGAGGTCACAGAGGAGTCAACTTACAGAAATAGTGACTCAGATTTTGCAGGCATATCAACAGAACCGCAAACATTTAGCCAAGCAGAACTCAATGACTTAGTTCGAGATCTGGGTCTGTCTAAAAAGCTGTCAGAATTGTTGGCTTCACGGTTAAAAGATAAAAAGTTGCTGAAAATAGACACAAAGGTAACATTCTTTCGCAACAGAGAAAAGAACCTCTTACAGTTCTTTGATTCTAAATTTGACTTCGTCTACTGTTGTGATATTTCTGGATTAGTCACCGCGATGGGAGCTCCAGGTTAAGATCCGAAAGAGTGGCGCCCCTTTATAGATAGCTCTAAGCGGAGTCTGAAGTGTGTTTTATTACATATAGGCAACATCTTTGGCGCAATACTCATAGGACACTCAGTACACCTGAAAGAAAAATATGAACACATCAAAACGGTTTTGGAGCTACTCAAATATGAAGAACACAAATGGATCATCTGTGTTGATCTAAAAATGGTCAATTTTTTGCTAGGACAGCAAGGTGGGTATAAAAAATTTCCTTGCTATATCTGCCTCTGGGACAGCAGAGCCAAAGACAGACACTGGATTCAGAAGGAATGGCCAGTTAGGGAAAGCCTCAATGTTGGGGAAAAGAACATCATTTATGAACCCCTAGTGGAACGTGAAAAATTTTTTTCCCGCCCCTTCACATCAAGCTGGGTCTTATGAAACAGTTTGTCAAGGCGCTCGATACTGACAGTGACTGTTTTATGTATCTGTGTGAAGTGTTCCCTGGTTTAACGCAAGAAAAACTCAAAGCAGGTATTTTCGACGGCCCTCAAATTAGGACGCTGATTAAAGACCAAGCCTTCACTCAATCCATGACTGATGTTGAGAGAAATGCATGGGGAGCATTCGTTTCTGTTGTAAGGAACTTTCTTGGAAACAGGAAATCAGAGGACTATAAAAAGCTCATTGAATCTTTGATGGAAAGTTTCCATGTGTTAGGTTGCAACATGAGCATTAAGATGCATTTCCTGAACAGTCATCTTGAACTGTTTCCGGCAAACTTGGGGGATGTGAGTGATGAACAAGGTGAACGCTTTCACCAGGATATCAAAGTCATGGAAGACATGATGGCAGACTATTGCTGGAGCATTCAGCGAGACTGCACTGAGAGGCGATATTCAAGACAGTCCATTAAACGCAAGTTTGTGCCTGAATAAATCTGGCACAGTTCACAAAAGCAACTGATGAATCCAAAATATGCTTGTCAAGGTAAATAAAAGTAATTAAAAATTAATTCTACGTGTTTGGTAATTCCTCTCTGTGTGCTGGTTTAGATTTTTAGCAGTAGTATATGGTAGTCTAACTATATATAGTAGTAAATGGTAGGTAACTCACCGCAACAAAACTAGACCCGATAGAAAAAAACCGGTGCCATATTTGAAATCAGTGACATCAATTTACCCAGAAACAGGTCTCAAAATGTATGCAACTGACAAAAAGTTGAATTTTGTTCCCCAGTGTTATTAGAGGGTAATGGCAGTGGAAGCGCCCCTTTGAGAAAAATCCCGAACCAGCACAAGAACAATTAAATCTACTAAACAAAATGACTTGTCCGTGACCCGTGGAAGGATAGCGTCTGTGACTGGGATGAATGAGACACACTGTAAAATTTAGACACTTATATTCCCTCCAACACTACACACACAGTCAAATAATGGTACACCAATATGCTCACCTCTTAACTTGAACTTAAAACACTACTCTGGGGAATAAAAGTTATACATGATATTGAAATTATTAGAAACTCAGGCAACAATAAATTTGAAGTATTAAGAAATGTTGCTTGCACACATGAAACAGGCCTTAAGGGCTTTCAACAAAATAATATCCAGCACTGAGAAAATGGTATTCAAAATAAGAAATTAATAATTCCACCATGAATAGGCCTAAAGGGCACTCAATATAATTATGTTACACCAACAGATGCAGGCCTTAAGGGTTTTCAACAAAATAATATCAGTCACTGAGGTAATGGTAGTAAAATATAAGAAATTAAATACTCTACAATGAATAGGCCTTAAGGGCACTCAATATAATTATGTTACACCAACAGATGCACACCTCTAAACCTAACTTAAACACTACTCTGGGGAACAAAGGTTATATCAGAGATTGAAACTAAAAAGAAATTTTAAATGCACACAGCATACATTAATAACTGAAAAAATAGTATTTACTACACACAAAAATATTGTCACAATTTTAAAGACGTTACTGAGTTCAATACCCGTGAACCATGCTCCCTAACCTAACACACACACAGATTCCACCTGCACTCCGTAGTCGTTTAAGGCACAACCAACAGGCACCCGTAGTTGAAGGCCCAAATCAGCCTTTCTCCACCTTGGAAAGTGTACCTCTAAACTCCACTGACTCTTGGCCCCAGTGTGCGGCCCTGTATCACTCAGCTGGCTTCACTTTACCCCCGGTACATCCATAAAGCGGAAGGGAGTGAGCCAATCAGACTTTGTACAGTTGAGAGAAGCTTTAGCTTCCCATTAGCAAGAGGGTTTCACTAAGCTGCTTGAAACATGTGGTATTGTGAGCCGAGGTAGAGGAGAGCTGATGACCCCAACGATCGTCCCGTCGTCAACTGGGCACCCAGACGGCTAGATTCACTCAAAAGATCCTTTGATACCCCGCTAAACAGTGACAGGCCTACACTGATCCGTCCAATGGCGACAATCGCCACCCTCAATCATCAACGGCAGTCTCAAACGGCAGTCAATCTCTCGCAGTCAAGTGGGTTCTGGCGGAAACCCTGAAATGAACTCACTGTTAGCTCTAGTTTACTTTACCACTGCCCTATATAACCCTGTCTGAGATCGAATGAGACTTACTTGTTATACTGCAATAGTGCAACACAGGTGACTAGGCCACGTGACTATTTTTGTGACGGGCGCGCAGGGATGTCTTGTTTGTCTGAATGCTTCTCCGTGACTGAGAGAGAGCCCGTCTCGTGTCCTCTCAAGGTGTTAGCTTAGACCTACGTGACATATTTTCCGCCTAAATAATAACTCCTTGGGACACCCGTGACATTATTCAGACTGATAAACGATCTATAAAAATTTCAAATTCAATAATAGTCCCTTAACTTCATGAATCGCATCATTATTAATTCGGCAAATTACATTTAATATCACTTAGGCCTAGTTCCACAACCTCTCCCTATGTGCAGGGAGCGCTCTCTTCCCTCCGACGACCTTGAAAGCTCAGTATCGCCAATTGCGCGGTGTTTGAAATTACTCTGAAATTTCTGAATATTACATATATATATATATATATATATTGTTACGACCGTGTCGTATTTTTCTATTATTTTTTATAACATGCTTCCATGTTGTTCCATATTATTCCTGTAATGATGTGTTATATTTTCTATTATATATTAAAATCACCTTACCCTGTACTGTTAAGGTTTTAACTGTTATTATTTGTTCAAGCCCATCTTATTTCTTCATTTAGTATTGTAACAAGCATTCTTTGTTTCTCTAACGACCATCTGCATCGTTAAACGACCCATGTTTCCCCTGCGTGTTGCACTGGCAGGAGCCGACCCTATATATAGTACCCCACCAGCAGACGGAGTTCAGTCCAGTCCTCTTGTCATTCAGTTCACGTTCTTTTGAGTGACACCCGTCACCTGTTACTTATACTTATTTCATTTCTGTGTTGTTCCTGTCGCCACCAATGTGGTATATCTATGTGAGTACCTATTCATGTCTCTTATGTGTCCATCAGTGCTTGCTTAGTTACATTTAAGTAATTCAGAGTTAGTTATTTTATATGTTTATGCGGTGTTAACGTAATCCAATGCTTTATTTTTATTCTTTTGATGTTTCGATGTTTTAGTATCATTTGTGTCTTTAAGGTTTCGATAGTGAATCAATTTGTTGTGACAACCTACGAGGCTCTTTATTGCGTTAGTGTTTTATTTAATTAAATTCTTTATGGTTTACTTTATTTATTTTTATTCCCTTTTGATTTACTTCACTTTTCTTTTTGTTTGGTTATGCCTAGAGCCTGGATATTAAAGTAAATTAAGAGACGGCGTAACAATATAAATATATATATATATATTAGGGTGTGACATTTGCCGCAACTTTGTCCTACAATGCTGTTCAAAATTTTGGTGTTGCATATTGACATAAGAAATACCCACGTGCAATTTTTTGAAGATTCATGCATATTTGAGTGAGCACCAGCAATTTGAAAAATAGCGATTTTGCTTACCCAGCATAAGCGCCTACGTATATATGAGATTACACAACCATCATAAGGAATATTAACACAAATCATTTGCCTGTCTTAATTAAAAGCTGTTATCAGTAACACAAAAAAGTTACTCATTCTTATTCTCTCATGGTACATTAAGGGGTTTTATCATATATTCACAAGTTATTATTTCTCTAGAGCAAGAAATTTCTGTTCGGAAACAGATGATCGTTTGCACTGATTAGGAACGCGGAGTCTGTCATTTTCAACTACTTGAAGGACTTCTTGAAAGCGCTCCTCATCCCTGGCAACATTAAGAAAGTCATGGCAAAGTTTTACACCACGCTCTGCAGCCTCATTGACGACCTGAAGCTTGTCCACAACCCGTTTCATGTTCAGGTAGTCGTCATGATCCGCCCATTCACTGGCTGGACTGTGGAGAAACTGATAGGGCATGCCTAAAATGGTGAAGAACCGGCTTGAGTGAGGCCCAATTAGGTCCACCAGGGCAGTGCCACTTTCTGGGACAGGGGGAAGATATGGCTTTCCATAGCCCCCATGATTGAGACCCACTCTCTTAGTAACTTCAGTGCCTTCATGGCAAAGAAGGGCCTTCCTCATCTCCTCTTTTGTCCTTTCTTGTACTTGGGACGAGAACAAAGCCAGTCGGGCCAACTCCTCAGTTAGGTACCAAGTGTGTCTACCGAGTGCCACACGTGCTTTGTCAAATATTGTGGCGTCATATGGGGCAAATTCAGCCAAGGTTTCGACCAAATTCAAGCCATTCAGTGGCGCACTTGCTGGAACGGGGCAAGCAATCCACCATGGGACATAAACAGCGACTGTGAACACAGCAAACCGTTCTAACTTGCTGATTTGACTTTTAGTCACAACCTTGGCTTTGGGAAACTGCTCTTTGATCTGGCCTGACAAAAGAACAATCTTGAGGGTATAGAGCAGTTTAGCCATCCACCTTGCTTTGTGAAGTGCGCCGGGGTAGACCATCGTGAAGTTCACTGGCTCGGATCCTTTAGTTACAAGCAGCAGACAAAGCTCTACCAGCTCCTTGTAGTCGCCACGTGTAAATGGTTGGGCTAGAGATTCACGGAAGAAGTCAGCCATCTCCTGCTAGTGCTCCTCAATCACTCCAAGCATTGCGGGGTAGTAGTATTTTTTTTTTTCATTGTATGCCAGTTGAGAGAAATGGGTCTTGAACATAGAAATTCAATTATTGGGATTATTGTATTTCGTACTAATCTATAATATTGTTTTAGGGGTATTAAGATTGATATGATCGATCATTTGCTTGGTGTTAGTATATCTTATAAGTCTAATAAAAGTAATTCCACTAAATTTGTTCACACTTATTTATGAAGTTCATAAGCTGAAATAGCAATACTTGCTGGTACGACGGTGCTAGCTCAAACATGCACCAATCTCCAAAAAAATTTACAGGGGGTGTTTCCTAGATAAATACACAACACTAAAACTTTGAACAGCATTGTAGGACCATTTTTTTTTTGGAGGGCAACGGTCACACCCTAATATATATATAGAGAAAACGCCATAGCTGAGTTTCCCTTCTCGCCTCCATCCTAGTGCGATCCCACATCACGTAAACCCCACAATGGTGACCCCCGGAGCGACGCACTCACACAGGATGGATGAGAAGCAGATCACTCTTCCAATCTTCAATCACAACATTGAAGACTGGCTAATCCACATGGAGGCAGCTCTCATCGGCTCTACGGCTACAGACGACCAGAAGTACGTCGCCCTGGTCTGTTCCCTGCCCACAGAAGTCGCCACACAAGTTGCAGAAGTCATCACTAAGCCCCCAGATGACAACAAGTTCGCAGCTTTATGAGATGCTCTCAAGAGGTGATACCAGCGGCCTGACACCAGTCTCCTGCAAGACCTATCCGGTCTCTCCCTCGGCAACTCAACGCCTGCACGTCTCTGGGACGAGATGCAGAGACTGAACTCCCGCCACACAGACAGGCTTCCTGACACAAACCTGCGCCAGCTTCACATTCAGAAGCTCCCTGCAGAAGTTCGTCTCGCCCTGTCCACACTGGCCAATACCTTATAATAATCCCGGAGGTAAATTTCGCCACGATTTATCCTCCTACCTATAGCCTTCCTTTGACCAATAACGTTCTTTAAATAATTATTTATCCATTTAGGGTCACTGTTGTTTGATCTGAATTTTTTGTATGGTATGTTCTGCCTTTGTGCATTAAGTAACTCATTATTTAATTTGTCGTGGAACTCGGCAACCTCAGATCTCGTTATCAGGTCGGTTTCAATCGTCAGGTCCAAGTAGTTTACCCCAAGCATGAGGCCGCTTCTCTCAACTGCCTCTTCAAACTATCAAAGTTTGCACCTCTGAAATCTGGGACTTTTGTGGAATTTTCCTTACGGCTGCCCTGAAAATCTAACTGGAATCTAATTTCTTTGTGATGGCTGTTTGCAAGTTCGTTCCCTACCTCGACATGACTAATGAGGTTTTCTGTGTTTGACAGAACTAAATCGAGTATATTATTACCCCGGGTGGGTTCGGTTATATGCTGACTTCGGAAACAGTCCTGGATTGCATCAAGAAAATCCTCTGTTCTGAGTTACCCGTAAGGTCAATCTAATCTATTTGGCCAAAGTTAAAGTCGCCTACTATACAGACTTTGTTGTGTATGGAAGCCCTGCGCATTTCATCCCAGATAAGTCGCTCATTAACTCTATCAAGATTGGGAGGTTTATATATTACTCCTGTGATTAATTTTTCCCTACCGTCGATTAATTCTATCCAAATTGTTTCTGTATTCCGCTCAGTTTTTATTTCCTTATTTATTTCACACTTCAGATTTTCCCTGACATAGATTGCTACTCCGCCTCCTTTCCTAATCTGTCTATCGGTATGGAATAATTTGTAACCTGCAATTTGGTATTCAACAGGTAACTCACGTGAGTCTAGGTTGATCCATGTTTCATTGAATACTATTATATCGATTTCTTCGATACATACCAAGGCCCTAATATCATCCATTTTGTTTCTCATACTTCTACTGTTCGCATAGTAGACATTTAAGTTGTATCCTTCACTACTCTGATGGGCAGTGTTTCGTACATAATTCATGATCATCATGTTACAACTGAAACGTTTGACAATAAAAACCATCCTTAATCATAAGCCTTTCACCCCTGGAGGTTCCCTAAGTTAAATAAAATCGTTTGGTGGCAAGTAAAATAAAATCTAACGTGTGACAAATGATGGGAGAGAGTTAATCGAGATTGCTTTTACTTTCTTCCTGTCATATTATTTTTATGATCCGGCAGCATAATTTATATATAACATGATACTACTTAAATTCCGATGGACACAAATATTTTCCTTTCGGTAGAAAGGATTCATTTTAATTTTTACAGTATTTCCAGTCGTGTCACCTGAAACATAGCTTTTAGTTTCCACCTTAAGAAAGAGATTTATGGTGAAATATTTCATGCATTTAACAATCAATTCAAAACCTGAACCAGAAAAATTTCCAACCTTTCATATTGTAATATTTGTTATGAAGCTTTTCCATATTAATGTTAAAATTACATTATTGTGTCTCTTGTCATCAGAGTTGTTTGAAGCTGACTTAATGTATCTGAACTACTCGACTCGGAATGACACCAAAGAGAGAGAGAGAGAGTGTGTTTGAACAATGGAACACATACATACTATTAGATATTTTTAACAACAGATTCAATATCTAAACCGATATGTATTATCGCTTCTCACTAAGTATCACTATGTTCGAAAAATTTATTTTGCAAATAATAAATTCATTTTATTCAAACGATTTGTACTGTAGTAATCCACGTCACTATAAAAAGTTGTTGACAGTCTAGTTCAGTGATTCAGTAATTTCTCTTTATTTAATGTCCAAGTCTGACTGGTTCGGCACTTGTCAAAACAAATGTTGAAGAATACAGGACATCAAAAGATAAGTCGGAGAAAAAAGTTATAGTAAAGTTACCGTTTATCTTTTATATAACTATATATATATATAAATAAGGATCATTAGTGACTAGATTATATTAGATTAATAATATTTACAACAGTAAAAATAGGTGGCCAGGCGAGGATGAATCCTTAAAAACATACTAAAATTCATAACATGTGAGACTTCATGTAAATTAATATTTCCCATTCAAATATCAAGCCTGGACAAGATAATGATTCCGCTATTATAACAGAACATGACATGCATGTAATAAAAAGCTCTATGACACAGAAGTAAACGATATACTGTAACATTCGCGTAATACTGTACTGTTTTTGGTGGTAAGTCATAACAATAACTGCAAACGACATACTTTTATCAGTCGATGTACTGCGTTTTTTTTTTCTGCGAGTGAAAGATCTTCGTGATAGAGTTAGTGTTGTTTATTATGCAGCTTCTGGAAATGTTTTGATGGACTTCTTGAAGAACTTCTAGACAAGTAACAAAAGCTCCTTAATGTGGCTGTTCTCCATCAGAATGAAACACAGAGTTAAAGTAGAACTTCTTCTTGAAGCCAAAGTTGCGGAGATGTGGTGTAGAAGGGGAGAAAGTCTTGGTGTACTCATTAAGGAACTCCCTGTACAAATCACCAAACTCCATGTGGTGAGCGTGATGAGCCAGGGTGCGACACAAGGCTGTGATGAATGGAGTCCCCTCCTTGTTGATGGAGTAAGACATGATGTCTCCACCGTTAGAGTAAAGGCACATCGTATCCTGCAGAGGTTCTTCCACCCTCCTACACTTGCCTATGCTCACTTGATGAGATTTGTTCTGGTAGAAACCACAACAAAAGTCGAAGATAAACAGCTTAGGTTTGTTTTTCAACCGGGTACATTCTGAATCTTTAAAGAGGTCACATACCCATTCGGTTGTCAAAAGCTTCATGTCACCAGTTAAGAACTTTTCGTTACCAATGCCATGACTGGAAATAATGAAAACAGCACAGCCAACGTGGTCCAACACCTCCATGTCCCTCACGTTGGTCAGCACTTGCTTGGTCTTCTCTGCTGACAAAGAGGTGTATGCGTGACCAGTGTACCCCATTTTGCTGAAGACATTTGTCAGGTTGGTGACATCAGAGTGGGAGCCCTCAAGGGCCAGGTCAGGTCGGTCTTTGAAGGAGCTATAATTGAGTACACAAACATATCCCCTGGGATCTGTGTCCATTTTGTAGACGTCTGGTATCGACACTTGTGGTGAAACCCTTACTCGTTTCTGATAATATAGAAATACAAGGAATGAGACAAAAAACAAAAACAAAAATTATTTATATATATATATATATATATATATATATATATATATATATATATATATATATATATATATAATGTGTGTGTCTGTGTGTCATACTTAATTTAATAATTAATGCGTTTCTTAATTGAAGTTTTTTTTAACACACTTGTAAATGATGAATTTTTAAGGTTCTATTATCAAAATATAGACATGTAAATCTGCAGTAAATTATATTATTATCCGCAATGTAATAAGCTATAAACATGAACAATATGTAAATTAGTCACCTACCTTGGTGTTGGCAAGTTGTGGCGAGTCACCGATGAGTAGTTCATAACTTCTTTTGCAGGAATTATTGTTCTTCATATCTACTGTATTTCTCTGAAATTATATTTACTGTATATAGAGCATGATGTAAACCATTGGTGATCCTAGGTTCTCACACACACACACACACACACACTCTGTATATATACTATATATATATATATATATATTATCATAGTTGTAATAGCTTATGCATTTTTATGGTTTGACTTGGCAGTTGGTGACAGACAGAATCAGGAAAATCCTATAATGCGTACTACATGTTTTTTTATTCATTAGAGATAAGAACAAATTCACATAAAACATGAGCTGATAGCTGTTTCTGGCATTGGGTGATGGCTGATGTGGGAGTCAAGTGTGGTGCATCATAAGAGAGACTAACCTGGGGAAACATGCGGACGATGGCATCACGTTGTAAGGCGTGGGCCAGCTGACGAGCTGTGGTGACACGTAGCTCCCGTGCCAACACCCCATCCACAAGCCGACCAACGTGGTAGTCTGGGTCAGCACCAAGCTTTATCAGTTCGTCAACCTTATTTGCATCCCAATGCAACACTGCCTCAAATAATGGTGCAGCAAGCTGAAATAATGCCATTGTATTAGTATGCAGAAAAAAATGCTCCTATTATCTGCTGTTCCAAATTTATATACCGAAAACCTTTAACTTTTAATAGGTTAATGTTAATTGAATTATATATTTAAATGATCGTCATGTAATTACCAACTCCTTGTAAGTCATGTAGCAGTTGTCTTGTTTGTCGTGTTTCAATTCCTTGTCAGACAACAAAATCCTCAACACTTGAGTGTGTCCCTTCATGGCGGCCACGTGAGCTGGAGTCTGGCCCTCTTTATTAACTATATTGGGACTAATCAACTTTAGGAGAAACAGCACCACATGTGGTTGGTTGCTAGCTACTGCAGCGTGCAGCAGAGTACATCCAGTCTGTGCTGTAATGACAGCTGGTCCTGTGTCGTGTAGAAGTTCCTCCACGTTCTCCAAGTCCCCAGCCTCCACTGCCTTGAATACTTCTGCCTGGAAAATTAAGACGATCTTACTATAAATAAAACTATAAACAAATTTAATTTGCAAACATAATAATTAAAAATATAACAGGATTTTGAAACAGCATAAAACGATGTTTTGGACAGTTGTGCCCACCTGTTTCTGGTAGATATTAGCTGCCGAGTGATCTGGAGCAATCTTAAATAGTTTACGTGCTGAGGCTCGAGTTTTTATGACTCTGTGTCTGTAGGCAGCTTTGTTGCACACATCAGGGGATGATCTAAATACTTTTGCTGTTGTTCTGGTAGACACACCCACAGGTGATGGGCTTCTTGATCTCCTTTTGGCTGGTTTTTGAAAATCTTTTGTAACTGAAGAATTTTTTGGTGTTCCTGGTGTACACGCGCTACATGAGAGAGGACTCGAGTCTTGTCTGTATGTCTGTTTATCTGCAGAGTCATGAGTTGTAGTCACCTTCTCGTGTGCATCGCTCATCCCTTCCAGTTTTTCTAACGTTTTAACAGCTTCTGCTACCGAATGTCTGTGAGGCTTTGACCTGCAAAAGCCAGAAACACTGTATATCACAAGGTTGTAGTGTATAAAATTTTTAATGATACTCCTTATGTAAGTGAAATATTATGGGATGAACATAACATTTCCCTTCACGGTCATTTTACTGTTAATTGCATAAACCTTTTCGATATTCTTCTTATTACTTAAACATAAAATATTCCTTTAATAACAAAAATGTTTACCATATCATATTTGTTGCTCATGAACTCATGGTACTGATATCTATCTTGTGTACGTAAACATGATGGAACATGCAGCATTGTACTCACTTGTGAAGATCAGCAATTCTGGAACAGAATGTAGAGTGTAAAGCGGCCAAGAACCTGTGTGTGTGCGCAACACCGAAGCAAACGAAGGCCTTGCATGCGTCGTCTACTACTTGATCATCAGTGTGGAAAATGAGGCGGCAGATCAGTGGCAGGCATGGTACTAGTTGACTAAAGACGGGAACCGGATCTTTTCCTTGACATATGTTCTTCAGAAACCATGACACTGTTATTCCCAAAGTGTGGTGACGCATATCAATCTTCCTGAAGTGCATGGTAAGTTATTCTTAGTTACAAAATAATATCACTGAGAGTTATATCACATTTATGAAGTATTTTTCTTCTTCGGTACTACAGTTACATCCTTGGCAACTTACTGTAAGAGAGGTGTGAAGATGTCCTCGGCCAGTATCACGTTCACATTGGCTGGGGAGCCTCCAGCAACATTGGCCAGGGCCCAGACAGCCGTAATGAGTACCTCAGTAGACTGGGAACTGAGGAGTCTTATAAGGATGGGCACAGCTCCAGCATCTACTACAGCCTGGGTATGTAAGCTGTTGCCGGCTGCTATGTTGCAAAGTATCCACGCTGCTTCATTCTGCAATGTACGTAATTCTTGTAAGGACTTTGCTGCAAAAATACTCAATAATTTTAATTGGCGACGGTCTAGATCAGTGGTTACCAAACTTTTTCACACGACGCTCTCATTTTGCTTGTTACCAATCCCTCAATGTAATAAACTTTTAACCAATTGTACCCCTTGTACTCGTATTTATATTAGTTTTATGATCAGTTAACTCTTAATGATATGCTCCATGTATCTCATGCATATGCGGAAGATTAAAATATTCTATGAAAACAATTTAGGAAGAGAGACACAGTAGGATGGCTAGTTTAATTCACCATGGTAGCTCCGTAATAGTAAAATCCTACTAGCCTTCACTTATATTACTTAGCCACACACTTTACACTAGTCGTATCCTCATTATAGTACTCTGTCTTTATATTTCTCTCTCTCTCTCTCTCTCTCCACATCATTACCTCAACTTCGTGAATAGAAAAACAATTCTAAATAAATGAACCAAGGAATTCCTTGCTCGTGATAACATTAGCTCAAAGAATCATAACTAACCTGCAGTTCCCAGTTGTTATCATTATCGAGGAGCCTAACAACTCGGGACAGGGACAGAGTCTGGAGCACATGGTTGATGTACTGTAAATAGAAGGGTGATGTCAAGAGGATCCTTAGTTGTCTTGTAACCTTTAGCTGGTCCTCATCACTGTTGTCTTGAGCTGCTACCATCAGGCTAGTGACCCGTTTAACCTCATCAAATGTATGATGCGCCTCCTGAAAGCAATAATATATATATATATATATATAGTATATATATATATATATATATATATATATATATATATATATATATATATATATACACACGAGTATGTGTGTGTGTGTGTTATGGTAAATAGGGACAATTGCCGATAATTAGCAATAACTCCTAGGTATTTATCTTTTTTTCAACTTCACTGGCCATATGATTATGTAGAATTTTATAAATCATAAAAATACATGTAAATGAAAAGTTTCGTAAAAATACTAACCAATCCTGACTTAAAGCCTAGCTTTACCTAATCTACTTAAATAATATAATATTGCTATATTATGATAGCAAATGACACATTAAATGAGATAAAATTTTGCCATGTATATATTAATTTAATTGAATTATAGAGATAACTACAAAAAGTTATCCCTATTCGGATAACAATTCAGTTGCCTTTTGAAACTTAATCGGCAATTCTCCCGGTTTAGTGTAACGTCTGTAGAGTAAGGTAGTATCATCTCATGCTCACCTGTGAAGTGTTGGGAGCCATTGCGTCAGCTACACTCACGCCTCTGGCAGATGACTGGTCGCTCAAGGTCACTCCTGTCACAGTCGCTGTACACCAGCTGACCTACAGTAAATACTGTGCTGATGGGTTTATTGATTTGATCTTGAATGTTGCATTGCCTGTAAAAGTTAAATAAGTGTAATAATGGACATTCCTTCCAGCTTAAACGCCATATACAAAATTGAATAATTATATTTAAAAAATAATAGTAAACACCGATTCACTGCATCACTTACACATTAGTACAGCAGTAAGTTAGTAGATGAACTAGTGGAAGGTAAGCAGTAGTTTCGTGGCCTATTTTATTACCACATACACAACTCCTCTTATCACTGATAGCGAAAATGTAAACGAGAGGGTGTTCTCCAGATATTGCTGCGGAGTTTGTCTCATATAGAGGCACGGATGCAGACTAGTATGCCACCTTGGAAGGCTTCAGACTGAGGCAGCGAGGCGCGCGTTTTGTCTTATATCTGTTGCTCGGGAGAGGCGAGTCTGGCTGTGATCGACGCGCTGCAACGTGTGCAGTATTGTGACGTCACGATACTCCCTCACACACGCTTTAACGTGTATCTCGGTGGGGCGTCACAGCAGCTGCTCGGGGCATTCGATATGTTCGATTGTACTTAGAAGATTATGTTCCATTATCGAGTTCTGTAATTTATGAGTGTAGGACAAAAGCCACCAGGACAAAAGCACCTTGGACATATGTCCCCAAGGACAAAAGCCCTACAGGATAAAAGCCCCCTTGGACAAAATTCCACCTGGACAAAAGCCCCTAGCACAAATAATCATAAGATTTTTTATATCATTATTTTTATTCTTTATTATTTACAGTTTACCGTTTATGGACCTAACCTAACCTAACCTATTTTGCACTGACTGAGGAGCTTTTGTCCTACTTTGCCTTTTAACTGAGGGTTTTTCCAAGGGGCTTTTGTCCAGGACTCTGTCCTAGAGTTATATTATTGAATACCGTTATTTATATGTGGAGACAATAGTACATTTGTACAGTCGGGAAAAAAGTCGAAGATCATCATCCTCATGTGGTGGAATGGGCAGCTGTTTCAGCCCCTCGTTACCTCGGCTGATTAGGCTAAACATTTTTGACTGTCCAGTTAATCAACAAACTCTTGTGCACGCTAACACTACCTCCCTTCTTCCACTAACTTCTCCATCACGAAGGACTAAGTTAAGATCCGTGTTATTCTGATACTTGGAAAATATAGTTACACAGTAATGTACAGATAAAAATGAAATATCAAGTGAAGCTGGAATATGTTTATAAGCACGAAATAAACAATAGAGACAATGTTAAAGTAATGAGATTAAGTAGAAAATTACTGAAAGTAAAAAGATTCTATTTGAAGTAATGAGGAAATAAATAATAGTGAGAATAACGATAATATTACAGAATAATAATTTAAAGGTAAGAAAAATACATACAATTATTACATAATATGTTTGTTATAAATCGATTTTTGTAAATTGCCTGAAAATTAGGCTTAAAAGAAAAATTTGTTTCATTGACATTCCTTCTTTATTGCATTTATGTAATAAAAATAAATAAGTTTTAAGTTTTAAATATCAATGAAGCTGTACAACCACCGTTATAAAAAAGACAAGTTATAAAAATACTTTTTTACGATCTTACAAAAATATATATAATAATGAAATTTTCACATAATGGTCATTATACGTTAATAGGAGGTGCACATTTGAGGGGAAACTGTCCCGAGTTGTTAGGCTCCTCAATGATATCAACTGGGAACTGCAGGTTAGTTGTGATTATTTGGGCTAATGTTATCACGAGCAAGGAATTCCTTGTTTTTCTATTCCCGAAGTTGTGGTAATGATGTGGAGAGAGAGAGATTAAGACTACTTAAATGAAGATACGATTTTACTTTTTACTTTTTTTTACTTTTATCCTCTTCGCCACTGATCGGCTTGTTAGCCGCTTGGGCGATCGGTCACGTCTCTTTTCCTTTATATTCTTCACCAAAAGGTCGGCTCGCTAGCCGCCCGGGCGATCGGTCACGTCTCTGTCACTTACTGTTGGCAAATACTGGGCATGCACCGGCTCCTGAATGTACCTGAACCCGCTCCAGTGTTGGTCAAGTCTTCTCTTGAAAGAGCTCACACTCGGTGCCGTCACAACACTCTCTGGTAGATTGTTCCAAGAGTTTACAACCCTCACTCCGAAAAAGTTTGCCCACACGGTTTTCTGGACTTGCGGCTTCTTCAATCTTGAGCTGTGACCCCTTGTGGGGCGAGCGTCCGCCAGCTCCAAGTAAGGACACTCAACAGAGTAGTGCCCCCTGAGATGCTTATAAACCTCAACTAGGTCCCCCCTTGCCCGTCTGTAGTATAAGCTAGGCAAGTTCAGGCGCTCCAATCTCTCAGGGTAGATGAGGTGCCGAAGTGCAGGCACCAGTCTGGTGGCCCTCCTTTGAACATTTTCAACCAACTGACAGTCCCTAGCATATCTCGGGGACCAGATGGGGTGACAGTACTCCAGATGGGGAAGCACTTCACTCCTGAAGATCGTCATGAGGGACGGACCGTCTAGATATCTGAACGACCTTCTTATAAGACCCAATAATTTATTTGCCTGATTTACCTTCTTCTCACAATGGCCCGAGAACTTCAGCTCATTGTCAACATACACACCTAGGTCCTTCTCACACACAGTCTCAACTAGTACATTTTCTTCAGCCCGTTGGGACATATGGTACGCCTCCTTACCGTTGGTACGCCCCAGGTGCATCCTCTTACACTTCGTGACATTGAATCTCAGCAGCCATTCCTTCGACCATTCCTGGAGCCCAGGTCCTTCTGTAGCTCTTCACAGTCCGCTTGGTTCTTAATTTCCCGAAATAACTTGGCGTCATCGGCAAACATTTGTATGGAGGAGTGTACAACGTCAGGCATATCATTTATGAAACAAACAAACAACAGCGGGCCCAATACACTACCCTGCGGTACCCCACTTGTTACAGGTACAGATGACGATTTCGTGCCATTAATCACCACACATTGCTTGCGGTCATGTAGAAAGTCTTCCATCCACGCTAGGACATTTCCCCGAATTCCGTACCCTTCCAGTTTGATTTTCAGCCTTTCGTGGGGTACACTGTCGAAAGCCTTGGCAAAATCTAGGTAAATATTGTCGATATTACCACCCCGTTCTAGAATATGGGTCCAAATATCCAATACCTTGAGCAATTGTGTCAAGCAAGAGCGCCCCGGCATAAAACCGTGTTGGCAATCTTTTACAAGGTTGTTTCGTAGTAGATGTTCCATCGCTGCATCTCTGATAATACTCTCAAGTACTTTACATATTATGCTGGTCAGGCTCACCGGTCTATAGTTGTTCGTGGAGTGCCTATCGCCCTTCTTGAAGATAGGACTCACATAAGCCACTTTCCATTCACTGGAGACCATTTGTTCATCCAGGCATTTACAAAACAGAATCTTCAGGGGCTCTGCAAGCTCGTTGCACAGCTCCCTTAGCACTCTAGGACGCACCATGTCAGGTCCAGGACTCTTATGGACCTTTAGCCTGGACAGTTTATTTCTAATACCCTCTTCTGTGAACACAATGTGGGTCAGTGCTGTGTCGAACCGTCTGTCCTCAAACGCAGGAAGGTTAGTTGCATCCTCTCTTGTGAACACTGAGGAAAAGAAGCTGTTCAATGCCTCAGCTTTATCCTGGTCAGAATCTGCGTAACTACCATCTTCAAGCCTCAGGTCTGATACTCCTACTCGCGTTTTCAATTTCGACTTTGCATAGCGGTAAAACGCCTTTGGGTTCGACTTGACCTCGCGTGTAACCAGCCTTTGGAACTCCTTTTCAGCCCTCCTACACTCTATCTTTGCTTGGTTTCTGGCTCTTGCATACTGTACATCCTCCTGTCTTGCTCATCGTTTGACCCAACCCACGTCTTGAATTTCTGGGTTTTCTTCTTAATTTTGTCGACCGCCGCATGGTTCATGTGTAGGGATCCCCTCGTATTCCTAGAAGCACTGGGTTTGGTCTTGGGTATATATTTATCGATCAAATGGGTCATTTTACTAGTTATGATATTCAGCGTAGTGTCTGCGTTCTTGTACCTTAATAAGTCAGGCCAGTTGATACCCCTCATCTCTTCCCTCATCCCATTGTAATTTCCCTTGTAATATTTGCACCTTGGCCTGGCCTTATCTTGAACTAGGTAACAGTTAAATCTGAATGACAACACTGTATGGTGACTGGTGCCAACTGGGGCAAGGTGTTCCAGTTTGGCCACCATACCCTCCTCGTTTGTTATGATGAGGTCAAGTGGCTTGGATGTTTGCTCCCCTCTGTAATGTATCGGGTATCTCACATGTTGGAACAGAAAATTATCTCTCAGAGTTTCTACAAAAAGAGTAGCAGGATTATTCAAGTCATTCGGGGTGGACTCGTTTCTCCAGTCGATGTCGCCATAGCTAAAGTCCCCCATGATAAGGAGGTGGCTGGGGTTGAGCATCGCCGCATTGTTTATTAAGGTTCTTAAGTTCCTTTGATTTAGTGGGCCACAGTTCGGGGATCTGTAGATACACCCGACGATAAGTAAGTCCCCTCCCTTTAATTTAATTTTACACCACTTGGACTCTTCAAAAACATCCTCTCCCTGTACCCTCGCCTGGCTGGCTCTAAGGTCTTGCCTAGCGTAGATAACCACACCCCTCCTGCAGGATTCTTGAGTTAGGTTCGTAAATGAGTCATATCCAGCAATACTGAACTCACATTCCTCTGGGTCGATTCTCCTGTTCTTGTACAACAGTTCTACAACTCCTACAATATCTGGTTGGTGTACTCTTAGTAGTGTTTCAAACTCCTCCCTCTTATCAAGGAACGTGTCAGTATTAGTGTACATGACATTCAAGCCAGAATTTGTTCTCGGTAACGTCTCTACTCTTAGTAATAAACCCGCTCCACCCACATTCTCAGAAGCTGCAGCATTTGCTAAGTACACTGTATTTTGCAGGGTGTGGTTAAAAATGTCATTGTTTACACGGCGCTCGTGTACAGTGTGTGGCTAAGTAAGTGAAGGCTAGTAGGATAATTATTACGCAGCTACCATGACGAATCAAGCTAGCCATCCTACTGTGTCTCACTTCCTAAATTGTTTTCATAGAACAATTTAATCTTTCATACAGGCGAGCGGGTCGGGTCGTGTTGTGTCTCAGTAACAAAGCGTGTTCAGCATTCGGGTCTTCGATGTTGAGCGGCAGGAATTGAAGAATGATTACATGAGAACATTGTGAGAGGTTTGAATGATAGGCCACGTTCTTTGTCTTCTTTATTCTTGCAGCGTCAGCTGGTGACTGGCAACCGGGCGCTGCCACAGACAAGCTCCCACCTCACATGGGAAAACATATCGTACGATGGTACTCCATTTCACAATCTTACATCCCCCCCCCCCCCCCAAGTTAAAAGAAAATGACACTGCACATTTTAAACTAACACAATGAAAACAATGCATTCATAAAAAAACAATAATGCAAGAAAAACCCGTGAAACAAAGAAAAACAAAACAACAACAACAAAATAACCTCTAAACTAATTTTACACCACATACACTACACCACGTAGTCCGCCAACCAGCCCGGGGGCCTGCAGCCTCTCCTGGGCCTGGCCATGCCCGACTGGGGAGGGGCCGGGGGTGCGAGCGAGGGCGAGGGTACTGAGAGCACTGCAGATGGGGGGCCAGGAGGCCTAGTTTGGTGTACCACCGGAGTAGTAGGCACATGCGTGGCGCCGTTTCGCAGGTGGCGTCTGTTGCGGATGGACACCCTGCCACTGCCAATCAACCTGACAGCATACTGCCTGTGAGGGCGGGCTTCCACCACTATGCCTGTCCTGTCCCAGAGCTTGGTAGCTGCGTCCTGCACACGCACCTGCGTGCCCACGGCTAGAGTAGCCAGCTGACGGGACACCTCCCCCCGCGACAGAAGGACCCCGTCCAGGGTTTCGGCCAAGTGCACCTCCCTCATACGAAGTGCCCGCCGCCAGTGCTGGTCCACCTTATAGTGCTGTCTGGCCACGGGAACGCCGTCACGGAGCTGGCGGCCGGTGGCAAGTTGGGCGGGCGACTTGTTCACGCCCCGCAGAGGCGTGTTCAGGTACTGGAGGAGGGCCTGGGATGTCCTATCGCTGTCCAGGCTACCCCGGGCCCAGTATTATCCCTGAGGAGCCTCTTGGCGGCGTTGACCCCAGCCTCTGCCCTGCCATTGGACTGGGGATGTGGGGTACGAGATGTTTGGTTCACACTCAGGATGGGATGGAGAAAGGAAACTCACAATGTGCTCTCTGTATACATATTGTATTGGATGTACAGTGCAGCTTGGTGCTGGGAAGACAGCATGGTTACAAGCGTTGAGTAGAGAGAGCTGGTTGGTGAGGGTGCTCAGAGGAGGACCAGCTTGTGGGTCTCCATGGTCGCTGGCGGGAGCGAGAGCTGCCAGGCAGGAGGAGGAGGTGTTGCTTGCTGGTTGGTGTAGATCGAAAGAGATAGGTCACCACGAGGTCAGGTCTTGTATAGCGGAGGTAGGCGTGGCTTAATAGTTGACCTCCATCATGTAAGGCGGCGCTGGTTGACCTAGACCACGAGGCATGCACTAGGGAATTCGCGGGGTCGGCTACTCAGCGACAAACAGCGTTTGTAGGGGAGGAAACCACTACAGGGGAAGCGGGCCGACGAGAGGCGCACCTCGACCCCGTATGACTTGAGGAAATCTGACATCTCAAGGCTGGCAAGGTTGGTGCCTCCATCCGTGGAGATCTGCTCAGGTGCACCCCACCTCGTGAAGTAGGCCCGCAGACGGGCGATGATTTTTCCAGAGGTGGCCTCATTGGGGAAGTGGGCGATCTCCAGTCAACCTGTGACTCAGTCAGCATATGCTAGGTACGTGTGGCCCTGCAGGTGGAACAAATCGGCCACCACTTGTTGAAAGGGATAGTCTGGCGCTGGGGTCCAAACCAACGTCTCCGGAGGCTGGGAAGGGGCGTGGGTCTCGCAAGCAGCACTCTGGGACAGATGATACTGCAGGTCACCCTCCATGCCTGGCCAATAGACAGACTGCCGGGTCCGCCTAAGCATTGAGTCGAGGCCCTGGTGCCCCATTTGCAGGTTAACAGCGACCCGGTGGCAGAGGGGTTCGGGGATGACAAGGCGCACGCAGCCCTGGTCAAAGGTGTAGGTGACCAAACCCTTGACTACAGTCAACCTGTCCCTCACCGAGAAGTACGGGCGCAGACAGGCCACCTCCTGTGACTTGTGGGGGCGCCAGTCGCCCGTCAGCATTCTCGACACTAGAGTGTGGTACACTGGCTCGTCCGGAGCAGCATTACACACTGTGTCTTCGTCCATAGTGAATGCACCCATCCTGATCCAGTGCTGCGATTGTGACTACGCACACTGCAGTGCATAGGTCCTCCTCTTGGTCCATGTCCTCCACGTCGGGCGGCGCCCTGAGGGAGGGGAAGCGGGATAGGGCGTCAGCTGCACAGTTCCGTTTCCCTGGCAAGTACTTGATCGTAAACCATTACTGCAGGGTCATTTCCTTGGGCCTGAACAGGCGCAGATTCGCCACATCCGAGAGGGCTGTGTCCCCTAGCAAGCCAACTAAGGTGCGGTGGTCCGTCACCAGAATGAGGTTCGGGCAGCCAAGGAGGAACAGCCTGGCCTTGCGCAGGCACCATACCACAGCCAGGGCCTCCCCTTCTACTGCAGCGTAGCCGGCCTCGGCCGTGCTCAGATGTCGGCTACCGCACAGAGCCAACCGCCACCCTCCCCTGCAGCAGAAGGGCGTCTCTGGAGAGGCAGAGGTACAGTATTGTTGCAGGACGACGAAGCCGATGCCCTCCTTGCTCCAATCCGTGACAGCTGCATTGGGCCTGGATTTGTTGTAATACATCAAGCCGTCCCTGGCCAACTGACAGATGGTGTCCTGGGCCTGGCGAAACTTGAGCCGCAGCTGGTCGTCCCAATACAACCGCTTGCCCACTGGCTTCTTGAGGAGCTCATGGAAGGGCTCCATCACAGGTGCAATGGCAAGGAAGGGAGCCAACTGGTTAACCAGGCCATGCCAGGACCTGATGTCAGTGATTGATGGCTGATCAGGCATGGGGAAGTCCTTGATGGCTGACAGACGTTGGGCAGTGGGCTGGTACAGGTCCCACCCCAGGAGGAAACCCACAAACTCGGCTTCTCTCCTGCAGAACAAGAACTTTTCTGGTTTCAGTGTGATACCTGTGCGAGCGCAGGTCTCCAGAAAATCGTAGGAGTGCCAGAACGCCCCCTTCACACTGTAGTCAAAGAGGAGAGTGTCATCCATGCACTTGTACTTGTGGGGCACATCCTGAATAGCGTCGTCAAACCTCTTGGTGTAGGCATCTGACGCTGAACAATATCCCATGGGCGTCCTGCAGTATCGAAAACGGCCCCACGGCGCGATGAATGTGGTCAGGCGTCTACTCTCCTCCTCCAACTCCACCTATCCCCAAAAGGCGTCGGCGACGGTTTTGAACGAGTGCGCTGGCACCCCAGACACCATGTTGAATAGTGCAGGTGTGTGGTGCGTCTCCCTCAGACAGCTTGCAATGAGGCGTTGGAAGTCTACAGTGCGCCTGGGCAGACCTTTTTTCTTGGCCACCACGACCATCCTGGCGCACCACACCGTAGCCTCACCAGCAGGCACTGGCTGGATGACGCCTCTCCTGACGTCCTCCTCCAATTGGGCCTTCACCTCTGCTTCCCAGTGTTTCGGAACGGGAGCAGGTGTGTGACAGGCGTAGGGCGTCGTGCCGGGCGTCAGGTGGATACGGTGAGGGGGACCCTTCGTCCACACTGAGGCGGCAGGGGGTGGACCCCAGACACTTGAGCTGTTTGTTCGCCACATCCCTCAGGCCATTAGGGGCCCGAAGTTTCCCCGGACACAAACTGATGTCCCGGATCAGGGATGCCCCTGCCACACACACCATAGCACCCGTGTCAGCCACAGCCATCACAGAGGTGGCGGGGGAATTGCCCCCAGCCTGGGTCACAAACACTTGTAACCTGGGGTGGCGTGATAGCTGGGCTGTTGCCACTGTGACAGCACCTGACACATCCACAGAAGCACTTAGGACTGACTTACTCCTACATCACCTTTTGAAGTGACCAACCTTAGAGCAATTGCGACATGTGGCCCCACTTGCAGGGCAGATACTTTTACCAGAGGCATGTGACATGCCGCAGTTCCCACAGTGCGCTCGACTGGGGTGTTCAGGTAGGGGGGCAGCTACTGCAGACTCACCGGTGACGTCATCACCAACCGCCCCTGCCTCCCCGGCTGTTCCCATCACTGCCTGGCCAGACGTACGACACACTACACCATCATCTCTCACTGCTGCCTCAAATAACATACATTTGTTTCTAAGCACTTCAACACTATTATAACTCGAGTACCCCTGGAAAATTTCCCTTTTCAACACTGGTTTGCTCAGGCCCACCATAACTTTACTTAATAACATGTACTCAGAGAGATCGTTATCACAGGTGGGACATTTAAATTCACACTCCACTGCTTCTGCGAAGCAGTGTTGAAAATACCTTTTCAAGGGCTTCTCTTCACCTTGTTTGCTGTTGAAAAACTCGTTCCATTTCACAGCTTGGTTTGACGATTGAAGAACCATTCCACTGATGGCGTCCAGGGCTTCCTTGCGCGAGAGCTGCTCCTACTGACCGCTGAGATATCTCGAGTCAATCACACTTTGGAGTGCAGGGATGCAGTTCAGGCGAATGTGGAATGTGGTCACCAGTTGTGACCACCCGTTCAACAGCACCCACAATTTCATGGACCGCCTCCATGTCCTAAACGCAGCTGCTGGCATTTCTGCCTCACACTTCTCTGGAGCGATAGCTGCTGAGGGCTTCATGACCACCATTAGAAGCATGACCACCGCCAGTAGCAAGAGACGCCATCTGAGCCATCAATGCACTCATGGTCTGCTGCTGGGCGCGAGTGGCGTTCCCCACCGGTGTAGAGATGCCCTAGCGTCCCCTTGAGGGCGTCGATAATCGTGGACGTGTAGGGGCCATGTTGGCGTTCTCATCAGTTCTGTAATGGCGTGTCGGCCTGGCATCCCTACTCACTGCGCCATGTGAGAGGTTTGAATGATAGACCACGCTATTTGTAGACTTTTTTCCAACAGCGTCAGCTGGTGACTGGCAACCTGGCGCTGCCACAGTCAAGCTCCCACCTCACATGGGAAAACATATCGTAAGATGGTACTCCATTTCACAATCTTACAAACATCAAGATCGTCTTAGTGATGTGAAAGTGTAAATCAATGTAGGACTTTTAATGCTAGACGTGATTGTATTTTTGAAAACTCAATTTCCAATGAGTTATTCATAGCAAAATGCAGTGATCAGTACATAGAGATAGGGCATAAATACCGACAAACGCCGAAGTGAACTGAGAAGGAAAACAGAAGACAGTTCTAAAGGCAACAGGGCAGTTTTAAAGCCAGAGCAGAGGGCAGCTAAGTTCTGTTCTTTTTTCCCCATTTATTTTTAAATAGGTAGATCTACACACAGTCTGCACCCCCCCCCCCCCACAACAACAACCGCCATGAGTATGATATGTGATTACTGCAGGGGGATGTTTAAAATTTCGGTGGTGAAAACTGGTGGAAAATATTTATTCAAATTATTGCTCATTTCTCCGTCGTTATCAGTGAGCTCGATGGTATCTGACCGTATTGGTCCAATCTTTTCTCGTGTTTTAGTTTGATACATTTGGTAGAATCCTTTGGGGTTTGTCTTCGCCTCCCTTGCTATCCTTACCTCATTATTCCTCTTTGCTTTCCTTATCTCGGTTTTAACCCTACTCACCAATACCCTATAACAGTCCCGGAGGTGAATTTCGCCACGATTTATCCTTCTACCTATAGCCTTCCTTTGGCCAATGATGTTCTTTAAATAATTTTTTATCCATTTAGGGTCATTGTTGTCTGATCTGAGTTTTTTGCATGGTATGTTCTGCCTTTGTGCATTAAGTAACTCACTATTTAAATTGTCGTGGAACTCGGCAATCTCAGATCTCGTTATCAGGTCGGTGTCATCTGACAGGTTCACCGCCAAGCGCAACACCCCCTCTCTCAGCTGCCTCTTTAAACTGTCAAAGTTCGCCCTTCTGAAATCTGGTACTTTAGTGGAATTTTTCTTACGTCTGCCCTGAAAATCTAACTGGAATCTAATTTCTTTGTAATCTCTGTTTGCAAATTCGTTCCCTACCTCGACCCTGCTAAGGAGGTTTTCTCTGTTTGACAGAACTGAATCGAGTATATTATTACCCCGTGTGGGTTTGGTTATATGTTGACTTAGAAAACAGTCCTGGATAGTCTCGAGAAAATCCTCTGATTCTGAGTTACCTGTAAGGTCAGTCCAATCTATTTAGCCAAGGTTAAAGTCGCCTACTATACAGACTTTGTTGTGTATGGAAGCCCTGCGCATTTCATCCCAGATAAGTCGCTCTTTGACTCTATCAAGATTGGGAGGTCTATATATTACTCCTGTGATTAATTTTTCTCTACCGTCGATTAATTTTATCCAAATTGTTTCTGTATTCCACTCAGTTTATATTTCCTTATTTATTTCACACTTCAGATTATCCCTAACATAGATTGCTACTCGGCTTCCTTTCCTGGTCTGCCTATCGGTATGGAACAGTTTGTAACCCGCAATTTGGCATTCGACTGGTAACTCACGTGTGTCTAGGTTGATCCATGTCTCAGTGAATGCAAGTATATCGATTTTTCGGTACATACCAAGGCCCTAATATCATCCATTTTGTTTCTCATACTTCTACTGTTTGCGTAGTATACATTTAAGTTAGTCGTGTTCTGAGTCCTCCCCTTACCGCGTTTAGTTTTAAACTCCCTGTCTAATTTAGTTTTGTCATCATTCCTAACACTATTTCCCTGTAATCTTTCACTTTGTTTACCCGCTCCCACTGCAGTCTCCTCCACCCCCGGTGAGCCTGACCAGCATAATATATAAAGTACTTGAGAGTATTATCAGAGATGCCGCAATGGAACATCAACTACGAAACAATCTTGTAAAGGATTGCCAACACGGCTTTATGCCGGAGTGGTAATATCGAAAATATTTACCTAGATTTTGCCAAGGCTTTCGACAATGTACCCCACGAAAAGCTGAAAATTAAAACTGGAAGGGTACGGAATTCGGGGAAATGTCCTAGCGTGGATAGAAGACTGCAAGCAATGTGCGGTGATTAATGGAACGAAATCGTCATGCGTACCTGTCACAAGTGGGGTACCACAAGGGAGTGTATTGGGCCCACTGTTGTTTGTTTGTTTCATAAATGACATGCCTGACGTTGTGCACTCCTCCATACAAATGTTTGCCGATGATGCCAAGATATTTCGGGAATTCAAGAACCAAGCGGACTGTGAAGAGCTGCAGAAGGATCTCTGTGGGCTCCAAGAATGGTCGAAGAAATGGCTGCTGAGATTCAATGTCACGAAGTGCAAGAGTATGCACCTGGGGCGTACCAACAGTAAGGAGGCATATCATATGTCCTAACGGGATGAAGAAACTGTACTAATTGAGACTGAATGTGAGAAGGACCTAGGTGTGTATGTTGACAATGAGCTGAAGTTCTAGGGCCATTGCGAGAAGAAGGTAAATCAGACAAATAAATTATTGGGTCTTATAAGAAGGTCATTCAGATATCTAGACGGTCCGTCCCTAGTAACGATCTTCAAGAGTGAAGTGCTTCCACCATCTGGAGTACTGTCACCCCGTCTAGTTCCCGAGATATGCAAGGGACTGTCAGTTGGTTGAAAATGTTCAAAAGAGGACCACCAGGCTGGTGCCTGCCCTTCAGCACCTCAGTTACCCTGAGAGATTGGAGCGCCTGAACTTGCCTAGCTTATACTACAGACGGGCAAGGGGTAACCTAATTGAGGTGTATAATCAACTCAAGGGGCACTACTCAGTCGAGTGTCCTTACTTGGAGCTGGCGGACGCTCGCCCCACAATGGGGTCACAGCTCAAGATTGAAGAAGCCGCAAGTCCAGAAAACTGTGAGGGAAAACTTTTTCGTAGTGTTTGTTGTAAACTCTTGGAGCAATCTACCAGAAAGTGTTGTGACGGCACCGAGTGTGAGCTCTTTCAAGACAAGACTTGACCAACACTGGAGTGGGTTCAGGTACATTCAGGAGCCGGTGCATCCCTAGTACTTGCCAACAGTGTGTGACAGAGACGTGACCGATTGCCCGGGCGGCTAGTGAGCCGATCTTTTGGTGAAGAGGATAAAAGAAAAGGAAAAGTAATCAAAGACGTGACCGATCGCCCAAGCGGTTAACGAGCCGATCAGTGATGAAGAGAATAAAAGTAAAAGATCCAAGAAGACGTCTGAGGGTATAGTTACACAAATTGTCGAACCTGACACATTGTGTGAAACGATTATAACACTGTTCCACGATGTTCCTCAAGCAGGTCACAAAGGACGTGACAAATGCCTTGCAGTGTAATAGGCCGAGTTCTTCTCATTTCATTTTACCATCCAGATATTCTTTTCTGTTCGTATTCTTATTTATTCATATACTTATATGTTCTTTGTAGCATTCTTTTCATTGAGTATCCTGTTTATATAGTTATCCTTCTTCAATTCTTTATTTATAAATATACCTTATATTCTTATTTAGTATTCTTCTGTAAGTAAATCTAGTTTTAGTTATGTATGTGCTTTATATTAGACTTTCGTAGGGTGTTTATTTACTAATTTCTATGCTGTGGTTTTAGTTCCACAATGTACATACATGTCTTATCTTTCTCTTCTTGTACTTTCCAAGTCTTTCATTTCTTTCATACATACTATATTCTCAGTTTCAATGTTCTTACCTTTCTGAAGTATACTCTGTTTTACGTCTATTCTTATACATGGGTTAGTCTGGGGAACCATGTTATTCTTAGTACAACACTTTTTATACTTACAAAGGGTAGCTGCCACCACCCAGACTTTTCATTATATAACATAACTCATGGAAAGTTTGTGGGTAGTGTGGTAGATGTATAGGCACTTGAGTAAGTATTATTTTCTGGGAACCAATGTTTAGAAGGAGTAGAGTGGTGATACTCGTAGATTACTAATTCAATATATATTCACAGGGAGTGGAGAAGATGCATCTTAGATTCACTCAGACAAAACAGAACCGCAATTTACTTATTAAGTCATCAAACACTTCAAGAACTTATTACCTCATTAACCACCTCCAAATACTTATTATACCATTAAACAACTCCAAGTACTTATACCATTCAACAACTATTACTCATTACTTCATTAGACAACTGTTGTATTATTTCTTTGACAAGTAAGATTCAGTAATTATTATACACGACAAGATATCACTGGACCCTCAGGTCTTACTTTTACAAGTAACAAATTACATCTTCAATTCTTGGTTACAACATTTAACAATCAATATATTATTCCATTGTCACTGCAAGTGGATAATATGACACACTTGACACTATCCCAAATCAACTTATAACATCACGTTCTATCGGCATGAACATGATACTTTTCCTTAAGTTCATGTACTCAACTCACATAACATATTTCCTGGTAATATCAACATTTATGGGTTCACTGCTTAACCTGGGATTTCCATATTTCTGTTAGTTAATCCCTCCATCAAGATACAATAATACTTAGGCCAGTGTAACTGCGAGGAGTGCCTCAAGGTATATATCCCAGGTGTCTCCATAACAAATGAAGATCGCTGTTAGGGGGTCGGTTGTAGACCGACACACGCCAAGGGAGCTGGCGCCTGAGTTGCAGGAAAAGGACTTCCCAGTTTAATCCTGCTGAATTAACTGCATCGTCCAACCAGGCTACCGACCCACTGTAGCCGATGAGTATTCAGCTCAACACACTGGCCTGGAGATACGTTGAGGAAGAGTCACGAATGCGTCAATAATTAACTTCAACTGTACAAAAATACGTCTGGCAACGGTCCAGACGATATCTAAATCTCTACGTTACTCGACTTAATTGGCACAGAAGTTACTACGTTAAAACATGAACACTGATATTCACAAAATTTACTAAGTTAAACTGAATTAATAGGCGGTGTGGAACACACGTGAACATACCTGGAGATACGTTGAGGAAGAGTCACGAATGCGTGATTCTCCCTCGTGTAGAGGTATATACGTGCACCCGCGGGGCAGCTTGGGCCTCCTTATTCATACCAGAAAGGTCGATCTTACCAACAACATACCTTCTCTACCATTTTGGATCACCGTATACTTAAGAATGAACTCCGGTGTTCCTGATCAGGGTAATTTCCTATGTCTATTCATATAATCTAATCAGAGGTTGAGCTCACCAGGAAAAGGTGGAATATACACGTCAATAACATTAATTCCGCGAGCTCAGGCCTGAGGCGAACAAGGAGCTATTCACGGGGAGACGTTAGATCTTGGAGATTATACAGGTTGACAGAATAGTTCAGGAGATTAATGACTTTCTTAAATAGACAACTGACACTAACTAAACTATAAACATCAGATTCTCTGATGTTTGGGCAACAAAATAACCTGACTAAAGTAGCAATTGGAAACTCATGGTCATTCTTAGGGAACGAAACCGAAGGGTATCGTTTGTTCCGGCAGACTCAACACTCACTTACCTACCCAATGTTACAAACAATAATGACATTTAAAGCGTTCAACGTCACTCACAAAGGATCTTGTATGCTTTAACTGTAATCAAACATATCTAAGTTGACTCAAAACAAGGGTGTTCTCTCTCACATTCAAGTTCATTTTTAGAGAGGTTGGTTTCAGTAAGTCAGAGAAAATGGGATAACGGTGGACTGAGGTGTCTTGAAGTGATGAGAAAACGGACTCCTCAGATGGAGGACTCAAACGAAAGCAGAGTTACATGTTTTGTGGGCTATTGAGCGTAATGTGAATCATTTGATTTTGGCGCTAACTGACATGTATGACCGTGGTCGTTACAGCGGATATTATATATTTGTTTTTAACTATTAAGAAAGACATAGAATTGCATATTGCTAAGTGTTTGTCATGTGCTCAGCATAAGGGTACTACAAGGTCACCGGATCTAATTCTAAAATATGCTACACCAGAACGTCCGTTTGACACAGTCGCGATAGACGCGTTACAACTTCCGATGAGTCTCCAGGGATCCTCGTACGTCTTAGTGTGTGTGTGTGTGGATCATTTTTCTAGATTTACGATTTCAGTCCCACTGAAGGATAAAACAGCCGAATCTGTGGCCTATGCCTTAGTGATGAATCATATATGTCCTTTTGCTACATCCAAGGTTCTTGTCTCCGACAATGGATTAGAGTTCGAGAATCAGCTAGTCGCACAAATTTGTGTACAATATGGAATACAACAAAGTTTTATTACAGCCTATCATCCACAGGGTAATGGCCTTGTAGAGAGAGCCAATCTCAAGATCCTGGAGATACTTCGCCTGATTGTGCATGATATGCAATACGCATGGGGGGATTGGTTACCTCAAGTTGCAGCATCTATCAAGGGGCCGATTTATAGCTCTACCGGCAAATCACCCTACTATATTGTTCATGGCATAGACAAACGTCTGCCTTATGACGTACTTACGGACAAGCCATGCCGTTTATAATCTGGAAGATTTCGCGACAAAACAGACCAGCGTTTTTACAGATATTCATGGCCAAGTACGGAAACATTTAGCAGCGTCACGCGCTGAAATTATTTTTAAACAGCATAAACAAGCTAGGCCTATCGTATTAGAAATAGGCGATGCTGTTATGGTGAGAGAACCTGAAAGGAACTCTAAGGTTTCGGCCAAATTTTCTGGTCCATTCCGCATTATCGCCAAAGAAGCGGGCAACAAGTTTAAAATTTGGAAGCCTAATGCACAGACCGCTGATGTAGTGCATGAGGGCCGTCTTAAAAAGATCCATAAATATCTTTTACCTAAGAACAGTAATGATGTCATAGACATCTTTCCAAGACGAATGTTAATGATGTCATGGACACATCTTTTCAAGCAGTACACAAGCAGAATGTACCTAATGATTATTATTTGAAACTTCGATCTGCAAACAAATATTAAAATACATTGAAACTTTTACAGAATGGCTTGGATCATCATTGTGCTGCTCCAACTGCTTTGTGGCACCGTTGTGTTGACGGATATGTCCACAGATGTCCTTAAGCCAGGTGCACTTGTTGCACCCCTTGGACGCGTTCTCATTGTTGAGGACGTGGTGAATGTAAAATATGAGTTGCGCGGACTGCCCAAGCTTCCACGCTAGATGGAATCCTTTGACGCTCAACTGCAGAGAGCTTTGACTTCGGCAACGGTTTCCCAAACTGTTGAGCTTCAGCTACTTCGTCTCAGAACCCTTCACAAGATTCTCATCGCTGTCGGAAACACTATTCCAGAGTAAAGAAAGTGCATTCCCAAACACGAAGAAAGCGAGGATTGTTTTTGCATGCTGCGGAAAGTTCTGTTCAAGATATTGTAGGGTTTCGTGATATAATGTTGTCTAGCACTCAGGATGGATGGAAACTCTAAGGTGGTTTTCTTATATACTATAAGTTATATGGTAGACAGTCTGGTGCTGGAGGTGCCGTGTGGTGAGGAGCTGCTCAGTAGACACGTTCGGTGAGTAGCGTGTTGAAGGAGGTAGATGTGCAGGAGCTTCGTTAGGGAAGATGTTGCCTGTTGCTGGCCTCCTGGTTGAATGAGAACGGGACAGCGAGGAGCTTGCTTGGAGGAGGTGTTGCGTGTTCAGGAACCGAGAGCAGAATGAATCTCAATGGAGAGACAGAACTTATATACACAGCAGCCGTGAGTCAGCCGTGAGTCATGGTGGGAAACCCCGGGAAGTAGCCGTTCTTTTGGCTTCGTTGCTAGGATACTGTGGCATCTGGTGACGCCCCCCCCCCCCCCTGGGCTGCTCGTTTGGTTGCTAGGTAAGACATAGCAGGTGGCATGCGGCGGCGCGGCGGGAGGCTGGATGTTGTCCGGGTTGTGTCCCACACATAACACATACCGGGCAGGTGTACATAAGACTCGTCCGCTACGTGTAACAACTCCGTCTAGTGACACAAAACCTGTGGGAGAATTAGGAGGAGAAAGAGGGTTTGAGATTAGAGGAGGTTGTTCAAGCAATGGTTGTTGTGCTCCTGCTGCTGCAGGGGCTGCGTCAGGAGTAGGGTCCATGGCAGGAGCAGGTGCTATGATAGAAGGGAGGTCTATTACAGGTTCAGGTTCTATGACAGGAGGAGGGTCTATGACAGGAGCAGGCTCTACAGCAGGAACAGGGTGTACATGAGGGTGAAAAGAGGGTGCCCAGAAATGTCGTGGGCGTGGTGTTGCTGACGGTGGTAACTGCGGGTAGACTGGTGCAGGCGTAGTTTGTTGATGGTGCTGCTGGGCTGGGGGCCCGACGGGTAAGGTGGCCGGTTTGACTCCGTCTATGCTGACGGTGTCATGTCTGCCATTCCGGATAATTGTCAGGAACTTTGCTGAACGGGTAACCACATGGAAGGGTCCATCGTAGGGGCGTTGTAATGGGTTGCCGTGAGTATCATGCCTGACGAAAACATACTCGGCTGTGAGTAGTGCAGGAGGGATGTGTTCAGGGCGCCGAGGAGGCTGGCGTGGAGCAGTAGCTCTGAATGCAGAAACTACTTGTCATAGCTTATGGAGTAAGTCGTGACGAACGGCTGGAGTGGTTTGGTTGGGATCAGGAGGAAGTGAGAAATCCCCGGGTAGCCGAAGGAGCTCGCCTAGTGTCAGATCTGCTGGGCTACAGTCCATATCCTCCTTGTGTGACGCACGGATGCCGAGGAGCACTAAGGGAAGCGCATCAGTCCAGCTGTAAGGGTCGTGCTGTGCCTTGAGTGCGTCCTTCAGCTGCCGGTGAAAACGTTCTACCATGCCGTTGGCTTGAGGGTGGTATGCTGTAGTGCGTTGTCTAGACGTGCCGAGGAACTGTAGGAGGTGCTGCCAGAGTTGTGACTCAAACTGTACTCCTCGGTCAGTGATTACGGTTGCGGGGGGGCCAAAACTGGAAACCCAACCGGACATGAAGGCGCGGACAGTAGTCTCTGCTGTAGCGTTGGGCATGGGAATTGCTTTTGTCCACCTGGTGAAACGGTCGATGCAGGTGAAGATGTAGGTGCTACCGTAGGATGATGGACGAGGTCCCACGATGTCGAGGTGTACTACTTGAAAACGTCCTTTGGGAATAGGGAAGGTTTGTAAGGGGGCCCGTATGTGAAGATGTATTTTGAAGGACTGGCAGGCCAGGCACTGGGCAGCCCATTTCTTCGTATCAGACTTGATGCCGGGCCAGACGACACGTTGCGTGAGGAGGCGCTGGGAGGCCCGCACACCCGGGTGGCTGAGACCATGGATGCGGTCGAAAACAGCGCGGCGGGGGACGTGAGGCACTAACGGTCTAGGCTGTCCACAGGATACGTCGCACCACAATTTTATCTTTGTGCCAGGAACAGGGAGTTCTTGGAGTGTGAGGCCTGAGGGGGATGTCTTGTATGCTGCCACGTCTTCGTCTTTCTCTTGAGCCGCGGCTAGCTGCCCATAATCAATGGGTGGAGATGAGGGAAGAACGGTGAATATACAACGAGAGAGGGCGTCGGCGATCTCGTTGTGGCTGCCTTTAATGTGTTGGACGTCGCTGGAGAACCCCGAGATGTAAGCCAAGTGGCGCAGGACACGAGGTGTATGTGACTGGGAAGCTGAAGCGAAGGCGTGGACGAGGGGCTTGTGATCAGTGAAGATGGTGAACTGACGGGCCTCGAGGAAGTGCTGGAAATGTTTGACAGCCAGGTATATGGCCAGGAGTTCTCGATCAAAAGTGCTGTACTTGAGGTGTGGTGGTTGAAGCCGTTGTGAGAAGAAAGCAACGGGCATGAGAATTCCGTTGATCTCCTGCTGTAAGACGGCGCCCACTGCAGTAGAAGAAGCGTCTGTTGTGAGAGTGGTCCGGGCGTTAGATGAGGGGTGAGGCGTGTAATGTGCTGTTTGATAGTGGTGAATGCCATAGTAGCCTCTTGAGTCCACACGAGAGACTTGTGAGACTTCTTTGGGCGTCCCTTGAGAAGGTCGTGTAGGGGGGCGAGGACGGTGGCAGCTTTGTCCAAACGGAGTGGTGATGGCTGTCTTCTGGGTATCTGCTGGTGCTACTGGGATCTGGTGGAAGGCACGCTCCAAGTCGATCTTCGAGAAGATAGTCTTGCCATGAAGTTTGTGGTGAAAGTCCTGGACATGCGGTAATAGGGTACCTGTCAGGTTTGGTGACGAGAATCAGGGCTCTGTAGTCGCCACACACCCTCCACTCGCTGGGTGTTTGCTTAGGAACCATGTGAAGAGGCGATGCCCAGGGACTCCTTGAAGGGCGAATGATGCCGTCTTGCAGTAGTTTGTTGAATTCTACTTTGGCTGTGTTCAGGAGCTCAGGGCGCAGGCGGCGAGGGCGTGAAAAGACTGGTGGCCCTTTGGTTTCGATGTGGTGGAAAATTCCCGATGTAGGTGGTGGGGGTAGGGAGACTCGGGGTGAGGAAAGCTCCTCGAATTCGTCGAGCAGGGAGGAGAACTCGTTGGAAGGCGCAAGACAGGTGATAGTGTCGGTGTGTCTGGCACGAGAACCCTGGATCTTGCTTGCTGTAGGCTCATGAATGAGGCATGGATGACTTGGTTTGACGCCGATCTTGTGGAAGGTGAGGAAGTCGAAACCAAGGATGGGTTGAGACACGTCTGCTATCACGAATAACCAACGCAGAGTCTTGGGCAGACCGAGGTCTAAGGCGAGGGTGCGTACGCCGTAGGAGGCGATGGAGGTACCGTTGGCAGCAAACAGGTCATAAGAGGGTTGCTTTGACTTGTCTCGTAGTGAGGGAGGGATGAGGCTGACCGATGAACCTGTATCGATGAGGAACTTCTTGCTGGAGGTGCGGTCGGTGACGCCCAGTAATGAGACGCCTGGAGGGACGGAGGCTGAGGCGTCTACCAGCCTCCGGTGTTGCCGTTTCCCAAGTAGGTGCAATAGGGCTCACAGTTTCGAGCATTGCGGCCGAAAGTCTGGTGATACCAGCAGAGGGTATATTTGTTGTGCTGGGGGCTGGCTGCTGTGCGTCGGAACTTGTAGGGCGTGGTGCGTGAGTCAGGAACTGGCACAGCAGCGGGTATGGAGGAGCAGAACTGCTCAATGGTGTCCATCCTGCGGTTCAAAGTTTGCAACAGGTCCTTGATTTCTTGTGAGGTATTGTTCGGCTGAGGGGTGTTGATCCGGCTTACAAGATCGGTGGTAGGTACTGGTGTGACCGTGGCGGCAAGGGGTGCAGAAGCGCACTCGTTGAAAATTCTGTCTGCCGCGGTTGCATATAGTTCTGGTGTCGTAGAGTAATCTACTGCGGACAGGATGTTGCGTACTTCTGTGGGTAGCTTTTGTGCGTGAAGCTGGCGCAAGATAGAGTCAGGGAGTCTGTCTGTGTGACGGGAGTTCAGCCGACACATCTCCTCCCAGAGACGTCCCGGGGTTGAGTTCCCGAGGGAGATAGAGGATAGATGTTGCAGGAGGTTGGGGCTAGTCTGTTGATAATGCGTCTTCAAGGCATCCCGCAGGGTAGCGAATTTGTTGTCATCTGGAGGGTTGGAAATGGTTTGTGAGACCTGCGTGGCCACTTCCGTGGGCAAGGCACAGAGCAGGGCGCCATACTTTTGCTCGTCAGTCGCTTGTGAGCCGACGAGGGCTGCTTCCACATGATCTAGCCAGTCCTCGACGTTGTGGTTGAAAGTCGGCAGAGAGATCCGTCCGTCCTCCATCCTGTGTGAGTGCTTTTCTCCGGGAGTCACCATTTGTAGGGTTTTGTGATATAATGTTGTCTAGCACTCAGGATGGATGGAAACTCTAACGTGGTTTTCTTATATACTATAAGTTATATGGTAGACAGTCTGGTACTGGAGGTGCCGTGTGGTGAGGAGCTGCTCAGTAGACATGTTCGGTGAGTAGCGTGTTGAAGGAGGTAGATGTGCAGGAGCTTCGTTAGGGAAGATGTTGCCTGTTGCTGGCCTCCTGGTTGAATGAGAACGGGACAGCGAGGAGCTTGCTTGGAGGAGGTGTTGCGTGTTCAGGAACCAAGAGCAGAATGAATCTCAATTCAAGTTCAAGTTGTTTGGGATTTCTGGCCTCTTCGCCGTTAGGCTATTTCGGCCGAAGCTGATTGGTTGGTCTTCTTTTTTCTCTTTGTTCTTCTTTTAGTTTTTACTTTCCATTCTACTTCTTGTTCTTCGTCTTCTTCTTTTTGGTCTTGTTCTGTCTGGTCTTCTATAATATTATCAGGTTCTTCTTTGTTGATATCTTGATTGTTCTTTTCTTGTTCGTTTTTGTCTTGTTTGTTCTTTTCTTGTTTGTTTCGGTCTTGGTTGTTTTTTTCTAGAGTCTTGACTGCAAGGAGAGCCTCCTTGTAAGTCAACTTTTCCTTAGACCGCAGCCTGGCCACCCTGCACTCCTCCCTCCACTTGGGACAAAGCCGGTCGGAGGAGGAGTGAGGGCCACCACAAGCCGCGCACTTCTTAACGGCCGCCTGGCAGTCAGCGTCGGTGTGGCCGGGTGCCCCGCAGCTAGAGCACACCTTGGGAGCGCGACACTTCCTCGCCAGATGGCCATATTTCTGGCAATTGTAGCAACGAGTGGGTTTTGGCTGTTGAGGTTTCACTGGGATTTTCTCCCAACCCAGTATAACGGAGCTGGGAAGTTCCTTAGGAGAACCAACCAGGGCAGTTGTGCTGGTCAGCTTCCTAAGTACTGCGAGCTGATCTCCAATCAGCTCGCCAAGTTCGTCTCTTTCGAGATACTCAATTTCGGAGTGGGAAATGACTCCCAAAACCAAGTTATCCTGAAGTAGGGCGTCAAACATGACGTCGACTCCATTGATGATCGTTCGATGGGGTAATTTGTGGGCCTGCCCCCATTCTTCGAACGTGATGACAAGGGTACCACCGCTACTCCGGACGACCCCTGTCACCCCCTTTAGTCCAATGTGGTCAAAAAAATCTTTAATCACAAGAAGATTTAGTTTCTTGCGCGAAGGGTGCTCGACCGGAATCAGTCTCACAACCTTCGCCTGGGCTAGGGTGATCATGATCATGGTCACGCGGTACCTCGGGGGGAAGGATCGGGGAGCCGGGAGAACCAACCTCGCCGAGGTTCAGGTCTCAAGTGCATCTCAATGGAGAGACAGAGCTTATATACACAGCAGCCGTGAGTCATGGTGGGAAACCCCGGGAAGTAGCCGATTTTTTGGCTCCATTGCTAGGACACTGTGGCATCTGGTGACGCCCCCCCCCCCCTGGGCCGCTTGTTTGGTTGCTAGGAAAGACGTAGCAGGTGGCATGCAGCTACGCAGTTGTAGGGGAGACGTCCACTACAATATAATTACTAACAAAAATAAACTAATCGTAAGCATCGTGGATGCAGTGTTAGGATGAGTGGATGAAAAAGCTTGTGCCTGTGAAGACTCTTCTTGAAGCATTGCAAATAGCCAAGTTGACTTATCATTTAACTCCAATTTTCACAGATCATGAGGTAGAATATTATTACCCTCTCTTGGGGTCAATTCTCGCGCACAATACTATTCTTATACACATACCTATGCTAGGGCAACATAAATTTAATGCATGGCATTTGGAACCCTTCCCTTTCTATGTTAATGATACACTGTATACTCTGGATAGACCAAAAAAAATTCTGCTAAAAGGTGAAGAATATACCTAGCTAGCATTGGATGATCCTAGGGTATTATCACGGTGCAAATCGTCATATTTTCATTTACACGAATGTCCAGCCTTCAATCAAAAGCCTGTGGCCCCTGGAGGTTCCCCAAGTTGAATAAAATCGTTTGGTGGCAGATATAATAAAATCTAACGTGTGACAAATGATGGGAGAGATAATCGAGATTGCTTTTAATTTCTTCCTGCCATATTATTTTTATGATCCGGCAGCATAATTTATATATTACATAATACGACTTAAGCTCCGACGGACACAAACATTTTCCTTTCGATAGAAAGGATTCATTTAATTTTTCACAGTATTTCCAGTCGTGTCACCTGAAACATAGCTTTTAGTTTACACCTTAAGAAAGAGATTTATGGTGAAATATTTCATGCATTTAACAATCAATTCAAAACCTGAACCAATTTATCAGTGTTGTACCTCACCATTCCCAAACGTTTCATATTGCAATATTTGTAATGAAGCTTTTCCATATTAATGTTAAAATTACATTATTATGTCTCTTGTCATCAGAGTTGTTTGAAGCTGACTTAATGTATCTGAACTACTCGACTCGGAATGACACCAAAGAGAGAGAGAGAGAGTGTGTTTGAACAATGGAACACATACATACTATTAGATATTTTTAACAACAGATTCAATATCTAAACCGATATGTATTATCACTTCTCACTAAGTATCACTATGTTCGAAAAATTTATTTTGCAAATAATAAATTCATTTTATTCAAACGATTTGTACTGTAGTAATCCACGTCACTATAAAAAGTTTTGACAGTCTAGTTCAGTGATTCAGTAATTTCTCTTTATTTAATGTCCAAGTCTGACTGGTTCGGCACTTGTCAAAACAAATGTTGAAGAATACAGGACATCAAAAGATAAGTCGGAGAAAAAAGTTATAGTAAAGTTACCGTTTATCTTTTATATAACTATATATATATATAAATAAGGATCATTAGTGACTAGATTATATTAGATTAATAATATTTACAACAGTAAAAATAGGTGGCCAGGCGAGGATGAATCCTTAAAAACATACTAAAATTCATAACATGTGAGACTTCATGTAATTTAATATTTCCCATTCAAATATCAAGCCTGGACAAGATAATGATTCCGCTATTATAACAGAACATGACATGCATGTAATAAAAAGCTCTATGACACAGAAGTAAACGATATACTGTAACATTCGCGTAATACTGTACTGTTTTTGGTGGTAAGTCATAACAATAACTGCAAACGACACACTTTTATCAGTCGATGTACTGCGTTTTTTTTTTCTGCGAGTGAAAGATCTTCGTGATAGAGTTAGTGTTGTTTATTATGCAGCTTCTGGAAATGTTTTGATGGACTTCTTGAAGAACTTCTAGACAAGTAACAAAAGCTCCTTAATGTGGCTGTTCTCCATCAGAATGAAACACAGAGTTAAAGTAGAACTTCTTCTTGAAGCCAAAGTTGCGGAGATGTGGTGTAGAAGGGGAGAAAGTCTTGGTGTACTCATTAAGGAACTCCCTGTACAAATCACCAAACTCCATGTGGTGAGCGTGATGAGCCAGGGTGCGACACAAGGCTGTGATGAATGGAGTCCCCTCCTTGTTGATGGAGTAAGACATGATGTCTCCACCGTTAGAGTAAAGGCACATCGTATCCTGCAGAGGTTCTTCCACCCTCCTACACTTGCCTATGCTCACTTGATGAGATTTGTTCTGGTAGAAACCACAACAAAAGTCGAAGATAAACAGCTTAGGTTTGTTTTTCAACCGGGTACATTCTGAATCTTTAAAGAGGTCACATACCCATTCGGTTGTCAAAAGCTTCATGTCACCAGTTAAGAACTTTTCGTTACCAATGCCATGACTGGAAATAATGAAAACAGCACAGCCAACGTGGTCCAACACCTCCATGTCCCTCACGTTGGTCAGCACTTGCTTGGTCTTCTCTGCTGACAAAGAGGTGTATGCGTGACCAGTGTACCCCATTTTGCTGAAGACATTTGTCAGGTTGGTGACATCAGAGTGGGAGCCCTCAAGGGCCAGGTCAGGTCGGTCCTTGAAGGAGCTATAATTCAGTACACAAACATATCCCCTGGGATTTGTGTCCATTTTGTACACGTCTGGTATCGACACTTGTGGTGAAACCCTTACTCGTTTCTGATAATATAGAAATACAAGGAATGAGACAAAAAACAAACAAAAAAATTATATATATATATATATATATATATATATATATATATATATATATATATATATATATATGTGTGTGTGTGTGTGTGTGTGTCATACTTAATTTAATAATTAATGCGTTTCTTAATTGAAGTTTTTTTTTAACACACTTGTAAATGATGAATTTTTAAGGTTCTATTATCAAAATATAGACATGTAAATCTGCAGTAAATTATATTATTATCCGCAATGTAATAAGCTATAAACATGAACAATATGTAAATTAGTCACCTACCTTGGTGTTGGCAAGTTGTGGCGAGTCACCGATGAGTAGTTCATAACTTCTTTTGCAGGAATTATTGTTCTTCATATCTACTGTATTTCTCTGAAATTATATTTACTGTATATAGAGCATGATGTAAGCCATTGTTGATCCTAGGTTCTCACACACACACACACACACACACACTCTGTATATATACTATATATATATATATATATATATATATATATATATATATATATATATATATATATATATATATATATATTATCATAGTTGTAATAGCTTAGGCATTTTTATGGTTTGACTTGGCAGTTGGTGACAGACAGAATCAGGAAAATCCTATAATGCGTACTACATGTTTTTTTATTCATTAGAGATAAGAACAAATTCACATAAAACATGAGCTGATAGCTGTTTCTGGCATTGGGTGATGGCTGATGTGGGAGTCAAGTGTGGTGCATCATAAGAGAGACTAACCTGGGGAAACATGCGGACGATGGCATCACGTTGTAAGGCGTGGGCCAGCTGACGAGCTGTGGTGACACGTAGCTCCCGTGCCAACACCCCATCCACAAGCCGACCAACGTGGTAGTCTGGGTCAGCACCAAGCTTTATCAGTTCGTCAACCTTATTTGCATCCCAATGCAACACTGCCTCAAATAATGGTGCAGCAAGCTGAAATAATGCCATTGTATTAGTATGCAGAAAAAAATGCTCCTATTATCTGCTGTTCTAAATTTATATACCGAAAACCTTTAACTTTTAATAGGTTAATGTTAATTGAATTATATATTTAAACGATCGTCATGTAATTACCAAGTCCTTGAAAGTCATGTAGTAGTTGTCTTGTTTGTCGTGTTTCAACTCCTTGTCAGACAACAAAATCCTCAACACTTGAGTGTGTCCCTTCATGGCGGCCACGTGAGCTGGAGTCTGGCCCTCTTTATTAACTATATTGGGACTAATCAACTTTAGGAGAAACAGCACCACATGTGGTTGGTTGTTAGCTACTGCAGCGTGCAGCAGAGTACATCCAGTCTGTGCTGTAAAGACAGCTGGTCCTGTGTCGTGTAGAAGTTCCTCCACGTTCTCCAAGTCCCCAGCCTCCACTGCCTTGAATACTTCTGCCTGGAAAATTAAGACGATCTTACTATAAATAAAACTATATACAAATTTAATTTGCAAACATAATAATTAAAAATAAAACAGGATTTTGAAACAGCATAAAACGATGTTTTGGACAGTAGTGCCCACCTGTTTCTGGTAGATATTAGCTGCCGAGTGATCTGGAGCAATCTTAAATAGTTTACGTGCTGAGGCTCGAGTTTTTATGACTCTGTGTCTGTAGGCAGCTTTGTTACACACATCAGGTGATGATCTAAATATTTTTGCTGTTGTTCTGGTAGACACACCCACAGGTGATGGGCTTCTTGATCTCCTTTTGGCTGGTTTTTGAAAATCTTTTGTAACTGAAGAATTTTTTGGTGTTCCTGGTGTACACGCGCTACATGAGAGAGGACTCGAGTCTTGTCTGCATGTCTGTTTATCTGCAGAGTCATGAGTTGTAGTCACCTTCTCGTGTGCATCGCTCATCCCTTCCAGTTTTTCTAACGTTTTAACAGCTTCTGCTATCGAATGTCTGTGAGGCTTTGACCTGCAAAAGCCAGAAACACTGTATATCACAAGGTTGTAGTGTATAGAAATTTTTAATGATACTCCTTATGTAAGTGAAATATTATGGGATGAACATAACATTTCCCTTCACGGTCATTTTACTGTTAATTGCATGAACCTTTTCGATATTCTTCTTATTACTTAAACATAAAATATTCCTTTAATAACAAAAATGTTTACCATATCATATTTGTTGCTCATGAACTCATGGTACTGATATCTATCTTGTGTACGTAAACATGATGGAACATTCAGCATTGTACTCACTTGTGAAGATCAGCAATTCTGGAACAGAATGTAGAGTGTAAAGCGGCCAAGAACCTGTGTGTGTGCGCAACACCGAAGCAAACGAAGGCCTTGCATGCGTCGTCTACTACTTGATCATCAGTGTGGAAAATGAGGCGGCAGATCAGTGGCAGGCATGGTACTAGTTGACTAAAGACGGGAACCGGATCTTTTCCTTGACATATGTTCTTCAGAAACCATGACACTGTTATTCCCAAAGTGTGGTGACGCATATCAATCTTCCTGAAGTGCATGGTAAGTTATTCTTAGTTACAAAATAATATCACTGAGAGTTATATCACATTTATGAAGTATTTTTCTTCTTCGGTACTACAGTTACATCCTTGGCAACTTACTGTAAGAGAGGTGTGAAGATGTCCTCGGCCAGTATCACGTTCACATTGGCTGGGGAGCCTACAGCAACATTGGCCAGGGCCCAGACAGCCGTAATGAGTACCTCAGTAGACTGGGAACTGAGGAGTCTGATAAGGATGGGCACAGCTCCAGCATCTACTACAGCCTGGGTATGTAAGCTGTTGCCGGCTGCTATGTTGCAAAGTATCCACGCTGCTTCATTCTGCAATGTACGTAATTCTTGTAAGGACTTTGCTGCAAAAATACTCAATAATTTTAATTGGCGACGGTCTAGATCAGTGGTTACCAAACTTTTTCACATGACGCTCTCATTTTGCTTGTTACCAATCCCTCAATGTAATAAACTTTAAACCAATTGTACCCCTTGTACTCGTATTTATATTAGTTTTGTGATCAGTTAACTCTTAATGATATGCTCCTTGTATCTCATGCATATGCGGAAGATTAAAATATTCTATGAAAACAATTTAGGAAGAGAGACACAGTAGGATGGCTAGTTTAATTCTCCATGGTAGCTCCGTAATAGTAAAATCCTACTAGCCTTCACTTATATTACTTAGCCACACACTTTACACTAGTCGTATCCTCATTATAGTACTCTGTCTTTATATTTCTTTCTCTCTCTCTCTCTCTCTCTCTCTCTCTCTCTCTCCACATCATTACCTCAACTTCGTGAATAGAAAAACAATTCTAAATAAATGAACCAAGGAATTCCTTGCTCGTGATAACATAAGCTCAAAGAATCATAACTAACCTGCAGTTCCCAGTTGTTATCATTATCGAGGAGCCTAACAACTCGGGACAGGGACAGAGTTTGGAGCACATGGTTGATGTACTGTAAATAGAAGGGTGATGTCAAGAGGAACCTTAGTTGTCTTGTAACCTTTAGCTGGTCCTCATCCCTGTTGTCTTGAGCTGCTACCATCAGGCTAGTGACCCGTTTAACCTCATCAAATGTATGATGCGCCTCCTGAAAGCAATAAAATATATATATATATATATATATATATATATATATATATATATATGCTGATAACCACCAGGAAAGAAGAAAACACGAAGTTCCTGGTGGTTATCAGCATGTACCTAGATCACGTGCACCTACAGTGATTTACTTGCATATATATATATATATATATATATATATACTTCATTTTTAGTCCATTTAACACGCGGACTTTGAACATACAATCAACGACCTCACCAGCAAGGAATCGAACCCTCGACCTACTGGGTGTGACTAGGGAATGCTTACCGGCTAGGCCACAAGGACACTAAAAGCAGTTCTAGACTCTGTTATATTTCACACAAAGCCTGTTCATCGAGCTGATGGCGCCGTGAACCTCATTGGGAAACTGCCCGTGCCTCGTATGTGGTGTCAGTAGCATTTTACCGAATCCAGCTGGTATGAAACGCGAGGTACATATATATACTTCATTTTTAGTCCATTTAACACGTGGACTTTGAACATACAATCAACGACCTCACCAGCAAGGAATCGAACCCTCGACCTACTGGGTGTGACTAGGGAATGCTTACCGGCTAGGCCACAAGGACACTAAAAGCAGTTCATACCAGCTGGATTCGGTAAAATGCTACTGACACCACATACGAGGCACGGGCAGTTTCCCAATGAGGTTCACGGCGCCATCAGCTCGATGAACAGGCTTTGTGTGAAATATAACAGAGTCTAGAACTGCTTTTAGTGTCCTTGTGGCCTAGCCGGTAAGCATTCCCTAGTCACACCCAGTAGGTCGAGGGTTCGATTCCTTGCTGGTGAGGTCGTTGATTGTATGTTCAAAGTCCGCGTGTTAAATGGACTAAAAATGAAGTATATATATGTACCTCGCGTTTCATACCAGCTGGATTCGGTAAAATGCTACTGACACCACATACGAGGCACGGGCAGTTTCCCAATGAGGTTCACGGCGCCATCAGCTCGATGAACAGGCTTTGTGTGAAATATAACAGAGTCTAGAACTGCTTTTAGTGTCCTTGTGGCCTAGCCGGTAAGCATTCCCTAGTCACACCCAGTAGGTCGAGGGTTCGATTCCTTGCTGGTGAGGTCGTTGATTGTATGTTCAAAGTCCGCGTGTTAAATGGACTAAAAATGAAGTATATATATGTACCTCGCGTTTCATACCAGCTGGATTCGGTAAAATGCTACTGACACCACATACGAGGCACGGGCAGTTTCCCAATGAGGTTCACGGCGCCATCAGCTCGATGAACAGGCTTTGTGTGAAATATAACAGAGTCTAGAACTGCTTTTAGTGTCCTTGTGGCCTAGCCGGTAAGCATTCCCTAGTCACACCCAGTAGGTCGAGGGTTCGATTCCTTGCTGGTGAGGTCGTTGATTGTATGTTCAAAGTCCGCGTGTTAAATGGACTAAAAATGAAGTATATATATGTACCTCGCGTTTCATACCAGCTGGATTCGGTAAAATGCTACTGACACCACATACGAGGCACGGGCAGTTTCCCAATGAGGTTCACGGCGCCATCAGCTCGATGAACAGGCTTTGTGTGAAATATAACAGAGTCTAGAACTGCTTTTAGTGTCCTTGTGGCCTAGCCGGTAAGCATTCCCTAGTCACACCCAGTAGGTCGAGGGTTCGATTCCTTGCTGGTGAGGTCGTTGATTGTATGTTCAAAGTCCGCGTGTTAAATGGACTAAAAATGAAGTATATATATGTACCTCGCGTTTCATACCAGCTGGATTCGGTAAAATGCTACTGACACCACATACGAGGCACGGGCAGTTTCCCGATGAGGTTCACGGCGCCATCAGCTCGATGAACAGGCTTTGTGTGAAATATAACAGAGTCTAGAACTGCTTTTAGTGTCCTTGTGGCCTAGCCGGTAAGCATTCCCTAGTCACACCCAGTAGGTCGAGGGTTCGATTCCTTGCTGGTGAGGTCGTTGATTGTATATATATGTATATATGCTGATTTACTTGCATATGTATATATATATATATGTATATATATATATATATATGTATATATATATATATATGTATATATATATATATATATATATACACCAGTATGTGTGTGTGTGTGTGTGTTATGGTAAATAGGGACAATTGCCGATAATTAGCAATAACTCCTAGGTATTTATCTTTTTTTCAACTTGACTGGCCATATGATTATGTAGAATTTTATAAATCATAAAAATACATGTAAATGAAAAGTCTCGTAAAAATACTAACCAATCCTGACTTAAAGCCTAGCTTTACCTAATCTACTTCAATAATATATTATTGCTATAATTAGGATAGCAAATGACATTAAATGAGATAAAATTTTGCCATGTATATATCAATTTACTTGAATTATAGAGATAACTACAAAAAGTTATCCCTATTCGGATAACAATTCAGTTGCCTTTTGAAACTTAATCGGCAATTCTCCCGGTTTAGTGTAACGTCTGTAGAGTAAGTTAGTATCATCTCATGCTCACCTGTGAAGTGTTGGGAGCCATTGCGTCAGCTACACTCACGCCTCTGGCAGATGACTGGTCGCTCAAGGTCACTCCTGTCACAGTCGCTGTACACCAGCTGACCTACAGTAAATACTGTGCTGATGGGTTTATTGATTTGATCTTGAATGTTGCATTGCCTGTAAAAGTTAAATAAGTGTAATAATGGACATTCCTTCCAGCTTAAACGCCATATACAAAATTGAATAATTATATTTGAAAATAATAGTAAACACCGATTCACTGCATCACTTACACAATAGTACAGCAGTAAGTTAGTAGATGAACTAGTGGAAGGTAAGCAGTAGTTTCGTGGCCTATTTTATTACCACATACACAACACCTCTTATCACTGATACCGAAAATGTAAACGAGAGGGTGTTCTCCAGATATTGCTGCGGAGTTTGTCTCATATAGAGGCACGGATGCAGACTAGTATGCCACCTTGGAAGGCTTCAGACTGAGGCAGCGAGGCGCGCGTTTTGTCTTATATCTGTTGCTCGGGAGAGGCGAGTCTGGCTGTGATCGACGCGCTGCAACGTGTGCAGTATTGTGACGTCACGATACTCCCTCACACACGCTTTAACGTGTATCTCGGTGGGGCGTCACAGCAGCTGCTCGGGGCATTCGATATGTTCGATTGTACTTAGAAGATTATGTTCCATTATCGAGTTCTGTAATTTATGAGTGTAGGACAAAAGCCACCAGGACAAAAGCCCCATGGTCACAAGTCAAAAAGGACAAAAGCCCTACAGGATAAAAGCCCCCTTGGACAAAATTCCACCTGGACAAAAGCCCCTAGCACAAATAATCATAAGATTTTTTATATCATTATTTTTATTCTTTATTATTTACAGTTTACCGTTTATGGACCTAACCTAACCTAACCTATATATATATATATATATATATATATATATATATATATATATATATATATATATATATATATATATATATATATATATATATATATATATATATATATATCATGTAGATCCACAATGAAAACGTGTGATTTTATCAAGATATATAAATATATATATATATATATAGATTTGGTAAAACGTTACTCTGACCACCTACGTGATACGGATAGTCCCCATTAGAGGTTCACGGCGCCATAAGCTCGTTGAACAGGCTTTGTGTGAAATATAACAGAGTCTAGGATTGGTTTTAGTATCCTGGTGGTCCAGAGGTAGCGTTCTCCGGTCACAGTTATGGGCTCGTGGGCCGTGGGTTCAGATCCTGGAGGGTTGAGGTGTTGATTGTATGTAGAAGTCTTAAGCTCCTCTACGTGTGTGTTGGTGTGTGGATTAGTGGATGTCATCATTATGACCTGACCTCATGTTTTTAAGGTCACCCTGTATATTTAAGCCTCTCTCTGTCCATGTAATCCAGTTGCCTCTGAAGATGTCTTGAATAAAGACGAAAGCTAAGGTACTCCGTTGTTTCCATTCTCCCGTGTGATTTAATCAAGATATATATATATATATATATATATATAATCCTTAGTCCCACCCAGTAGGTCGAGGGTTCGAATCCTGGCTGGTGAGGTCGTTGATTATATGTTCAAAGTCCGCGTGTTATATGGACTAAAAATGAAGTATATATATGGTACCTCGTGTTTCATACCAGCTAGATTCGGTAAAATGCTACTGACACCACATACGGGGCACGGGCAGTTCCCAATGAGGTTCACGGCGCCATCAGCTCAATGAACAGGCTTTGTGTGAAATATAACAGAGCCTAGGACTGTGTTTAGTGTCCTTGTGGGTTGGTCGGCAGCGTTCCCTAGTCCCACCTAGTAGGTCGAGGGTTCGAATCCTGGCTGGTAAGGTCGTTGATTATATGTTCAAAATCTGCGTGTTATATTCATTACCTTGACGTCTTTGCCCTGACCTTCTTAATGTGTGCACACGCACACATACACATACATACTGACACACACACATACAATATCACACAGAAAATTCTCTATGATCACTGATGTATAGCAACGTGAAACAAGCTCAGGGTGATCTGTTTTTTGTGCAGGTGCCTACAGCACACAGGTGATGGTGACGCCCGCGCCTTGCACACTATCCCCATCCGTTGATCCCGTGGCCAACTGTGCGGCTTACGTGGTTTTCGCCTTTCTTTCCCATCTTTCTTAAAATAGTCTTTGAACCAAATAAAATGATGTCGCTGTGACTTGAGGTCCCACTCCTGGAAAAAACCCAGTTAATATTATTACCGACTATTTTACACTCATTCCTGTCTTTGAGCGCAGCGAGCCCACCCAGCTGGGGATTTTGGGGGTGCATTGTTAGCGCGCCCCCCCCCCCCCCACCAGAATGTTTTTTGAAATCTGACCAATATCAAGGGCAGTTTGGGGGCCATTTTTAAACCATGCGCACTTGTTATAAGAAGATATTTTTAAGTCAGTAGTAAATACATTAAGTGATAGAGATTTACAGTACAGCTGAAGTTTGAATCCACCCAGAGCTATAGATGGAGATGGAAAGGATATTTACTGCCATCTAGGGATCGTTTCCTAACTATATAAACGCTTGTTGTTCCCAAGATTCTCTTACTCTCACAGCAGACTCAAGGACTTGTGGGTAGTCGTCAGTGTTGGCAGTTTGGCGGAAAATTCGCTAAGTCTAGCGGATCGAACTTTCAAAACGCATATGGCTTAGAGATCTTTTGCGGATAGCGGATTTTCTGGGGCATTTTCACTGGATTTGGCGGAAGCTATAGCGGATTTCGTATACATGATGATATGAGTAATTAAAACCTCATCAGTCCACTCTCTGATATTAAAAAAAAACGGAAATTTAAAGTAAATAGAATACCGAGTAATCAGCAACCCATCCTCTCACATTGACCCGAGGGAATATTTAGGATAGGAATTTGAAAAGACTTGCACCAACTCAAAGCTATCAGAAAAGCAGAGTGTGATCTTCGCAATCGCTGTTTATCTTGTGTTACCAGTCTCTGTAATGAGTTAAAAAAAGACTTCCTGCTAACTTCAAAATCTTGAAGAAAATGTCTCAGTTTACAGCAGTGGAATGTCTCAGACTTGTGAAGGGACCAACAGAAGAGATAGCTGAACTTTTTGGGTACCATCCCCCCCAAAAAGACCGAATTGACAATCAGTGGCGCAACTTAATTGTTAAATGGCAACGAGACCACGTCAACAGTAAAATTTTGGATTGAGGTAAAAGATTATCAGGAGTAATTCCTTTACGTGACCTCTGTGAATTAACTATCAGTGTACTCTCCTTCCCCCACTCTAATGCTGAAGTTGAGAGACTATTTAGCCAGCTAAATAGTGTTAAATCAAATATCAGAAATCGGTTGAATACAAGTTCAGTCTGCGATTATTGCAATAAAAAGTGGACTCAGAAGAGCTGCAAAATGTTGCCCATTCATATGAACTGCCCAAAAAAGTGGTAAAGCAAATAGGTACAATGGTGGCATACAGTTCATTGATATCAAAAACACCAGGAGCTGGTTCAATCTCTTCCTCTAATACCCGTCTATAGAGACTGAAGAGGAAGAAGAGGAAGGAATACTGTTTTCGCTGAACAAAGTGGTGAGTATTTAACATTTGCATATTGTTTAGTATACGTGCGTAATATTGTGTTTAGCGGATTTCTAGCGGATTCTATAGGTCAATCTAGCCGATTATCACCAACCACATCTGGTAACACTGCTAGTAGTATCGAGTGGCTCAGCTGTTCACTGTCTCGGTGAAGTGGAAACGGAGGAAGAAATTGTACGAAAATGGCATCGAAAGCTGCAAAACCTTCTCTTTTGAAGAGTGTAGTGGTGAGTGAAAGAGTCGGGCCCTTGGAAGGGAGATCAGAGCAGTATGGATGAGGTTAAACTGAGGGAAATAGGTTATGAAATGGCCGGTGGTATAGCAGTCGGCGATGAGGGTCTGATACACAGCTGAGAGCGACCTCGTTAATTAAATTCCACGATTATTATGAAGGTATTGCAACTCAAAATTGACAAATTGTACTACGTGTTAAGAACAGAGGTGCAGTGATTTCGATTATAGAGCGTTTGTTACGTGAATAATATTGTGTTCACTGAAAAAAGTGTTTTATCCTGATGAGTCATTAGGGCCGGTTCCTGGGGTTCTTATAGTTTTTCTTATATGGTTAGATTTGGTAAAAGAAATTGGCTACTCCGCCAGTGCTTGGGGATGTTCTTTAGACAAGGAAGAAGTTTTGGTAAATTTGCATTGTCACACCGTTCACTTTTAGCAAGTAAAAAATATTTTTTTTCCGGTCCCACTAATTACCCTAATGTACCCAAATGTAGCCACAATGAAGTCAAATGATGGTCATACAAGCGTAAATCGGGCTGTGAATCACTCCTCGATTAGTATTTGGTGTCATAAAGTCACACAAAAATTGGTAAACTTAATTTAATCTGAGTTAGGTTAGGTACATGCACTCCATCTAATAACTCGGATTAAATTAAGTTTACCATTTTTTTGTGACTTTATGACACCAAATACTAATCGAGAAGTGATTCACAGCCCGAGTTACGCTTGTATGACCATCATTTGACTTCATTGTGGCTACATTTGGGTTCATTTGGGTAATTACTCGCTCCCTCGGTACATTCACACGATCTATTAACTCAGATTAAATTAAGTTTTCCAATTTTTTGTGACTTTGTGACACCAAATACTAGTCGAGAAGTAATTGGCAGTCCGATTTATTCATGTAGAACCATTATCTGACTTCATTGCGGCTACATTTGGGTAATTAGTCGGACCCATTTTTTTCTAGTGTATTTGTGTGTGGTAAGACCGAATATGACCTTCATTTTTGGCGGAAATTAGCCGCTTTTTTTTTTAGCAATTTTTTTTTTGTTTGTTTGACGTTTTCCGAAAAAAAAAGTGGCGAAGCGACTAAAAAATACACAAAAAACAAAAGAAAACCAAAACCTAACCTAACTTAACTTACTCTCACCATATGATGGAATCACCTATTTCTTACCATATTGGCCTGGTTCTTGTTCGTCGTTGCAATCTGGGATTCTTACACAACGCCACTTATGTTGGTCTTTGCGATATTTACATTCCGTCTTGCTCTTAGTGCACTTTACTGAGGTTGGAAGAACACAATGCAATAGAAAAAATGCTGTAGTTTCTACGTTTTTTTTTTTTTTAACAAAAACTTGCAGTCAGCCCCATATACTTTAAGTGACATCCATCGCAGACTTCCATGGTCGGAACTGAGCTTGAATTTCAAAATATGAGACCCAAAATAAAACTCGATTTTGATTGGGCCAAATATACTCTGAATTGGCAAAAACGCTTTTGATTGGCCGCGTGACGTGTACGGGTACACAAGAAAATAAGGTGTCTGCAATAGGCCGGTTGGCCTGCGCATGGCAGCTCCTGTCGAGAGATACTACCACTCTCTATCATCCATGAATATATCCATCCTCCTTTTGAAACTTTCCAGCATTCCTGCACTTACTACAAAGTTGCTAAGTGCACCCAACTGTTAGAAAGTTAAAAATATATTTATACTGGTTTTTAGAAAAAGGCTTTTTCTGATGCGTTTGTGTGTTTAGACCGATTATGACCTTCATTTCCGTCGGAAATTGGCCGATTTTTTTTTTTTTGGTGGGGGGGGGGGGGGGGGGGGGCTTTTTCCGGAAAAAATAATGGCTAAGCAAATACAAAAAACACTAGAAAAACCTAAACCAAACCAAACCGACTCGCACCATATGATGGAATCACTTATTTCTCACCTTATTGGCCGTCTCTTCTTTGTCTTTGGGATAAGAGACCAGTTACCGCAATGCCACATATGTTGGTCGTGACGATATTTACATTCATTATTGCACTAAAGACACTTCACTGAGGTCGGAGAACACCATGAGATCGAAAAAAATGCTATAGTTTCTTCGTTTTTTTTTTTTTTTTTTCCCAAAACTCGCAATCAGCTCCATATAATTGAAGTGACACCCATAGCAGACTTACATGGTCGGAAAGGAATTTGAATTTGGAATTATGAGACCCAAAATAAAAATCGAATTTGATTGGGCCAAAAATACTACGAATTAAACCATAAATCATTTTAATTGGTTGCCCCCCCCCCCCCCCCCCCAAAAAAAAACGCTTTTGATTGACCGCGTGACGTGTACGGGAACGCATGCGCGTGATAATTTATGAAGGAGACACGCAGTGAGGTAGGCGGTAATGGCGTTAGACTAATGGAAGAATATAGATTAAATTTTGGATATGTTATCTCCGTTATTATACATTTGCGCCAGTAATGTAATAGAAGAATATAATCTTGTAATTAGACGTCTTATTCGAATATGATAATAGATTAGGGGTAGGAATGTGGGGTGTAAAAATGCAGTAATACCAATAATAATAATAAAGAACCATAAAGAAATACAAAATGAAAAAAGATAAAAAATGAGAAACAATATATGTATGTTGTGTTGTCAATAGTAAGAGGAACAATTGAGACCCAGCAATTGTGTGTAAATGAGGCAGAAAGTCAGATCGGCAACCTGGGACTTGTTCACAATTTTCGTGATGCTATGTGGCAGCAGGGTCTACCATTAGACAATATTAAATAATGTCTATACTTGCGTTGTATGTGACAATTATTTACAATAATACTCTACTGAGTCAGTATGTGTTGCCGTCTAAACTTTGTTTGCATCAGACCCGGTCACTGAGCGTACTTTGCCATCCACAACAAAATTTAAAATTTCACCATAATGCTTCAACAAAGTTGCTTTCATTGGTACCAGATATCAAAATAAGTAACTTACCAGTTTAAGTTAGCAAGACTAGTTTTCATCTATTGATACCTTTATGCTTGCCTCTAAACTTGTCTCTGGTCTTTTTACTGCCTTTTTATTATTATTTGGTAAATGGGTAATTATTGACGACTGATTCGCCGTAAATTTTAAATAAAAAAATATTTAAAAAAATGCCTGTTTCACAATGTTTTATAGTGGACATTGTCGTAGTTTGTCCAATTGTTAAAATATTTTTTTATTGTTTTTTTTTTTAACCTAGCCTAACCTAACATTACCTTACCTTAACATAAAACCTAGTACTGTATAACCTAACATATGCCGTGGGCAAACTTACTGTTACTGGGAAGCGGTGGAAACGGCATCGAGGCAGTGGTGAATGATTGGAACTTCCTCCTACCAAATTTACTTTCATCAATTTTTACCACTTTATTTGGCCTACCAATAGGTTCCTGATTACCATACAGTGCATACAGACCACTGCAGAACTGTTTCTAGTCCACAACCAACTTGGCACACAATATTGCTGTGAAAAGTACTTAAAAGAAAAACGTTTATAAATAACAGGACAACAATGGGTTTAATCTTGGTATTTAGCAAAGCTCCTTTGTAAACATTAGAACTGAGCCACAATGCTCCAGCTTCTTGTTTTACTTAATAATTAATTTCTTGTTGCACCGGAACAAATTCCTCTCTGGTCGTAAATCATAGGGATTCTCTCAGTCTGGACAGTCTTTATTGGAAGGAAGGATGCCATTGTCTGAAAAACTGGAGGTTGAGATCATCTTTTCCCCTGAATTGCAAATGATGTCCCCATATAAGATTGGTTACACCCTTCACATGACATGGTGAAAATGAAATTGGCGCCGATGGCGTGCAGGAGTGGCAAGAAGAGCAGCAGCTTGTTTTGAAATACGTCAATATGAATGGATGTTTATGTAGGGGGGGGGGGGGGTTATACGTCACCGCCACATTACTGTCAAGAAGACAAAGTAGTGTACCCCTTAGGCGCCTAAATATTTACCAAACGAAGCATTTGTACTAGAAATGATTATCATATCAGTACTCACTGATGAAAATATAGTAAGAAAATATACATCAAAATGAATAACGCATCGGCGGGTCAGCTGTCGATATTAACCGTTAAATATGTTTTATCATTTGAAAGTTGGTTGACTTTGGTCGAATTTATTGTATATTTTGAAAGCTCGTTCCATTATGTTTGTCACTCGCCGTGAGAAGGATTTCGTACTATTTTTAGTGCTTTTAACTTATACAGTGAACCCTCACTTTACGCGGTTAATTCAACCCACAGGGTACCGCGGAAAGTGAGAAACGCGTAAAATGAACAACATAACGTATGGGATTAATTGAAATAGAGACCGGGCCGACCCCCAAACTCCACTTTTTCAGACACAATACCTACGTTGTAGTAAAAATAACTTCTTAATTTTATGATGGTATGCACACACAATTAATAATTAAGAGAAATATCAATAATATTAGGTTTTTTAACACTTACATTAGTAGAAAAGATGGCTGGGCACACGGGGATGGGGGTTGGTGCCGAGGCAGAGGGCAGATTAATGGCCCTCACCTGTATCAATTGTATCACTATCCACCACAGAGGCTTGCAGGGCCTCTTTGTCAAACCCCTCAAAGTCCATATAAGTCCATATCCTCACTATAATTATCACTATCACTGACTTGGGCCGGCTGTAGTGGGTGGCGGGTGAAGAACTCGGTAATGTTTTGATGACTGGGTGACCTTGTGCGCACCCTGCTCGCGCCGCTTACACAACATGGCGGATGGCGGGAGGTTTTGATCCAAAAATGGCGCGGCTCGCCAGCCGCTCTCCGCGTAAAGGGGTACACGCACCGCGGAATGTGAGCATTCCGGTTTTGGCAGGGTACCGCGTAAACGTGGAAACGCGGAATGAGGGTTTGCGTAAAGCGAGGGTTGACTGTATAAATTTTTGTATCATTTCCCCTTAACTCACTGAAATTTTCTTGAAACAATTGTGTGCTATTGATATCTTCAATTCCAATCATTATTTTGTATGTTTCTATCAGATTTCCTCTCTTGTCTCTTCAGCTGGTGTAGTCTTGCTTCGTAGTGTAGATTTCTTAATTCAGGAACAATTTTGGTGGCTCTTCTCTGTATTTTTTCTATAGTATCTTATAGCTTATCTAAGATATGGGAACCATGCTTGTACAGCATATTCTAAGTGCAGTATCACAACTTTTATATAGTATAAAGAATGATTTCAGGCACATGTAGTTGAAGGAAGATTTAATCGTGACTAACGTGCAGTTAGCTTTTCTTGTTATTTCTGAGTTATGGTCACAAAATTTTAGATTGCATGTGATTAAAACTCTAGATCCTTTTTTTTAAGTTTCCAAATTGTTTCAGACATCTTATAATTATGGTTTAATTTTATATGGCCATAGTACATTACTTTACATATTTCTTTAATAAATTTTTTTTCCGTGTTTCTGTCCAGGTTTCGAGTCCTTGTAGGTCCTCCTGTAGTGTTGCAACTCTCCATCTTATTGTAGATTTTTGTGTTGTCAGCAAACATTTTGCAAACTGATCAGACATTACTTTTATAAAAAAATAAAACTGGTCCAAGGACTGATCCTTGTGAAACTTCACTTCTTACCGTTCAGATTTGGCTCCATTTACTGTTATACGTTGTTTTCTGTCAGTTAAGAATCCTTCGATACATCTTATTGTATTATCATTATCTACCAATTTTGTTTGCTTTGTATAATAACCTATGATATGGTACACTATCAAGTGCTTTCTTAAATCTAGGTAAATGACATCAAAGGCCTCATTTTTTTCTGTCATATTTGTCCGATCCTTCAAGGCAGACATGGGCAACCTTTCCATAGTCATGGGTGGCATTTTATATCCTACCTAACTGAAAACAGGGACACTCAGGTTACGCAACTCTTCCTTGGTGTTGGTGTAGTCGTTTAGGAGCTTGAATTTTTTAGCAGAGAATGCAGCTTTTACATTACAGATTAATTCTTGGTCCATGGGCTGTATTATAGACGTAGTGTTGGGAGGAAGGAAGACCACTTTTACGTTGGAGTGATGACCTAACAGTAGGGGCGAGTGTCCTGGTGCGTTGTCAAGCAGCAACAAAATCTTGTATGGCACATTCTGTTGCTCACAGAATTTCTTCACATCGGGAACGAAACAGTCATCAAACCAGGAGAGGGACAGAGGAGAGAACATCCATGCCTTACGTGCAGTCAGCCAGTGGACATTTAGCTTGGTCATGTCCATGCTCTTGTAGGCGTGCGGCTTGCGTGCTGTGTGGATCACCGATAACTTGAGCTTACAGGTACCGGAGGCATTGGTGGTAAACAGGACGGTGATGCGCTCCTTCTGCAACTTCCGGCCCCGACACTTGCTGGCATTCTTCACAACGGTCTTGGAAGGTAGCTTTTTCCAAAAAAGACCAGATTCGTCCATGTTAAACACCTGGTCGTCGGTGTACTGTCCTTCCTCCATAATCCCACTTTAAAACGGAGGAAATTACCTAGCTGCAACACGGTCAGCACTAGCTTCTTCACCACCAATGTTGATATTGGTGATCTTGTTCCTCTTCTTAAACCTCTGTAACCACCCAGAGGAAGCATTAAAGGGTTTGGGCTCTGTTATTCCCATCATTCGTGACACTGCAGCATACAGTTCACGTGCGTACTCCTTAACTGAGCATGTGTCCACCGCCATGTTCCGTCGCGCCTGACGCACCAAGTAGCTCACAAGTAATTTTTCCGTCTTGAGAAGCACCAGGTTGTGGAAATACTTGATCATAGAAGCACCTGTAGACTTTGTGATGTTCATGTGCTCCTTTATCTTGGCTGCATCCTCCTTAATTGTCTTGATAGTTGATTTGTTAACACCATGCTGGTGCGCGACATCAACCTGTCTTGTTCCTTTCTCCAACTCTTGTATGATCTTATATATGATTTCATAGCTTAAGGAACGTCGTGTCTTCTTTGGCTTAGGGCGGCTGGGTCCAGGTAATGCAAGGTTTCTTTGTGGTGGTGGTCCGGTGGAAGCCATTCCTATGGAACAATGGATACCGATATACACTGTGTAGCCGGGAGGGGTGTAACTGACGCGGGTAGGTCAAGGGGCTTGAACGCTCCCTCGGCGGGGCACGTCGTAGTACATTAAACCAATCACAGCTAGCGGGGAGGGAGGTAAGGATGCTTTGCCCAATCACAGTCCGCTACGTCATATGACGTCACCGATAACTCAACAAAGACATACACTGAGCAACCTACTCGCGCTGCTTACCCACCATGGCGGGAGGTTTGAATCCAAAAATGGCGCGGCGCGAGATGACCGCCAGCCGCTCTCCGCTTAAAAGAGTACACGCACCACGTAAAGTGAGCATTCTGGGTCTAATGTGCTTATCCTTTCGATACTGGTCACATTTACAGCTCTTATGTGAGGAAGTACATACCTACTTTTGAAAAAAACACTGTTTTTAAGTGTTTAGAAGTGCACCTGTTATCAAAGTCTTTCTATAATATTGATAAGTCATAAAATATAAACTGATCTGAAGGAGAGATTAATTATGTGAAGATATATTCGGTTTTGAATTATGTATTATTACTGCAAAATAAAGTTGATTGCTTGTTTGATATAGATTTATAGTAACATATAGAGCTTACTATAACTTCATGTGTGAAGTGTGGTGGAGTGGATGAAGAGGAATACACTAAGGTGGTATGGACATGTGTAGAGGATGCATGAAGATAGGCTGACAAAAAAGTTTATGATAGCAAGAGAGAGGGGAATGTTGGGAGGGGTAGACTAATTGCCACCTGGGAGGCAAGAGTTAGACAGTTTGTTGAAGAGAGAGCGGGAAGGGGAGGAAGAGTGTTTGAGAGAGCATGTGAGGTGTGCAAGGATAAAATGTCCTGGAGACATTTCTGCCATGGCCACCCCCTGTTGGGGAGCTCCCGGGAGGGAACAAGGAGTCGGTGATATTGATTGATTAATTGATCGAAACAGAGGTGCTGGAGCGGTGCTCCGGTGAGCTCCGGTAGCACTGCACCCCTGGTTATAATGGAAGACCCTGCCATTTGTGGTGAATTTGTTACATTTATGGGTGTGGGCAGTTGCCTGGAAGGAAAAGGTCAGCTGAGCTATGACTGGTCGGTAATTTGTTCTTAACTGTTCCATTTTTGTGATTTAGTTTTCCATTTTAGAACAGACAACACAAACGAGGCAAACCTATAACTAAATCTTCAAAACATATTTTCCTCGCGTGCATTGCTTGATATAAGTGAGATATTACCTCTGCAGTACACCTGTACTACCTTGTTATTTTAATGAATATAAAAGCATCAGAAGGAAACTAGTCTTGCCACAGGACTGTTGAACCAACTAAATAAATACCCTGTACTGTATTTATATTCCATTGGACATACACATATGTGCTGTACATCAGTACAGGGGATCCCTGGGTAATGAACGGGTTCCGTTCCTGAGGACGTTCTTATGTCGAATTTGTAAGTAAATCGGAACACATGCTATGTGCATACTGTACAGTACTTACAGAACAATGTTTAAAATCCCACTATATCATAGCCTAAGTCCTTATATACTGTACATCTAAAATCACTTAATTTAAGAAAAAATGAATAACAAAATACAATAAATGAAAATAAAAAACAATTGATCAGGTTAATAAAACACGATAAATTTTAAGTTTAACCATGTTCGTATCGGTGGGCGCTTGTAAGTTGGGGACCCCTTGTATGTACTGTACTTTGTTTCCTTTTCTTCTTTGGTAATTTGCATTCCTTGAAAAGGCAACTCAAATGTGTGTTAGGGTGTTTGTAATAACAACAGTATCATGCTTGTTTCTTACTTCTGTGTTGCTGGTTTGACCCCTGGGTCAGATGTGAGAAGGGTGTTACCCAGTGTGACCCTACCAAATGTTGCTCTTTTTTTTTTCCATACTATTCCTCTACAGGTACTTGGTCTCCTCTTGGGCACTGGAGATTGGAATAAAGAAAAGACTGGCCACCTGAACAGCTAGTAAGCTGACAAGTGATGGAAAGGATAAATATGTTAAGGTGTTGGGCTCATTTAGAATCTTGCCTATGCACTTTATCTACTTTTAACTTAAAATGATTGAACACATTTATCTTCACTGGGAACTTTATGATTTATAGCTTTGTTGAAAGGAAACAGGTGGCTTGTATAAATCTCCTTCGATGTTTGGGAAGATCACCCAAGGGGTAACACGCTTCTCACGTCAGTCCTGAGCAAGGGATTAAACCCTGGACAAGGCAGCGAGAGGCAAGTTCATTATCACTCTGTCTCACTGAAGGAGAAAGTATTAGTTTTTTGTCCACCTGTCCCATATTTTGTTAGAAGTACATCTTAAAAGCAAACTTGTTTGTTGTACAGGGTTTTTGTACAGTAACAGTATATAATTTATTATTTCAACAGAATCGTGGTTTTGCAGCTCAGGCCGCAGCTCAGCAGTCTTCGTATACTTTGCCCCAACATAATTCTAAGGTGACCACCCTTCCATCTGGCACAGTTGTGGCATCATTAGAGAATAATGCCCCAGTTTCACATGTTGCACTCCTCTTCAAGTAAGTTATAGGTAATTTGATATTTACAGTGGCTAAAACAACTATCTGTGCATACTTTGTGGGAAACAATGCGAGACCATGGACGATAAATTTTGGTATATGAGGGCTGCCACTAGTCACACGTAAAATTTCAGAGCATGTCGACCCCCACCTGCACAGATAGTTGTTTTAGCTACTGTACAGTCCTCCCTCACTAGTGCATTTACAGGAGCTCATAAGGTTTTGTGCAGTGTGGCTGCGTTGTATTTGGTTATAGGAAACTCGCAATAGTAAACTTACTATGGAAACGTGGAAAAAAATAATAAAACAAATAATAAATGTAAAGGTTTGTGGAATGTTTATATGTTCAATAGAAGAATGCATTAAATAAACTGTTATTGGATCGTATCTTTTGCCAAGTGGACGGTGGTATAGCGAGGTGAAGTGACGTAAAGAGAGTGTGGAGTGAGAGGGGAGTAGCACGGAGGGAAGTGGAGGCCGGTGCCACTCTACCTACAGTTGGCATTCATGAATGATGAACTATAAACACTCAATTGGAGTTAAAGTTTATATCTATTATTTTCCTTGTCTGCTATGTTATGCAGATAACATCCATACTGTTCATGTTAAACTTCAGCTATAGTGTGAACAAGAGGAAGTTTGAAAGTTAATTGCAGTGATTCTTTATTCACGTGTGTTTGTTGCTTGCTAGATTAATCTACTATAGTACTATACAAATAGATTAAATAAAACACGTAATAACAATAAGAGTGCGTGCGATCTGTCTCGGTATCCGAGGTGCATGTCACGTCTCTTTGTGTAAGGACGGTGAACTGTAATTGAAAAGTAATTTCTCCGTTGGCTGGAATCTCTCAAACCCGGGACTCTCCGATAGCTGGAATTCAAATTTTCTTTGAATATCATTCCCAAAGCTGTGATTTACCGGAAAATTACGGCTTTGGGAATGATTTTCTGAGGGGCACATTTTCTGGAAAGTTATGAGATAATTTTCCCAGTGTCCAGAAAATTCCAGGGCTTGGGGATTTTTATTCCGGGTTTGAAAGAAGAAAATCAAGGGCATTTTCGGGAAATTCCGAAAGCAATTTTCTGGTACGTACTTGGGAAATTCCTGGGATAGAGGATATTTTTCCGGGTTCGAGAGATAATGTAATGGTCAATTTCTGAAACTATTGAGAATATTTTTCCGTTACCCTGTACCCGAAAATTTCCGGGGACGAGTGATTTTTTTCCGGCTTTGAGAAATGAAATAATGCATCATTCTGGAACTTCCGAGAACATTTTTCCGTTACCCGAAAAATTCTGGGGACGTGGGATTTTTTTCCGGCTTTGAGAGAGTCGTCTTGTTACCCGGAAATCTCTCATTCCGGAAGTGTTTTGCACCAATTGTTCCGGCTAACGGAGTTATCACTGTATGACTTTTTTCCTGGCCACAACTAATTCCATTTCTATAAGCTATATCTATTTCTTTATTTGTAAAGGAATCGGAGCCAAGCGAGAGGTGCGAATTGACTGATCAACGATAACATACTGTAATCAGTGTTTGACACTTGTCATTTGAGAAATTTTCAATCAGTTATTTCGGTTGTCAACTGCCTGAATCTGACACTAGGCCTGTGTGAATAGCACCATTACCTGTTTTAGTTATTGACTATATTTCATTGAGATGGATGTGTGTTGAATACTGTACTGTACTGGCACAGTATTTGCTTCCATCAGTATACCGGTAAGTTACAATGTAAGGATATCATTGGTTTCATTTTAGAAATATCATTAGACCTCTTCATAATCTTTCAACATTTCCTTTGATTTACATTTTCATTAATGAAAATCTCTGTTAGGGCTGGATCACGTTATGAGTCTGCAAGCAACCAAGGGGCAGCCCACATGCTGCGTGCGTGTGCTGGTCTGGCAACTAACAACACAACATCCTTCGCAATCACTCGTACTATTCAGCAGGCTGGTGGATCCCTCTCGGCTGAATCTGGGCGAGAACATATACTCTATGGTTTAGATGTGATCCGTGACAACCTGTAAGTTATATTTCATATTTTTTATATAAAGTTTTTGTACTTAACATCCCCCCCCCCCCTTTCCTTATATGTTCATTTAATGTGGAATTTCAGTGTAAGTTCCCCTTATTTGTTCTTATAAAGTAGGATTTCACAGTCAGTCATTTTTCGTTCTAGTCATTCCTTCTCATACTTTGCTCCTCTTCCTGTGCCCCAATTTCTCTCTCTCGTAACTGATGTTTCCCAAAATCTAGCCAACTATCCATTAAATTTTGTATGATTTCTTCTCCATGGAAGTTACACATGCATGATACAATTTTTTGTAGGGTTTCATGTGTAAGCTGACATCAACATACCCTTCTAGAGATGCTGGCCTTGAAATCCTTAGTGAAGTGGGTACTCAGCCAGCCTTTAAACCCTGGGAAATTAAGAGTTGTGTTGGACGCATCAAGAATGAACTTGCTTTACGGGATCCATCCATCATTGCTGTTGAACTCCTTCACAGTGCTGCCTTCCGCAACACTGGTCTGGGCAACTCCATCTTCCTGCCATCTCATAATGTTGGCAAACTGAACTCAGATATGGTAAGTTTTTTTTTCTTCTTCTTTTAAAACAACATTTTTATCACTTTTTGCATCAACTCTCCAATTTTCTGTCATCTTTTCCCAAGAGTTATTTTCTATCCTTGAGTGTATTGGTCAGACAAAACTTATCGTTACTTCCTAATTGGGATGCACCAAATTCCGTGGTCAAGTCAACACCCATACTCAATAATGAGAATAAGTACAGTAAAGCCTCGAATAACGATGGTAATGTATCCTCCATTATTGCAGTGTAAGGTGAATCATCGTATCGTGAATCATATTCATGTCTTTTGTGTTGGCTTTTTACCCTCTTTTCCCCAAAAACAATATTCTTTAAATAATGGTTATGAATGCACCTTATACAATATACATTAATAATAATACGGTCACACAAGAGGAGATGCGACGCCATTGTTTTCGTTAGTAAGACCCTGGTTGGAGCTGTAGTAAAATTAATGTAAAAAAATAATACCCGTATATATATTTTAAATAATGTTATTTAATGTTAATAAGTGGAACAATAGAAGTAGCTAACCATTAATGGCAAAGAAAAAAAAGAGATGGATTGGGAACGCCAACATATACGTGCGCATTCAAGGAGACAGCGTCATTTATCTTATCAAGAATATGTATAAAATATTCATTATTGTTTATTACTGAATATGTATTTGATTGAATTAATGTTTATATATGTGAAATGAACAATGCAATTCATTTATAATAGGTAGAATATTAAAACACACAAGAGGATAAGAGACGGCATTGTTGTCAGTGTTTACACCCATAATGTCAGTTATACAACTGAAACTGAAGAAAATAAGACCTTGGTTGTTGCTGTAGCAAAACTAATGTAAAACAATATATATGTTTTAATAAATGTTATTTAATGTATAGTAGAAGTAACCACTGATATTAAAGAAGAAAAGTGAGACCGATGTATACGTGCTCTCTCAAGGAAACAGTCATTTATCTTAAGAATATGTACAAAAGATTCATCATTGTTTATAACTGAATATGTATTTGATTGAATTAATGTTTATATATGTGAAATGAACAATGCAAGAGGTGACAAGACGACATTGTTTTCGTGAATGACGATGGTTCTACATAAGAAACTGATGAAAATAAGACCCTGGTTGTAGCTGTAATGAACTTAATGTAAAAAAAATTATACATGTATGTATGTTTTAAGTATTGTTATTTAATGTTAATAAATGGAACAATAGAAGTAGCTAACCACTAATGGTAAAGAAATAAAGCGAGACGATTGGGAACGCCAACACATGAACAGAAAGTGCATACATGTGAAAACATATCGTCATTTCTCTACATAAGAATATGACAGCAACACTTATTTACTGTTCATATATGTTTTAAATAATACTTACTAATGTAAAACAAAAAGTTTACTCGCCATTGGTGGTAAAGTCTAAAAGATAAGGACAGCCAATGATGTGTAAGTTTTTACTCGGATCAGGTTCAACTCTGGCTGAAGCTGTAGCTTTCCATAAAGTTGTTGCTGAAACTGTTCCTGAAGTTGATGTTGAAGCTGCTTGTGATGCTGAATTTGATGGTGCAGCTGAAATTGATGGTTTAGGCCTTCGAATGATAAAGCTGTTGAAAGAACCTTGCACAGCAGCTTTCTTTTCTCATTATACATCTTTATGTAGAGGTCATTTGTGTGTTTCATGTCCCTGTTAATTTTAATGGATCCACTTCAGAAAATATGTTCATTGTTTGCCCCATATAATATCCACAGACTTCTCACCTTCTTCATATTGTCTTAACACATCTATAGTAAAGATTCCAATAACAACGGTTCGACCAACAACTTTTCATATTTAAGACCCAATTCAATTTACAACCAAAATATAATAAAAATAAAATAAATTTACTTTTTCATATAAATAATAACTAAATCCCAATATGTATTATAAAAATAAAAAAATTACTGTTAAAAAATGAAAAGCGCCTTGCACAAAGAAGTTGCCTGGCTAATGAGTGGTAATGTGCATCGCCAGTAAACAACAGTCGGAGCTTGGCGATCCTTTTGTTTTCGCGCTTCTGAACAGGAACAGTTTTTCTCCATTTCCTGTTCACATGCGTGAAAACAAAGGGCCCAGCAACTGCGATTGTTGATACGTAGTACTGTACTAGTGGTGCTGGTGTCACCACTAACAAGCCCTGCAGCCTCCGTACGCAAGGCGTGTTTTTTTTTTGTTTTGTTTTTTTTTTTTGCTTTGTTATTAAATATAGAACGGGATTTAGTTATTTATATGAAAATGTAATTTAAAAATATTTTTCTTATTTTGACTTAAATACAAAGAAAATGATGGCATAAATTGAATTGAGTCCTAAATTAACCTGGGTCTTAAATATGAATCGTCGTTAGTAGAACCGTCATTATAGGAGGCTTCACTGTATCTCCTTCATCAATGCCTCTTATCCAAAATCTCGACAAGTTTATTGTACTTTTTCAAAATCAACAAAGTAGCAATACAAATTTCTTTGAACCTCTAAAGTCCTTTCACTCAAAATGCTCAAACTGAATATAGCTTCTCTCGCTCCTTTTCCCTTTCTAAATCCAGTTTGATCTTCAAATAACTCTGTCTATTCTAAGTTTTATTCTACTTAAGAATATTTTTAATAAACCTTTACAAGCATGACATATTAAGCTTATTTTTCTGAACTGGGTCCACTCTAAGGCTCCTGCCTTTGTAGGTAGTAATACATATACTGATTGTTTAAAATCACTGGGAAGTTTGAAGTACAGTACAGTACTGTACAGTATATGGAATTACATATTTAATTAAAAAAAATGTAATCTCATTTTTGCCCATTTGTTTTAGAAATTCTGTTGGAAGCTGATCAACCCCACAATCTTTATCAATTTTCATTTTGCTCACAGCTGCCTCAACTTCTGTAACCAGAATTGGCATTTCTATCTTTATTTCCTTTTCATTTCTTAACTCTACTCTACATTTATCAGTGTATAATTCTTCTACGTACTCTGCCCATCTCTCTCCTACTTCTTTTGCCTCAAACAGGATCTTATTCTCTTTACTTTTAATAGTCCCACCCCATTTATTTCCCATTTTTTATCATTTGTTTAATCTTTCTGTACATTTTCTATAATTATGCCTTCTGTCATCATCTTCAATCTCATTGCATTTTCTCCCAAGGTCATCTTTCTTGGCCTGTCTGCATTCCCTTTGAACTTTTTTGTTAATTTTTATGTAAACCTCACTTGATTTTCTCATATTTCTTTATCCATTTTCTTTAAAATTTCATTTGTCATTCACTCACTTATAGCTTTGTTCCTACTACGTCCTATAAGTTTCCCCCAGTGTCCACATTACTTCTTCGTAATTATTTAATTGTCGTTTTGGTCCTAGTTCATAAAGGTCACTCTCTAGCAATACTGAAAATCTGTTTTTGGTCTCAATTTCATATTCTATCCTTGACCCTGTTTTGAGTTCACCGAAATCCCTTTCGATTTGTCCATAGCTTTTCTTTTGAATTTTTGAAGTCTTAGCCTCACTAAACTCATTTTTGGGATGTGATCTGCCCCTGGGTTTGAGTTATTGGATTTCCGAATCATTGCTGAATTAAAATGTAATTTATTTGAGTCGCATTTAAGCTTTGAATTACAATACAATGAACCCCCACTTTACGCGGTCAATTGAACCCACGGAGGCCCGTGTAAAGCGAAAAACGCGTAAAGTGAACAACATAACATATGGGATTAAATGAAATAGAGACCGGCTGACCCCCAAACTCCACTTCTTCCGACACAATACCTATGTTCTAGTAAAAATAATATCTTAATTTTATGATGGTACATGCACACAATTAATACTTAAGAGAAATAGAGAAATACAGTCGCCAAGTTAATGTCCATTCAAATAATGGACTCGACTCCCTCCCCCTCTTCTCACACTCCTGGCTCTTCCCTCTCTGAGAAACGTTTGGGGGAAAACCACTAGATTTTAAGGTATAGTAATAAATAATACCTCAAACTAAAGTTAGGATAATATAATTGACATTGCTGGATTCCTTGCAAGACCAGGAATATTTTGAATATACACTTCATATATTTTGCCCAAAAGATAACATATTTGCTCTGAGTAAACAAAATACTTGCATTAGATCTAAAATTTGTATGTCTAATGCAAAATCTATGATGGTTATATTCAAAATGATCATCAAATTGTAAGAATTCCGGCAATGTAAATTATATTCTGGCCGTATAATTTGTATGAATTTTATGAGCTAAATAAAAAAATTACACGTCACCCGCGTATATGAGTAGATGCACCGCATAAAGTGGGAATTCCGGTTCTGGCAGGGTACCGCGTAAATATAGAAACGCGTAAAGTGAAACCGCGTAAAGCGAGGGTTCACTCTATTATATTTATTATTTGAGATATAGTGAGTTTGTTCAGAATTGAGATATTACTGGAATCTGAGCGGTGCTGTATAAAGAAGTGTGGTACAGGGAGGTAACTGTAGTATTCAACAAGGAATGGCATAATGTCTGAGCAACACTTCAAATCGGCCATCTTATAAGGAAATACTTAAGAGATTTACACCATCTTTTAGTCTCTACATGTACAGGGTGTGGCAGAAGTGATAAAGGTATTGTATTTAAAATAAAGCAAAATTTGTATTAGCCAATAGCAGATGATTGCTGTAATGTCTAATTTGCTCATGGTTTAAACTCAGGCTGCACTATATTTTTTGAAACCACCAATGCCATCAATAGCAGTTCCAGTATAATAAAAAATCCCTCGTGGCTTCTGGTGCACCCTTAAAATTTTTACTTAAATTTGTGCCCTTGCTGATTTTTCTGGAGAACCTAATTTTAATATAATTCTTATGTTTGACAGCTTTCTGGTTATGTAGCTTCCACCCATTTGACCAGTCGCATGGCAGTGGTTGGTTTAGGTGTTGACCATGATGCGTTGGTTTCTTATGCCAGTGGTCTCAATGTACCTAATGGAGAAGGTGAAGCTGGAGCTGCTGCTTATGGTGGGGGAGAAATTCGCCAGGAGAATGGAGCATCTGTTACAGTGGTGGCTGTAGCTGGTGCTGGTGCCAGGTATAAGGGTTTTATTGTATTTATTTTATCACTTTATATGTGTACAGAAGTGTATACTGTATTCTTGATATTATCCTTATGCTCATATATGTGTTAAGTTTCTCTTATATCTTAAATGTGAGCAGTAACTTTTTTAAATTTGAAGGTCCATCATTACAAACAATGTGTTTTAAGAGTAATGGTATAGAAGATTAATCTTTGCTTAACAGTATTGGTGACAGTGATGCAGCAGCCCTGGCTGTAGCACAACAGATTCTTGGTGTTGGCCCGAGCACTAAGTATGGAAGCAATGCCAGTAGTGTACTGTCTAATGCTGTGGCAACTTCAGGCGGTGTTGGCATGGCATCATCAATCAATATTAATTACAGTGATGCTGGCCTCTTTGGCTACTTTGTCATTGCTGATCCAACCTCTGTTGACAAGGTAAGAAAGGGTTTAATTTTTCTTGTTGGTGTCCCTTAGCACTTAAGACATGATAAGTCTGTATTTACTGTATGTACTGTATACAGTATATCTCACAGGCTGTCATGCGCGCTGTTTGGAGCCCACAGAATGACCAGAAATCATGAAGATTTTTTTTTCTTGAGCAGTGCTATTCGTGGCTAAGATATTGCCAAGCATTTATTCAAATGATGCCTTCCTACATAAAAAAAAAGGCTGGGAAATCATAGGAAGCCACAAAAAAATAAAAATAAATAAATAAAATAAAATAATAAATAAAAACCATTTTGGCGAGTACAGTGGTCCCTCGGCTAACAAACGGTTCGATTAATGAAATTTCAGTTAACGAATTACCTCCCATAAGGATCTTCAATTCGGTTAACGAACAAAACTTCGATTAGCGAAATCCTTACGACAAACACGTTTTGTTGTGAGCATCAGCTGATGGGCTAGTCTGCTAATTCGGTAATCTGTTCTATGTTTACATTCGTTTCCAGTGGAGTAAATATCAAGAAAGTTGTGTTCTTTAATATTTGTGCATTTTTTATATTAAAATTATTGGTCATTCTAAAATTTAGCCACCCAAGCTCTGTCTACATAAAGTTTTTCAACTAATATTTTTGGCTCATGTATGTAACTTTATTAATTTATTGAAACTAATATACATGCACACACTGTCCTTAGGATAAGGCTGTACTGTATTGTACACGTAATCAAAATACAGTTATGTACAAAATGTTTACTAAAATTTTTGTCTAGTGCAATCTATTGCATGTTTACATTCAAATTAACCACTGTCTTATAAGAATTCCAGCAATGAAAATTATATTATCCCCGGTCACTTCTATGACATTTTATAAGCAAAAAACAAAAACTCAATCTAATGGACATAATAAACAAATATATACTTCACTAGACCTTCAGCACTGTCAAACATGACACTGTCGCCCCTCCCTTCCTGCCAGGTTTGGTGGTTATACAGTAGGCTTTAAGTTTTTATCTTATATAATATCACAGACTAAAGTTAGGAGAATATAATTTGCATTGCTGGAATCGTTGCAAGACAGCGAATAATTTTAATATAAACGTCATATATTTTGCACAAGAGATAAAAATTAATCACCTGTTTCACATTACAGTGGTAATTTAAGAGTAAGAGTGTATATGTACGTACAGTAAAAGTAAAAAATCCGGATGCCAGAAATACGGACCACCCGAGAATCCGGACTTTTCAAAAACTCAATTTTTTAATTTATTTTTTTAATTTAGCTGGCTTTTGTGTGTATGCGCATGCTTGAGCGCCACAGCTGCACAGCGACAACAAGCGACCACACGATCGCCACTTTAAAATGAGCAATCAAACTGTGACAACGTATGTAATTTTGAGTCCTACTCATTCCATTTACAGAGTACAGTGACCCCTCGGTTAACGAACTCAATCCGTTCCAGAAGGTCGTTCGTTAACCGAAAAGTTCGTTAACCGAAACCATTGTTTCAATGGGTTTTTGGGTAATTGGTTCCAGCTCACCGAAAATTTCCTAAATTCAACAAAAATGGTAGAAAAGTTCACTTACTTTGAGGTGTATTTGTAGAAGGCTCCTGGATGATGATGATGATGATGGGATTTAGAATGGGGGTGGAGGAGAAGGAAGAAGAGAAGGCATTGGGGTGGAAGAGAAGTCACCCCATGGCGCCATTTCACCCATAAAATTTTAGCTCTCTTGGTGTAATTCAAGATTATTTTCTTTAAATCAACACTGCACTGCATTATATATTGTCAATATGTAAAATATATTTCAAAATGACCAATAATTTGCTTGGAAACACAGAAAAAAAGCATTTAGTTGAAGAGAGTCTCAAGCAAGATGTTACCTCCAGTGAAAACAGAGAGACTAACGCCTGTTTGCTGTGTTAAGAGGCTGGATGCCGCGCATTAAACTAGTCACTTTACCTTCAATTATGTTCAATAATTGTTAAAATGACTAAAAAATTTAATATTAAACTTTTAAAATTATTGAATAGTATAAACTTCTTGATATTTACTAAAATAGTAAGGAATTTAAGCCCTAGAACCGATTAATGTATTGGCGGACTGATACTAAAGCTGGTTGCCTGGTCAGTGCAAGCGAAAACATGTTGAGGTCGGTTCGTAAGAAATTCGTTAACCGAATTTTTGTTCGTTAACCGAATTGAAGATCCTTATGGAAGGCAGTTCGTTAACCGAGGCATTCGTTAAATGAGGGGTCACTGTACTGTACAAGCCCATAATAATGGCTCCTAAAGTAGATAAACTTGGTTGTGTGAAGAGAAAGAACAACACGTTGAAATTGAGTGACAAACTTGAAATAATTAAGAAACTAAAACGTGGTGTGAACAATAATGTGCTAATGGAAACATATGACTTTGGAAAGTCTACAATTTATGATATAAAAAAGGCAAGATCGTTCAGGAGTTAGAAAAAGGCACGAGGCAGGTGGATCTGGCCAGACAATATGGAGTGAATGAATCGAGCCAGCCAAGTTAGTGATAGTGATGATATGGACTTTGAGGGGTTTGACAAGGAGGCCCTGCTAGCCTCTGTGGTGGATAGAGATACAGGTGATACTGGTGAGGGTCAATAATCTGCCCTCTGCCTCGGAACCAACCCCCCATCCCCGTGTGCCCAGCCATCTCTTCTACTAACGCAAGTGTTAAAAAACCTAATATTGATATTTCTCTTAAGTATTAATTGTGTACATACCATCATAAAATTAAGATGTTATTTTTACCACAACGTACGTATTGTGTTGGCGATAGCCCAAAAAAGGGTAGTCTGGCGGCCGGCCCAGTCTCTCTTTCAATTAATTCCATATGTTCTGTTATTTCATTTACGCGTTTTGCTTTATACGTGGATCTCCATGGGTTTAATTAGGTGTGTAAACCCAGACTATACTGTATTGTTATACAGTATACAGCTCCTCCCCAACTTACGACGGGGTTAGGGACCCAAATCCAGGTCGTAAGTCGAAAATGCTTAAATACTGCATAGAAAATCTAAAATGGGTGCCTCTTTTTCTTCTCGGCACCAGAAAACTCTCACTTTTAAGCTTGCCAGCCATTTTAAAGTGAATTACCAATGAAAATCTTCTCTGTGTACTGACGTTGAGACTCGAAAATACGTAATTTGACAAAATTTTGGTACCATTGAGGCAGGTCGTAAGTGCAAATGGTCATAAGTCGGGGAGGAGCTGTAGTCTGGTTTTACGCTGTTAATTAAACCCAGGGAGGTCCGCGTATAAAGTGAAACGCGTAAATAAAATAATAGAACCTATGGGATTAATTGAGAGAGAGACTGGGCCGGCCGCCAGAATACCCTTTTTTGGGCTATTGCCAACACAATACGTACGTTTTGGTAAAAATAACATCTTAATTTTATGATGGTATGCACACACACAATTAATATACTGTATAAGAGAAATATCAATAATATTAGGTTTTTTAACACTTACGTTAGTAGAAGAGTTGGCTGAGCACACTGGGATGGGGCAGATTATTGGCCCTTACCTGTCTCTATCCACCACAGAGGCTAGCTAGCAGGGCCTCCTCGTCAAACCCCTCGAAGTCCACATCCTCACTATCACTGACTCGGGCTGGCTGTGGTGGTTGGTGGGTGAAGAACTCTGTGATGTTTTGTTGACGGCTAGCATTGATGTGGTCGTGATACAGCTGAACATAGGGCTCCTGGCATTTCAACAGATGGTTATTAGACACTTCGTAGCGATGATTGACTGGGTCTTTGGCAAGAATGAGCTTCATTCTCTCGGCTAACTTCACATCAGCATGTGTGTGTTAGTTTCTGCTCTTGTTGTTCTGTAACACCTGGCTGCTCACTGATGTCATCATCTTCCAACATCTCGTCCTCAGTCACTTCAGGTTGCCTGATTACCTCCAGGATGTCCTCGTTGGTGGTCTCGGAGAAGCCTGCAGCTCTAACACTTTGTGCAGCCTCTCTTGCATTCTCCAATGCCACAGCAACAGACTGAGCCTCACCAGCCACCGCTTGCCTCTGCCTTCCACCTGGGATACCCTCCAACACATGCAGCCACGCGTGATGAATCGTTGCCACAGATAGCTGCCCCCATGCCTCCACCAAGAAATCAACAGCCTTCTTCACGTTAAACAGTTTCCAGAACTGCTTGACCCACACTTCATGGTCCGCCAAATCTTGTTCGTGTTCCTCGTCCTTGCTCTCGCTATCGGTGCCACTCTTTAGGTTATGCAGTTCATCCTTGGTGTTGGTGAAGTTGTTCACCAAGCAGCCTTCACGTTGCAAATCAACTCCTGATCCATGGGCTGGATTAATGATGTAGTGTTAGCGAGAAGGAAGACCACATTTACGTTGGGGTGACTATCCAGCAAAAGGGGCGAGTGTCCTGGTGCGTTGTCGAGGAGCAACAAAATGTTGAATGGCACATAATTTTCCTCGCAGAATTTCTTGATATCAGGAACGAGACAGTTGTCAAACCAGGAGAGGGACAGACCAGAGAACATCCACACCTTCCATGAGGTTAGCCAGTGGACATATAACTTGCTCATGTCCATATTCTTGTAGGCATGCGGCTTGCGGGCTTTGTGAATCACAGACAACTTCAGCTTAACAGTGCCGGAGGCATTGGTGGTGAACAGTATGGTGATGCTCTCCTTCTAAACTTTGCGTCCCCGACACTTGCTAGCAGACTTGACTACGAAGGTCTTGGATGGCAATTTCTTCCAGTACAACCCTGATTCATCCATATTGAACACTTGGTCATCGGTGTACTGGCCTTCCTCCATAATTTTCCGTGAAAATGGGGAAAAATTCATGGCGGCAGCCCGGTTGGCACTTGCTCCTTCTCCGACTATCTCAATATTGGTGATCTTGTTGCGTCGTTTAAAACCTTGTAGCTACCCAGCGGAAGCAGTGAAGGGCTTTGGCTCTGCAACTCCCATTTTTCTTGCTACTGTTGCATAGAGTTCCTGGGCGTAGTCCTTCAGTGCCGGAGTGTCGACCGCCATATTCCTTCTTGACTGACGAATAATGTAGCTTACTAACAAGCTCTCGCTCTTCAGCAGCACCTTATTGTGGCAATATTTCACCAGTGAGGCACCTACAGACTTGGTAATGTTCCTGTGTTCATTGATTTTGCTGGCTCGTTGATTCATTCACTCCATATTTTCTGGCCAGATCCACCTGTCTCGTGCCTTTTTCTAACTCCTGGACGATCTTGTACTTTACCTCATAGCTTAAGGCGTGTCACTCCTTCTTGGGCTTGAGGCGGTTTGGACCAGGTAGTTCAGGGCTTCTTGGGGGTGGTGGGGGTCCAGCGGAAGCCATTGTGTAGAAAGAAAAACAAAACTGGTTCCTGGGCACGAGTGAATATACGTGGGGACAGTGAGACTGGTGCGGCAATGGTCGGGAGCGTGGGTGGTTGGGGTGGCAAGGATAACAAGACCAATCACAGCGTGCGGTGGAGGGGGTGCGTGGGTGGTAAGGATAAGTGGCCCAATCACAGTCCGCGACATCAGCACCTTGCCCCGCTGCTTACCACGTATATGATGGTATTTACCGCATAAATAATAATAATCGCTTCTGAACAGGTGGCACATAAATGGCCATCTGCTTATAAAATATCCGTGTAAACCCAGACTATACTGTACGGTACATGTAAATCTTGGGTTTGGTGAATTGTTGTGTGAAATACATGATATTCCACTGACAACAAGCCTATTTCTCATTGAATTCACACAGAAATCCATCACCCGTATATCCGAATTTGTTTCGGGTTCTGTGGGACAAGCTGTTACCAGTTTATTTACAAGTTAATAATAAGTCATGAAAATATACGAAATGGTTTCCATTAATTTATTAAAAGATTCTAAAGATATCATTTTAATTTTTTCAGATTGTTCATGCAGTCCACAGTGCTGTAAAGAACCTGAAGGTATCCGAGGCAGATGTTGCTCGGGGTAAGAACCAGGCGAAGGCTGCAATCCTTATGGCAACAGAGTCTGGAGGTCAGTGTTGGAAAGCTTGGTTTTTAGAAATGAATGTCATTGAAGCCAATACAGTACTGCATGTTTCACTATTATTTTTTTAACCTCATTTTGTTACTAGAAAGTATCTTATAAAGGCAATCCTCATTTATCACAAGGATATATACAGTATACTGTCTCTCCTCGACTTACGATGGGGTTCCGTCCCGTCGACCAGATCGTAAGTCGAAAAAGCGAAAAATATAGAAATTCTAAAATGGAATACAGTACAGTAAAAGTAATCAATAATGAACAATGAATAAAGTGTTAAGGTGAACTTACCTTTAATATAGTCAGCTGAATGCACACAGGGCCCCAATAGTTTTTTAATTAAACATGGAGACTACATTAATTGGATGAAGCAGAGGAGGAGACAGGGCTGGGGGGGGGGGGGGGGGGGGTCATCAATTTTGCTTTCTTCAGACAGGCTAACAATACTTGCTTGTTAAAGGTATTGGATGATCTTTAGGGAGTGAAGAGGCAGCTATGGTGGGGCGTGAGGAGACACCAGTGGGGGACTTCTTAAAATGTGTCCAATTTAGACTGCACAGTCTGCTTTTTCTTTTCATTGTAAATCTCCCTGTAGCAAGCATGTGCATCTTGGATCAGTCTGTCAACTTTTGCAAAACACCTAACATTTTGATCCATTTCTTCAAACATTTGCATCCCCTTATTAATACAGGTTGACAATCCCTTATCCGAAATCCTTGGGGCCAGAGGCATTTCGGATTTTTGGGGTTTTCAGATTTTTTTTTTTTTTTATAATGTGTATTAGCCCACCCGGGCATAGATCACTGACCCACATCGGGGCCTGGGGAGGGGGGGGAATATAATAAAAATAATCATAATAATTCGTAGGTCTAGGTCGTGTTTCTCACTTTTGATCTTTTTTCATTCTTATATTTCTTTATTATTATTATTATTTTATTATTACAGTATTATTGTTATTATTATTATTATTATTATTATTATTATTATTATTATTATTAATTTTATTATTTTATTATTTTATTTTCTTATTATTATTGTTATTATTATTTTATTTTGGTGTATTTTTATTAAATTTTTTATTTACTATGAATAATTATTATTATTATAATTATTATTACTATTACATTTTCGCCCCCCAGGCCCCGATGTGGGTCAGTGATCTATGCCTGGGTGGGCTAATCCCTGTTTTTTAAAAAAAAAAAAAAAAAAAAAAAAAAAAAAAAAGCCCCTCTCCCTTCAAATTTTTTTTCGGTTTTCGGAATTTCGGATAAAGGGTTGTCAACCTGTAGTCACAAATGCCTCTGCCATTTGTTTCACTGAAAACTTTTTGGGGGGTGTCTCTTCTTCCTCTGCAATTTTCTGTGCATCCAGTTCAATGAGACCCTCGTTACTGAGCTCTTCTGCTACACTTTCCACCAACTGCTCAACATCTTCATTATCAATTTCTAACTCCAGCTGTTTACCCAACTGCACTATCTTCTTACTAATCTCAGAATTCAGAGAAATTTCCAGAAAAATTGCAAGCAAATTTAAATTCCAGCTATTGGAGAGAGTTTTGGGTTTGAGGGATTCCACCTAATGGAAATATTACTGCACATACAATTATTTTTGTTTTCCTAAATACTCCCTGCTGTAAATTATGGTACTGTTTTGGTTTCACTGTATTAACACCAAACTTCTATATAAATCATGTGTGTATGAGTCGTTTACATTGAGGGAGGGGAGGGAGGGCTCAAGCAAAGTAGTAATAGTAACAGTAGTGTGTGTGTCTTCACACACACTACTGTGGTCCCTCCGTTAATGAACACCTCGGTTAACTTATTACCTTCCATAAGAATATTCAATTTGTTTAACAAACTCCTTACAAATTCCTCTCAACATGTTTTCGCTTGCTCACCAGCTGGAATTTTAGTCCGCCAATACAGTAATCGGTTTTAGGGCATCCCAAAAGATTGCCTCATGATTCAACCCATCCCCACATGCCAGGCACATAGGTGGCCCAGCTGCTTGGATCACTTAGTTCATATTCTGCTGCCATTGTCGAAGGTTGTTCTATCACTAGCTGCTGTTTTTGTGTACAATTTGTTTTGTGCAGTGCTGTGTTTTATTGTACCAGAACAAAATCGGTCAAGAATAGTGTTAAAGCAGTGTTAAGTCCGTAAAAAGTGATTACAGTTTTGTATACTGTACTGTACGTACAGTAAGTGGGAAACACTGGAGTGCCTTGCCATTCATCATTATTCAAGACATTTTCAGCCATTTAAGGGCATAACCCATTATTCCCCCAATGGGTGACCTGATTTAGCATCAGGTCAGGTAAGTAACATGACCCACTAATCTCCCACCCAAACTCCATCATAAGTGTTAAGACGTAATTACAGTTAATCATTACAGTCAGCTGAGTGAACAGTGTCTACTGGTGAGTACAGTACAGTATATACAGTATCGTAGTACAGTAGTATACATTATTTAGTTTACATTCTGAACAATATTGTATGCATGCAGTGGTGTTTGTGTGAATAAATACAGCTTTCTGCTTTCTCACTCCATATTTTAAAATGTTATGGAATAAAGTTTAAGGGATAAACTTTGCTTGTTTATACGTATGCTTATCACAATCTCCCTAAAAATATTTTAGCTTTCGTGTTTATTTGAGACATCTTCAGGTCATGAAACCCACTAATCCCCCACCCAAGAAAAGGTGACCTGACATTCCAGCAGAAGGTCAGTAATATGAGACCACTAATGCCCTGCCATATTTCCCTCTGACATTGAGTTAGGCCCCCCCCCCCCCCTCCAATACTTTAGTTTTCGTCTTTATTCAAGACATTTTCAGAAAATGCTCTAATTTTCAGCCTCGGAAAGCCGTAATTTTTTGGAAAAATCAGAATTTGGGAATGATTTTCTGTGCAAATTTAAATTCCGGCTATCGGAGTGTTCCAGGTTTGAGGGATTCCGGCTAACGGAGATATTACTGTATAAACTACATATCTCGCAATGACAGACACAGAGATTTATTTGTTTATGCAAACACCACTGTATGTACATATACAATATATTTTAAATAAACAAATTAATGTACAGTACAGGGGGACCTCATTACAGTACAGTTGGGTCTTCATTTACGCGGTCAATTGAACCCGTGGAGTACTGCGTAAAACAAGAAACACGTAAATGAAATAACAGAACATATGGGATTAATTGAAATAGAGACTGGGCCGACCCCCAAACTCCACTTTTTCCGACACAATACCTACATTGTAGTAAAAATAACATCTTAATTTTATGATGGTATGCACACACAATTAATATTTAAGAGAAATACAGTTGCCCGGTTAATGTCCATTCAAATAATGGACTCAAACCCCCCACCTCTTCCCACGCTTGCTGGCTCCTCCCTTTCTGAGAAATGTTTGGGTGAAATCACTAGATTTTAAGTTATAGTAATAAATAATACCTCAGACTAAAGTTAGGATAATATAATTGACATTGCTGGATTCCTTGCAGGACAGGGAATATTTCAAATGTAAACCTCATATATTTTGCACAAAAGATAAAATGTTTGCTAATTTTCATCATCTCCTTAAATTACATCTAAAATTTGTATGTTTAATGCAAATTTTAATATGTTTATATTTAAAATAATCACCATCTTTTAAGAATTCCAGCAATGTAAATTATATTCTGGCCAGGTAATTTGTATGAATTTTATGAACTAAAAACAAATTACTTCAGTAAATAAACAAATTATACTTCACCCAGACACTATCTGTCAATCAAAATACCCCACCTCCTGCTCCCCCCCTCTTCCCACGCTCGCTGGGTCCCTCCCTCCCTCCCTACCAGAGAAATGATAGGGTTATAACAGAATATTTACATTTTTAGTAATAAATAATACATCAGACTAAAGTTAGGATAATATAATTGACATTGCTGGATTCCTTGCCAGACCAGGAATATTTTGAATATAAATGTCATATATTTTGCTCAAAAGATAAAACTTTAGCTCTTTCTAATCAAAATTCTTACATTAGATCTAAAATTTGTATGTCTAATGCAAATTCCATGATGTTTATATTTAAAATAATCACAATCTTATAAGAATTACAGCAATGTGAATTATATTCTGGCCGAGTAATTTGTATGAATTTTATGAGCTAAAACAAATATCTTCAGTAAATAAACAAATTATACTTCACCCACGTAAATGACCAAATTTACCGCGTAATTAAAGCATTTCATTCTGACAAGGCACTGCGTAAATGATCAAACGCGTAAACGAAACCCGCGTAAATCGAGACCAACTGTATATGAGAATTCCATGATACAGTAGGGTCGGGATATATCGTGAGATAGGGTCCAAGAATGTTTGCTATATACTAAATTGTGATTTATAAACACAGTCGACCATCGTTAAAATGGACTAATGGGGGAGGGGTGTCCGTTTTAGCCGATTGTCCGAATTAACCGATTTAGGGGTTAATATTGTACAATATTGCATTATACAGCTATGTGTATGTTTATTTGAGTGCCCCGTCATAGGAGGCCGTTTTCTCTTAATGTTAGAGTGCACCAGTGACTGTTATTCCTTAGTAGTGACAGAACTTGATATTGCAACTGGGGTTGCAATTGTTGAGGCAACTTAGGTATGTCTGACTACAGTTGGAATATTCAAGATCCATTGTGAGTGATGTTTAAAGCTTCAACTGTTTTTATGGTTGGTAAAACTCGTCAAATCTGTCAGTCTGAGTGGCATGTGTGAGGCCTTGTGTTTGTACAACTGCTAAATATATAATGTTATGGTAATTATCAGAAACACACATAGGCATGACTAGGTTTATTACAAAATGATGAAAATTATATGATCAATACTGTACAGTGGGAAGTTCACAAAACATGTAGTCATGTCTTTTTTTGAGTGCCCTGTCATAGGAGTCCGTTTTCTCTCGCTTCAGGATGCCTGAGTCATCCGTTTTCTCTTAATCTTAGAGTGCACCAGAGACTTTGTTATTCCTTAGAAGTGACAGAATTTAAAATTGCAACCCCAATTGCATCTGGGACAATCCCAGAACCAGAAATTTGATACGGACAGTTCAGATTTCGTCCGATTTATCAAAAATCCGGATTAAAGGGGTCCGAATTAACAAGGGTCGACTGTACATGTAATTAATGAGGAAAATAGGATTAAGTTCTGAAGGCCAATAAAGGTGACTAAACTCGACATAATATGACAAGTCTAAAGTTAGCAGAATATAAATTACATTGCTGGAATCATTGCAACAGCAAATAGTTTGAATGTAGACATATATTTTGCACAAGATAAAATTTTTAGTCCTTTGTACTAAAATGCACTAAATTACAGTCTAGTCTCGATTTACGCGGATTTGGTTTACGTGTTTGGTCATTTACACGGTGTAGGTTATGTATCTATGCTACTGTGCTGAGTAGCAACCTTGTATATAAGCTACTGTGCCGAGTAGCATCTATGTATATAATTACGTGGCAACACTGCACATGTTATGTGGCAACATTGCCCCGAGGCTGCCATATGGCAAGGCTGTCTCAGTCTGACTGTGTGAGCCGTGCATGGCACAAGCTAGTCACCACTTGTATTTCTCCTTTCTTTTAATAAACAGACTTAAGTGTTACCCGGTGTTTCCCTACCCATCACTGCATTCTTCAGGGAACACTTGGAACCTTCACACGGCACCTTGCCAGACCGACAATTTTTATTTACGCTGTACATCCCATCATTTACGCGGGAAGCGGTGCGGGCAGGGTGCGCACTAGGTCGCCCAATCAATAAAACATTACCGAGTTCTTCACCTGCCACCCACCACAGCCAGCCCAACAATCTGCCCTCTGCCTCGGAACCAACCCCCCATCCCCGTGTGCCCAGCCATATTTTCTACTAATGTAAGTGCTAAAAAACCTAATGTCATTGATATTTCTCTTAAATATTAATTGTGTGTGCTTACCATCGTAAAATTAAGATGTTATTTTTACTACAACATACGTGTTGTGTCTAGTGAAGTATAATTTATTTAGTATTTACTGGAGATATTTGTTTTTAGCTCATAAAATTCATAGTAATTACCTGGCCAGAATATAATTTATATTTCTGGAATTCTTATAAGATATTGATTAATTTTAATATAAACAAGCTAAAATTTGCATTAGACATACAAATTTTACATCTAATTTAAGAATTATATTAGAGAGCAAAAAATTTATCTTCTGTGCAAAATAAATGACGTTTATATTCACATTATTCCCTGTCTTACAAGGAATCCATTGATGTCAATTATATTATCCTAACTATAGTCTGAGGTATTATTTATTACTAAACCTAAAAGCCTAGTGTTTTCCCCCAAACATTTCTCAGGGAGGGAGGGGAGCCAGCAAGCATGGGAAGAGGGCGGTGGGTGAGTTGAGTCTATTATTTGAATGGACATTAACCGGCGACTGTATTTCTTTTAGATACTAATTGTGTGTGCATACCATCGTAAAATTAAGATGTTATTTTTACTACAACGTACTACAGTATTGTGTCGGAAAAAGTGTAGTTTGGGGGTCGGCCCAGTCTCTATTTCAGTTAATCCCATATGTTCTGTTATTTCGTTTACGCGTTTCTCGTTTTACGCGGACCTCCGCGGGTTTAATTGACCGCGTAAACCGAGACTATAACGTATTAATAAAATATTTGTCTATTGAGAACTATAGCATGTTTATATTCAAATTATTCACTATCTTACAAGAATTCCAGCAATGTCAATTATATTCTCTTAAGTCAATTCATTGACATTTTATAAGAAAAAAACAAACTCCCGCTATATGACATAAATAAATACCACTAGGTATCCTTGGCCGGGGGCTGGGCCAGCTGTCATAATACATCACCTCCCCTCTACTTCAGGCAAGATTGAAAGTGGTTTTAGTCTTAAAGATTTTATCTTATAAAATGTCACTGTCTAAAGTTAGCAGAATATAAATTGCATTGCTGGAATCCTCTGAAGATGGCAAATAACTTGAATATAGACATCATATATTTTGCACTATAGATAAAAAATTTTGATCTTTTAGAGTACAGTGGTCCCTCGGTTAACGAACACAATTCATTCCAGAAGGTTGTTCGTTAACCAAAAATTTTGTTAACCGAAACCATTGTTTCAATGGGATTTTGGGTAATTGGTTCCAGCTCACCGAAAATTACCTACAAACTAAAAATAAATGCAGTAAAGTACACTTACTTTGAGGTGTGTATGTAGAAGGCTCCTGGATGATGATGATGATGGGATTTAGAATGAGGGTGGAGGAGAATGGAGAAGAGAAGGCATTGGGGTGGAAGAGAAGTCACCCCATGGCACCATTTCACCCATAAAATTTTAGTTCACTTGGTGTAATTCAAGATTATTTTCTTAAAATCAACACCACTGCACTATATATTGTCAATATGTAAAATAAACTTCAGAATGACTAATAATTGTACTGTAAAAACGTAAAAGTAGTTTATGTTCAAGAGAGTCTCAAGCAAGAAGCTTCCTCCACTGAGCAGGGACACACACTGATGCCATTTTGGGTGAGTCAAGTGGCTGTTTGGCTCGCTAAGAACTAGTTCCCTGTACTTCAATAATGTTAAATAATTGTTAAAATGACTAAAAATTTTAATATAAGACTTGGAAAATTATTGAGTAGTAAAACCTTGATATTTACTCAAATGGTAACGAATTTAAGCCCTAAAACTGATTACTGTATTGGCGGACTAATACAGGCAAAAGCAGGTTAAAACATGTTGGGAAAAATTTGTAAGGAATTCATTAATCGAAATTTTTTCGTTAACCGAAGTGAAGAATCTTATGGAAGGTAATTCGTTAACCGAGGGATCACTGTACAGTATATGCATTTAATACTATACATACACCTCTGCACACTAACCTACAGTAGGCATACACTACGATACACACTGCCGAATGTACAGTACAGTATTCGTAACTGTAGGTAGTCACTTTTAGCACTATTCTTAGCCGATTGTGTCCTGGTACAGTAATTTACCAGAACACAATATGCAAAATATAAATTGTATGCAAAAACAGTAGCAAGCAAGGGAACAACATTATTCAATGGCAACAGAATAGGAACTTAGTGCACAAGTTGCCCAAGCAGGCTAGCCCACCCATATGCCCGGCACGTGGGGAAACATGGGGAAGCGTCGAAGCATGATTCAATCTCGCGTAACTCTTGGAAAATTTGTTCCCATCCTGTAATGGAGAGATTTTCTCTGACTTTATCCAGAAAATACACTTTATTTCATCCTCAAACTCATTCCCATGCCCAGAATGGAGTGTGTTTCCCAGAAAGGGCAGATAGTATTGTTTGGTAGCAAGTGATAGTAGGGGGATGTTTAATGGTAAGTGGTGGGTACACAGGTTCAGATTTGATAACCTTTTTATGCATGGTATATATAATTATGAGTTTGTGGGCAGGAATGGATTCAGAGACATTATCTTTTGTTGAAGGGAAGTATCGTAACAGTCATCAACTTGGTATCTGAACATCTGTTACCTGGAAAATCCAGTTATCCATTCCATTCACATAATCCCATTTTGAAAAGTACACCTACATACTTCCCAAATGTGGAAGTTTGCAAGATACCCTAAAATGATGCCTGCAGTATTGACTTAGATCAAGTTGGCAACAATCAAAGGAGTGTACAAGTTGCCTCTAGCCTTGCCTTTGGATGATATCTTTGAAAATTGCCTTCACATTGATGGACAGAAACACTAGTATAACATTAAGTTTTCAACAGTTGCTAAGATGAAGAGAAAAAAAACGGTGCTCAGTATTGAACAAGAGTAGACAATATGGGGCATTGTGCCTGTTATACCAGAATAAAGATTTGTCATTATTTTAATATTGACTAAAAGGTGACCTGCTGGTTATGTACCCAGAAGAGATACTGCTGCATCATTTTAATTGTGTAGTTACAGCCGTTTATTTTTTACCTACTGAGTAAGTAAATAATCGTATTTTTTGCATTATATCAACAATATTAGTTAATCAATTGTTTTATAGTATAGAGAATACCTACTTGTAATTGCTAAGTAATGAGGTAACAGTCTTTGTAAGGGGCTGATTTCAGTAGACCCTAAGAAAACCTCTGCTACAACCCATCATCTAGCGTCATGGAAGACGCATGGTAATTTTCAATGTATATTTTTGTAATAATAAGTGCGTCTTCTACACCACAAAATACGGTACACATATACTAAAACATTAACCTTTATCTGGTTTTAAAATTGTTAAACATTATATTTTTTTATAGAGCTGTACTGTGTCTGGAGGTCAGTCTACAAGATGATTCACTCGGTCATAGCTTATTTAAGTGAAAGATTTGTCAAAATAAGCCTTTTAGGAGGTTGAAGACATTCAAGGGGACATGCTACCTGTACACCAAATATTTACTAATACAGAAATAAGTTCATAAATAAGGGATATACTACGCAGTTATTTGTAAAATTCTAGGGCTACTTGTGAGTGAATCGTCCTGTACTGTCCAGACATCTCCAGGTGCCAGGTTATTAACTGGTAGAAATAAGGAGTATTTGACAATGCTCCTAATTAACCTTATCTACATATGGTATAACTGTAGCATCTTCCTCCCAATTGGGGATGAAACTCTTGGTGATTACTGTATGATAAAACTACTAGAGGTAAATGGAAAACTGGAGTCTCAAATTCAAGTTTTTTGTCACAAGGAAATAAAATGTAAATGATAAGTTTCAAAATTTATGGAGTGATTCTTTGCTACAGCGGAGTGTGTGGAAGACATGGGTCTGCAGGCCCTTTTTACTGGCCAGTTTGTTAACCCTGTTGCTGCAACTGCAGCCATTGATGCTGTTACACCTGCTGCAGTGGAAACTGTAAGTCTAGACACACCATTTTCTTTAAGCTTTGAACAAAAACTAATTTAGTTAGAGAACATTCCTTAGCCAAAAGCATCGAGCTTTTTATTTATACAGTATATTGCAATTTATTTTGAATTTTAATTTTGCTTTGACGAAACAAATATAAAATTGTTTTCTAGACAGACTGACTATTGCCTGTCAGTTAGGTGGCTCTCATAAGACCAGTCTTTTTGAGGCTTTGTGAGTTGCTAATAAAATTTTTGTGCATTGAATGCCCTCTAGCTATGATGCTTTGTTACTAGAACTAAGTTTGGTGAATCAGTACTAGACTGTTTCAAAGCATACTGGCTGCTATCTTGATTTTAAGCTGGTACCCACACCTTCCCCCTCCCCCCCTTTTTTTTCACTCATAGCTGACAGTCCAAGAGAATGGTCACAACACCAACTCTTCCTTAGTGTACTTAATTTTATGAAACTTTAGTGCCAATCAAGTTCCACACATAGGGGTCTGTTAGCTGGAGCAACTGCAGTTCTAGGGGTTATATAAAGTAGGCTCAAATTTTAGCATAATAATGCCTCTTAATTACAAATCAGGGATCAATATTTTTTGTGGGTACTGTATGATTTTATAGATGGTGGTCATAGAGAAGTGAATCCTTGTCAAGTTTTAGGGTTTGTAGGAAGTAACGTGTACCTGTTGTAGGTATCTTTATTTTTGGATTAGCTTGGTGAGCTTTGAGAGCCTACAAACCTGACATATTTTAGTACAGTAAAACCCCACTAAGGCAGACCCTTCTTAAGCTAAAACAAAATTATTTGGGGGGGGGGGAGGTGTGGAAATTGGAGGAAAAAAAAAAGAATTTGTTGTAAGATGACATGCTCCCTCACAAATATGTGCTGAATATGGAATTTCTGAGTACTCAAACTCAGAGTAACTGCAAGCCTCTTGCAGTGAGAGGCATGTCCAGGTGGATCTGTCTCCCATTTTTTGGGAGCAAGTGTACAGTTCTTTGTGTATATTAATTTTTTTTTTTTTATTCAAAACATGTATTTCATTCATAAAAATTGGATAGGTACACTGGTGGTGTACTTTTTTTTTTTTTTTTTAATGATGGTGGACAACTTATCCCAGACCCCCCCCCCCCCACAATTAGTTTGCCTTTGTGAGGTATTACTCTATCAAAAAATATTTTTAACCATCAACCAACTCTTTCCTTACATAGTTGTTTGACTTAATTGGGCTTGATTAGCCTTAATGGTACAGTACTTTCAGTTATATTTGTGTGAAGATTGTAAATTTTGGAAAGTGAGGGCATATGTGCATATGTTTTTAGATGCACAAATTGGTCTTAGCTTCCATATGGTTTGTTATACCTGCACAATGTTTGGTTTTTTACTTATGAACTTTATACAATGATTTTCATAACTTGCAGTTCCTGCAGTTCCTGTAAATAGAATTCAAAATTATGAGAGACTTACTCAGTTTAGATTGATGTGCCTTGCTGAACATGCAGTATTTGAACAAATTTGCTCATTTCAATCTGCTGTAAAAGTAATTTGTCTAAAAATTATCCTCATATAAACAAACATGCTAGTCCCCACTTGCTTCCACTCAGGTTTACAGATTAGAGTCACCCACAGTGGGAAAACATTCACATAGTTCTGTCATTCTTATAGTTTCATGGAAGTTTATAAATTTCAAGAGAATATTGAAAGGATAATTATCCCTCTATCTGTTCAGCCTTCCCTTTACTTTTCATAATTTTTATTCATATTGTGTCTTTAAAATCACAATATTGTAAAAGGAAAGGATAATAACTGATAATGTATTTTATCTTCCAATAGGCACTTCAGAAAGTCCGAAGAAGCAAGATGAGTATGAGTGCAGTGGGGAGTGTCAAAAATGTGCCATATTTGGATCAGTTGTAAAAATAAAAATTTACCTGCTCACAGGTGAAATAACTCGAAATGGTTATATAATTACTAAGTTGGTTCCACCTGTAGCCTACAAAGTGTAGCAGAAGAAACCACTTATCACCTAAAACTTGAAAGTGGACCAAACTTATTTTATTGTGTGTGTTAGTATTTGGCAATAATTATCTACTGATTTCATAAAATTATATGTTTTAAACTTTAATTATAAAATCTAAATTTTGTAGACTCCTGTAGTTAATAATGGCATAAAGTGAGGACCAGTATATCCAGCACTGAAGTGAACTTGTTTATGGTTGTCTGCTTCAAGTGAATGCAGTTTAATGTACATAGATGACTGAAAGGTTGTCCAAAATTATCATGTTGTAGATATTTAAAATATTCATTGTAAAGGTAAAATGTGTTCTATTCCTCTGGAATAAATTGTACTAAAAATTTTGTAATTTTCCTTCCCTGCTTCTACCATTGGTAACCAGCGGCCAGGGCGTATATAAAGAAGCAGTAGGTATATCACAGTGTCGTCGATTTAGTGATATCCCCCTTTAGCTGAAACAAATGGTGCAGAGCACTTCCAGGGAGGAGAGATTTCTGTTTAACCAGACGACTTTCTTAAACCCGGAAAAATTCCTTATCCTTGGAATCTTTTTCCGGTTACTAGGAAAAATTTCCGAGTGTTTAAACTAGACATCTTGCACCGACAGACACTAGCCCACTTTCCCTGAATGTTGCTGGGGATGTTTTCCTTGAGTTTAAGTTAGAAACTCCATTTCTTTACGATAATAATTCAGAATAGTTTATCTGAAAGTTTGGTTAAATAAATATATTTCAAAATTTAACATCTATATGACATGGGCATGAATGAAGCTCTGAGTTATGCAAAGACTGGTATTTTCCACTCCCATGGAGCTGTGGGTAATTAGTGGGTCTCCTGTGAGTGACCTGACCTGATGCAATGTCAGGTGAAGATAGGGTGGGGGATTAGTGGTCTCATATTACTAACCTGATGTAATGTCAGGTCACCCTTTCTTGGGTGGGGGATTAGTGGGTCTCAGGACCTGCAATTATCTTGAATAAACATGAAACCTAAAATATTTTTAGGGAGGTTTTGATAAGTTTAAGTTTAAATGAGCAGAGTTGTATCCTTCAACATTGTTGCATATCATTATAAAATTTGGAATGAGAAAGCAGAAAGGTGTGGGTAATTAGAGAGATGGAGTGGAAATGAGCGTTGCAAAGCGTTCCTCAACAGCTGATATTAACTCATTACCACAGTCACACGCAAACTTGTCACACAATAAGACCCTCACTGCTCATGCTTGCTGTCTTAATTCCCTTGTGGGTGGTTGTTTATTTTTATTTTTTATTTTGCCACTTACAGCGGCTACTTTATTGTGCATCCCACACTCATCCTGTGAGCGGTAGCGCAAAAGGATTACAGAGTAGAGTTTACAACGGGTCATAATAATTAACCCCCGTTGTCAGGATATTATGTCACTGAATGTTACACAGTATTTCAATAACATTATTTGTTAAGTTCTATACATAAAGGGTAACTCATTCACAAATGCGTGAGTACAGACGTGTGAGGCAGTATGCCTGGCTGCACACTTTGTTGTTCACAATTGTGTGTGAAGTATTCAAGCACATTGTGTATTTGGTTCTATACGTGAGAACTGATATAGTTACTAAGTGCAAAAAAGTGGATGCAATCTTAATATGTCGGTTATCTTGCCATTAGAGATGAAGTGTTGTGCCATTTCACACACAGTGTGCTTGGACCTGTCCCTAAAAGGTTCTATCTTCACACAGTCGAGGACGTAGTGTTCAAGTGTGTGGCCATATGTCTGGCCACACACTACATTTAGCCTTGTTTACATCTGTTTGAGGAACATACTGCCAGAGGTACTTATATTCTAACCTTAATCTAGCGGTTACAACATCTTGTAAGCTAGTGAACTTGTTACTTGTTCCATATACATGTTTCACTTGATACATCTCATCATGGTAAACTATGCATCGACTAGTGCCTGTTTGCACTTGTCTACTTGCATCAAATTCATCAATAAGTTCTTTCCTAATTACAGTTTTAAGGGTTCTTTTTGACAGACCCAAATTGTATTCAACGATGTCTTTGTTACATGGGAGTTTGGCGAGAGCATCAACTCTGTCATGTTTTATGAGGCCTATGTGAGAGGGGATCCACAACGGTTTGACCTTGACACACCGGTCAACAATGCACGCATATTTGTGTCTGGCTTCAGAGACGAGCGTAACAACTTGAGTTGAGGGTGTCAAGGGCAAGTAGTGAGGATAGAGAGTCAGTGATAATGAGACTGTCAGTAACAGTGGTTTCAATGAATTTAATAGCTGTGAGTATGGCAACTAATTCAGTTTGTAGAGTGGATGCCCCGCTGTTAATTCTAATTCCTTTCTCAATTATATTACCGTTAGGTTGAATCACAACAATAGCACTTCCAGCCCTCCCACAGGCAGTGTTAAGAGATTCATCAGTGTAGATGGTCTGTGTGATATCATCAGTCTGTAGAGTGTGTATGTGTTCAAGAGCTCTCACTTTGGTAGTGTGCGGGAACGCGGGGTGGCGCGGGTGATGTGTGTGTGTGTGGTGTGCAGTGTGGTGTCGCGTGCGATTTGAATAATGTATATTCCTTTGACTGTATATTCCTCCAGAGGCAATCCGCGTATTTGCAAATCCGTGTAAGTTAAACCCGCGTATGTTAAGGGCCGACTGTATAAGAATATCATCAGCATAGCTGATTGATGTTGCTGGGGTTGTCTGGTATTAAATTTAATAATGCATTATAAGAACATTGAACAAAGTGGGGATAAGTACTCCAACTTGAGGGGTACCAAGTTGCATATCTTTAATTTCACTTTTGTAACCCTGAAACAGTGCAGCAGCCCTACTGTTGGTTAGGTAACCACTTATCCAGTGTAACAGCCTACCTCCTATATCCATTTTGGCGAGTTCGTACAATATCAGTTGTCTATTGGTAATATCAAATGCAGTTTTTATGTCAAGAAAGGTGGTGTATCTGTGCCTTTCATCACCGTGCACAGTTAGGAATGTGGTGATGCAATTATGTACACCTTTACCATGGGTGAAGCCATTTATGTTAGGAGACATGTGTTCTCTGATTCTATATAAGAGTCTGCCAAGAACCATCCTCTCAAAGGTTTTACACAGGCAGCTGGTTAGTGATATGGGACGAAAAGCATCAGGCTGTCCTGGTTACGGTGTTGGTACAACAATACTGCTGGTCCATGATGTGGGTAGTTGGCCCTCGGCATGACTCATATTGTACAATACCAATAATGGATTGCCTGGCACACACCTTAGTAGTCTAACGATGTTGTAGGTGACTCCGTCCTCTCCAGGGGAAGTAGACCTACCCCTGGTGAGGGCAGCATTAAGCTCAGTATATGGAACATCACACTCATCATGCTGTTTGCCCAGCATAAAGTTGATAAGATCACTTCTCTCTACAGACTTTGCATCAAGGAGTCCCCGAGTCCTAGTTGGTAACATGTCATAGCTAGACACATGAGCCCACTTTGTTATTAGCTCATTCGACTTTTGCAGAGGGTTTGGATGGGAGACGTGTCTACTGTTTTTACCTCTGATTATGTTTATGTCTTTCCGGGCTTTGCTGAGGGATGTGTGTGGTTCAGGCTGTTGACATTGGTCTCCCATGCATTTTGTCTGAGTTCGTTTACACATTCCCTGACAGCAGCAAGGGAAGCTTGATACAATTGTAATATTTGAGATGTTGTAATTTGTTTGTAACCCTTACCCACCCTCCTGACTCTAGCCCCGAGTTTTTCAGTTTAGGGTCATCATAGCACTGCTGTTGCCTGTTCTCATTATGCTGACCATGTTTTCTCTTTTTTTTGGTGGAGGCATTGTTGGTGAAGTATATATAAGTCCTATCTATCAGATAGTCATGGAAACTTTAGTAGTTGTCAGGCTTGTAGTCCTTGTACCAGTCATGGATGAAGTCTATGAACTGGCTTTCATGTTCTTGCTTGACTGATTTTACGTGTGTTGAGTTTACCACCAGTAGGGGTGTCCTTGGCTACATGTATACTAACTTGGATTGGGCTGTAGTCAGACAACATCAGTGACAACATCAGTGACAACATCAGAGCTATGAGTTGTGTGTGATAGATTAAAACCAATACACTTGTCTAGAGCCCTGCCATAGCTGTGTGTTGGTTCATTATTACCTATAATTTGAACATCTTCATATGCACTGAGAAGTGAGATAAGTTTCCTGCCATTGGTGTTAGTGGTGGAGTCACCTAATTTCTTGTGTCTAGTATTCAGGTCACCCATCAGAACAGTGGGCTCAGTGTGTAAAAAGTCTGGGAGATCTGTGTACTGAAGCTGATCTGAGGGAGCATAGGCGTTTAGCACGTTGAGTGTGGAGTTGCCCAGGTGGATAGTGATCCCATGGTACTGAAGGTTGGTAGTCTTTTTGGATACAAGAGGTACATGAGGGAGTGACTTCTTAACATACATCAAACAGGTGTGAGTTGAACTAGGATCATAATACACATAATTGGGCAGACTGGGTGGGGGCTTACCATTAGGTGTGAGACACTCCTGCAGATACACAATATCGATGTCCTCAGTCACAACTTTGAGGTGTAGGTCAGGGTATCGTTTTCTAAGGGATGAGATGTTCCAACTCATCACCTTCATCGCTCTGTATCTTTGTCTGGTATTTACACTGGCCATTATGAACTGTATTCTTTTCTATGCTGCCTGTCCCTTCGGCAGGAAGTAGGCCATTTAACCTTTTTTAAAATTTCTGGAGCATGTACTGCTCAACAATTGCTGTATTTCAGTGGTAGACAACAACACACTTTGGTTACACTCGACATCACCACCATTTTCTGTTTGTGTTTGTTCATCTTCACTGACCATGTCCACAGAGGCATCAGTAGAACTGTTACTAGTATCACTATTTTCCTCTGCGTGGACACTAGTTCCTGGTGGGTCTTGAGTTTCCACGTCTGGTACTGACATCTGAATGTCTTCAGTTTGACTGTAATCTTTCCATAGCTGCTGCACTGTGTTGGTGGTGTTCTTTTTCTGTAGTGTATTACAGAGGCTCTTTAACATATCAGTTTGAGCTGTAAATTGAGCTTTGAGTTCTTTAATTTCATTTTTCAAATAATTGATCTCTTCACTTTATGCGTGTTCATGGGGTGTGTTGGCAGCTACCTGTTGTGTCGGTACGTCTGTGTTGCCCCATGCTGATCTTTCAATGACTGTTGGTGATGATCCTGGAGCTTTGATGTGGAGGATGGGCTAGGGGTTGGCCATACGGAGTACCCTAGCAGCAGTAGTGTTTCTTGAGACCAACCTGGGTGGCGGGTCTGGGTGCTGAAGGGGCATACGAGCTCTAGGACAGTCAGGGTGCCATACAGGAACTCCAACTGTTTTACAGTTAATACACTTCTGTTGAATGACACCCCCTTGAGCAACTCTATCTCTGCAAGCCTGTGTTGTATGTTGTCTTGAGCATAGACCACACCACGGCTTAGTCAAGGGGCATATCCATCTTAATCATAGGGTGGTTGTTGGAGGGTATGTGTGGGTGGTTGTTGGAGAATGTGTGTGTGATGTCGGGGTGAGGGTGTGTGCAGTACAGTGTGGGTAATGTGGGCTGAGAGTCTTATTGATGAAGGCAAACCTTTTAGGGGGATGAAGGGGGGGTCACGTCACCCCCCCCCCCCCACTCCTCACTCAAACATGGCTAATAGTGATAAGGAGATGAATTCAATACCTTAATGATCCTTAATAAATTCTCTACGAGACATTTCCAATAAGATAAACTTAAACAAAATATTTTTATATGATATAGATAAGGAAATTCCATTCTTTTATAAAAAAAACGTAAGAAATGTTGATTCCGGAGTGGATAAAATCAATTCTAATTTTGTTAAGACACCTTTCTCTTAACAAAATAATCGTGAATACTTTATCTAAAAGTTTGGTTATGGGCGTGAATAGAGCTGTTACACCAAAGACAGTATGGTATTCTCAAAGAGTAAACGATGCAGCTCGTAGGAGCTGTAGTTATGTAAGCAAATACCACTGTACACATACCATATTGTTATTACAGTAAACAAAACAATGTACTGTATACTACTACAGTAAAGACTCGAATGACAAAGGTAATGTGTCCTCTAAAATTGCAGTGTAAGGTGAATCATCGTATCATGAATCATTAATTACCATTAAAATGACGCAAAAATAATGAGATGCGTTCCCAAGTGTGACCTTTTCTTATCTTTTGTGAGGCTTTTTACCCTCTTTTCCCCCCAAACAATAAAATTAATGAAAAATGCAAACTATATTTTTTAAATAATGTTTATGAATGCACCTTATATCAACAACAATAATAATATGGTCATCCAAGTAGAGACTAGACACCATTGTTGTCAGTGTTTACCCCCATAATGTCAGTTATCCATCTGAAACTGAAGAAAATTAGACCCTGGTTGTTGCTGTAGTAAAATTAATTTTAAAAAATGCATATTTTAATTATTTGTATTTAATGTACAGAAGAAGTAACCACTGAGGTTATGACACAAGTCTCTGCTTTCTAAACTTCCCACTTATGGTTTCTCTCCCCCACTTTGTTCTCTAATTTCTAGCTTCCTTGAGAACCGATCCATGGCAGTTGTTGTCGAGGGATCGATCTCTCGCTCTTTCTCTACCAATAGTGGTGTCCCACAGGGTTCTGCTCTTTCAACTACTGTTACGAGTGAGCGTTCCATCGTTGGTTGTGGATTCGCTACGTGAACGTCTTTTGTTTGTGATGTCATTTCTGCCTCGTCCGCTCGCTTTGTTTACTTTAGTATGGGCCCGGCAGTGTTAAGTTAAGTACAGAGTATCTCCTTTCTTATTGTACAGTATGTTTCTAGTGGTATAACGTGTGAACCTTGCTCAACTTTTATAACATCAAGTAAAGTATTATTTGTTAAAGATTATTGTTAATCATATTTTGGAGTTCCACGGAAAATAACTTACTTATTTATGATGTTTCGTGTGGTGGATAGACCACGTTGTTCATCGTAGTTTCTAGACTAAATAATTCTTTACTTTTGTGTTCATTATTTTGTCACTCGGTTGAGTCATTTATTTGATCAGATTTAACTTGTATTTGTTTATTTTTGTACATACTGATATATTTATTTTATTGATTATTTGTTAATATATTCTGTTATTAAAACTACTGCATGTATTTCAATCTACCCCATAGTAATGAGGTGATAATTTGGTGGGATCTATTCCTGGACCTATAGTACAAAGTGTAATTTGTGAATTTGTGATATTGCTACACCCTTAAGAGGCCCAAGGGTCGTAACAACTACTCTCTTCCTTCTTTTTAGCAATGATTTACTTCACATTAAAACTAATTCTATCCGTTCTTACGCTGACGATTCTACTCTTCACTCTTCTTCACGTTTTCCTTTTTCCCCTAATTCTCAAACTAGATCTGTTTCTAGAGCTGATATCATTACATCTATTAATGCGGATATGTGCATCATCTCCGAATGGAGAGGTAGAAACTTGGTTAAATCAATACAGTAGTAATAAAACTCAGTATTTACCAATTACACTTTCCAAATTAGATGATCTGCCACCAATCACATTTCAGGATGCAATCATTCTGCCAAATTCTAAAATAGATATGCTAGGCCTCACCATTTCCTCTAATATGTCATGGAAGCCACACATCCACAACATTGCTAAAGCTGCCTCCCAAAAGCTGGGAATGGTGTACAGATGCCGTAGCTACTTCATTCCTGAGTAGTTGCTTCAGGAATGTAAGGGATTCATTCGTACTAACTTGGAGTACCGGTACTTCTCTCATATCTGGGGTGGCTCTTCTTCTGTCCAACTGTTGGAGGGTGGAATTAATGGCATTTCGTCTTATTAACTTTCCTCCTCCAGTTGATAATCTTTCTTCCCTTTCTCTTTGCTGTAATGTTGCTTCACTCTCTCTCTCTCTCTCTCTTGCAGGTACTGTAACGGGCAATGTTCAGTGGATTTGGCATCCTGTGTTCTGCCAACAAGACCGTGGGCTCATAACACTCGTCTTGCCTGCAGTGCCCACCATTTCTCAGTGGATGTTGGTCACACTAGAATAACCCATTAGAGTATAGTACATATTTCTTTCCTCACACAGCCATCTGTAGGATGCTCTGCCTTCTTCCGTGTTTCCATACTCATAAAATCTGTCTCACTTCAAAAAGTTGATTTTCTGGCATCTTTGTGGTGTAGATTAATATAATCTTTTTCTGTTCTCTTTTTTGTTTTGTAATATCTTTTTACTCTTATTTTTTCGACCCCTAGGCCCCGTTGTGGGTCAGTGACCTGTGCCCGCATGGGCTATTCCCTTTTAAAAAAAAAGTTAGAGAATGATAGCGGAACAAAAACGTACTGTACAGAATATGTGCACACTCAAGGAAACAGCATCATTTATCTTATTAAGAATATGTACAAAAGATTCATTATTGTTTATTACTGAATTATGTAATAGATTGAATTAATGTTTATATATGTGAAATGAACATTTTTTTTTTTTTTTTTTTTTCATTGGGCACCCCCGTACATCCTGTGTAAGGTGAAGCGCAGAAGTGTTTACAGTGCCCAACAGGGAAGCATGCTAAGTTCAGGCTTGCCTTTATGTCTCATGAGTTAAGGGCGTAGAAGCCTGAAGGGTCAAGGGCGTAGAAGCCTGAAGAGTCAATCGTTTTTGTCATCAAGTTATTGGAAGCTCCAACAACTTTCCCTGAATACGAATTCACAACTTTCGATTTACTTCAGGTACCTACTTTACTGCTAGGTGAACAGGGACCAATTGGGGCTAGGAAGTATGTCCAAACAACTTTTCCACCGGCCCGGGAATCGAACCCGTGACATCTCGCTTGCGAGGCAAGAATGGTACCGCTTCTACCACCGGCGCCTCTGAAATGAACTATATAATTCATTAATAATATGTAGAATGTTAAAACACACAAGAGGAGACGAGAGGGGCATTGCTTTCATTAGTGTTTACATCCGTAATGATGGTTTTACATATAAGGTACCCCGTATAGTATGGGTTATTCGTTTCAAAATTTGAAAGCCAAGAAAACCGCGTTTACAAGTTTTCCAGCTTTAAACATGCATAACTTTGCTGTAATGTGTCATGAAGTAATGTACAGGTGCTCCTCTATTTAAAAACTTTCAACTTACAAACTTTCAGAGATACAAACATCATCACTGAGGGGGGGTTTACCTGCCAGAACAGGTGTTTAAGGCTGTATTAAAGGGTATAGCTGTACTAAATAATCTTTTCATTTTTTACAATATGTTTGATATCTACTGGAGTAAAGTTGGACTTTCAAACAAGCCTCAGGAACGTAACTCATTCGTAAGTAGAGGAGCACCTGTACAGAGTTGTTGCAATGTTCACTTGAAGCAACAAAACTCCCATCCGCTTATGGCCTTTTTTTACTTTAATCGATATCAGGGTGTAGATCCCGCCACAACAAAAGAGAACTGGGGGAGAGAGGGATTCCATGCTCATTGGCTGCAGGGGCCATGACTTAGATAGCAGACACTCACTGTCATTGGCCAAGACGGGGGAGGAGGCTGCTGGCCGTCCGTTCATCTCACTCACTGTCATGACAGGACGAGAGCATCTCACGACGCGAAAACCAAACCCATAATTTCCTGTCTGCCACAAATCAATGTTCTACCCTATTTTCAAAGGGCTTTAAACTTTTTTTTTCTTTTTGGGAGAGGGGGGGGGGGGGGAAATTAACCCACACGGGCACAGGTCACTGACCCACATCAGGGCCTAGGGGGCGAACATGCAATAATATTAATAATAATAATAATAACAATAATAATAATAATAATAATAATAATGATAATAATAATATTAATACAGTAATTCAAATACAGTATTACCCCGCTTTACGCGGTTTTTTTTTACGCGTTTCCATGTTTACTCGGTACCCTGCCAGACCCGGGATGCTCACTTTACGCGGTGCATGTACTATTTTACGCTGAGAGCGGCTGGTGGTCATCTCGCGCAGCGCCATCTCTCTTCGTTTTGAAGAGAGATGGTCTGACGGAGTGTTGTAGAGATTGTACTGTAGATTGTTGTTCAAGATCTTGCAGAGTTTGCATAGCTGTTTCAATGTGGAAAGCTTTTGACCTCAAATGTATTGGCATGCGCATTAAGTCATGGAGCTCGTACTTGACAGTTGTAACATCTTGTACTACCAGTACAGTACTTTGCCCAGTGGGGCAACTAAAGCTTCGGGTTTGACGTCTGCTGGGGATGCGGCTGTTGTCACCGCGCTCTAGACCAATAGTAGTAGTAATATCCAAGCCATGTCTGAAAGAGGCGAGGATAATTAACGATTTTTGTTTAACGATATGTACTGTATTGTCAATCGTTATATTTTGTTGAGCAACTGTTGTAGTTGAAGTAGGATGTTCTTGACTGACATTTGGGATCCATACTAAGTCTCTGCTGACTTTTTTCATTCTATCTACAAGTACTACATATGTGACACTTGATGTTGGCTCAACTATTTGGAATTTGTTTCTATGCTATTTTGCTCTAGTCACGTACGGACCTGTGAATTTCAGAGAGTTTTGATGTGCGTTCCGGCGCTTTTATTATTACTTTGTCTCCTATTTCTAGAGCTGTAGATTTAATTTTTTTGTTTCTTGCAGATCAAAATCAGCACGTGAGGCTGCTAAGTGTTTTTGTACTTTTCCATGGATGCTTGTGAAAACATTGATTTGCTTCTTGACATAGTCATCCATGTTGTACACAGGTTCTGGGGTTCCTGCTAGTAGATCATATGGCAAGCGTTTATCGGTACCGTAAATTATGTAGTATGACGATTTGCCTGTAAAGCTATTTATAGATCCATTGATGGATGCTGCAACCTGTGGAAGCCAGTCCTCCCATGAACTATGCATCGGATTCACCACATGCAGAATCTCAAGAAATTTTCTATTTGTATGCTCGACCAACCCATTTGAAGATGGATGGTAGACGGTTGTGAAGGTTTGTGTAATGACATATTGTTGACATATTGCAATTAGGAGCCGATTCTTAAATTCTGCCTCGTTATCTGAGAGTATTGTAGTGGAGTCCTCCCCTACAAACGCCATGTGTCGCTGACTGGCCGACCCTCCGCGAATCTACCGGCGTATCCCTCGTGGTCAAGGTAAGGTAACCAGCGACGCCGAACAAAGCGGGGCCCTTCCATCAAGCCACGCCTACCGCGGTTAAATAAGACCTCGCCTGGCCTTCATCGCTCTTTCTACTTACCACCACCAGCAAGCAACATCTCTCAACAGCTCCATACACTCTCCCTCAGAAAGCTCCTCGCCCTACAGGAACTCTGAGCGAGCTTCGCCCGACTTAGTATCTCTCTAACACTGTGCTGTGCAACAATATATATACGAGAAACATTGTGATTTTCTATTTCTACCTCAATCCTGAGTGTTGGATATAAATTTCATGTACGTACGTTGTGAGGCCAAATAAGAGACCCTGACAACCTGCCACGACAGTACGCTACAGTATCAGTCCAGGTGAGTGACTAATGCATGAGCCACTGATCCGGCCGACTTGTTCTGCAATGGTGCGAGTACCACAAATTTTGAGAAGTGGTCAAAGCAGACAAGTACGTAACTAGAGTCTTGGTGGCTTTTTGAAAGTTGCAATTAATTGATCGCAACTGTATCCCATGGAAGTTCGGCGTCGGGTATTCTAAGATTGGAGCGGGATCCATCGTTGCTCCCTTGTGTTTTACACAAGATAATCATTTGCTTTTTTTTTGCTTTATCCTCTTCACCACTGATCGGCTCGTTAGGCGCTTGGGCAATCGTTCACATCTCTGTTACGCACTGTTGGCAAGTACTGAGCATGCACCGGCTCCTGAATGTACCTGAACCTGCTCCAGTGTTGGTCAAGTCTTGTCTTGAAAGAGCTCACACTCGGTGCCGTCACAACACTTTCTGGTAGATTTTCCAAGAGTTTACAACTCTCACTCCAAAAAAGTTTGCCCTCACAGATTTCTGGACTTGCGGCTTCTTCAACCTTGAGCTGTGACCGGTTGTGGGGCAAGCGTCCGCCCGCTCCAAGTAAGGTCACTCAACTGAGTAGTGCCCCTTGAGATTCTTTTATACCTCAACTAGGTCCCCCCTTGCCCGTCTGTAGTATAAGCTAGGTAAGTTCAGGCGCTCCAATCTCTCAGGGTAGCTGAGGTGCTGAAGTGCAGGCACCAGTCTGGTGGCCCTCCTTCGAACATTTTCAACCAACTGACAGTCCCTCACATATCTCGGGGACCAGACGGGGTGACAGTACTCCAGATGGGGAAGCACTTCACTCTTGAAGATCGTTACAAAGGACGGACCGTTTAGATATCTGAACGACCTTCTTATAAGATCCAATAATTTATTTGCCTGATTTATCTACTTCTCGCAATGGCCCGAGAACTTCAGCTCATTGTCAACATACACACCAAGGTCCTTCTTACATTCAGTCTCAAATAGTGCAGTTTCTTCATCCTGTTGGGACATATGATACGCCTCCTTACCGTTGGTGCATCCTCTTACACTTCGTGAAATTGAATCTCAGCTGCCATTTCTTTTACCATTCTTGGAGCCCACAGAGGTCCTTCTGCAGCTCTTCACAGTCCACTTGGTTCTTGATTTCCCGAAATAACTTGGCATCATCAGCAAACATTTGTATGGAGGAGTGTACAACATCAGGCATATCATTTATGAAAAAAACAAACAACAGCGGGCCCAATACACTGCCCTGTGATACCCCTGTCATGGTCACGTTAACTGCTGATCTATTTAACTAATGATTCTTATTAAACTCCACGCCCGCAAAACATGAGTGAGTTAGCGACTCCTGAGAAGACGTGTTTTTCCCCATACACGCTACATTTGGGTTCCCTCCCAGAGTCCCGCCTTTGTGAAGACAATTGTCAATGCGTTGTTATTCCACTTTCTCCTGGGAAGCTCAATCTTGAATTAGTCTGTGTAAATCCACTCAAGTAATTTGCCAGACCTTTGTCAACTGAGGGTCATCTTTGAATGAGTAACAGTTAGTTTGTTTGTAATTATTGTCATTGCGTGAGTAGCGATCACTGGCAACTCAGGGGTATATAAACTAAAGACAAGCCAGGGAGAGCGTTCTCTGACGCTGCTCCCATGTTTCTCCAGGTATGTTTTTGTGTAGCCATTCAGTTAATTCAGTCAATTGTAGTGAATATCAGTGTTCATGATTTAACAGTTAAATTGTCATTCACCCAATGTAGAAGTAATATAACGTAAATACGTCTGTCGTCTAGACAAGAGAGTTTGTTTGTGTTGTCATGTTCTCTGACGCTGCTCCCATGTTTCTCCAGATCCCATTGTGATTCTTGAATCGCTCTACCATTCAACAACGGCCCCGGATGTAGTAAATAACCAGCAGGGGTCATATACGAAACGGTGGCACCGATGCGGCCTGATTAATGTGCCCCACGGCTTCGTTAGGCCAGACCCCAGACTCGCCATGTGTCTGGTTACCCCCACAATAACAAAGCTCGTGAGCCCCAGTGCTCTACCCTGGGTTAATCCTTGGAAGTGTATGTCCACAGAGAGGGTTGTGACATGTATGTTGGGGATAATTAGATGGAAATAATTATCCCATGTTGGGCAGTGGACCCCTGTATATGCTAGTGTCAGTATTAACGTATATGTGGAGTAAAATAATCTACAATGAGTGCCATGTAATGTAACACCAGTAATGTTGTGAGTAAGAGTAAAGAAGAAGGTGGCTGAGTTTGCACTAAGCCCAGGAGTTGAGCCTGGTAATTATATGATTAATACAATAGCTTTCCCCATTGATTGCACATTAATAAACTTGTTTTTAGAGTACTTTAGGTGTATTCCTTTCTCCCACAGTATTTTACCTTTATTTCCATCCAAGTGACTTGATACCAGAATTACCCTACCCAGGCGCCTAGACCCTCGACCATGCTACCAAAAGAATAGGTGATGGAACTGAGTAAGAGTAAGAACTAAGAGAAGTAAGTAAGATGAGGGTGGTGTAGAGATAAAGAGGAGACCCGCGCTCTCACATTGGTGATAGCGGTGCCAAACCCGCCCCCTCACACCCCGCTTGTGACAGATAAAGATGATGATTACGTGCCATTAATCACCACACACCACAGTTTGATTTTCATCCTTTCATGGGGGTACACTGTCGAAAGCCTTGGCAAAATCTAGGTAAATATTGTCGATATTACGACCCCGTGCCAGAATATGGGTCCAAATATTCAATACCTTGAGCAATTGTGTTAAGCAGGAGCGCCCTGGCATAAAACCGTGTTGGCAATCCTTTACAAGGTTGTTTCGTAGTACAGTCGATGTTCCATTGCGGCATCTCTGATAATACTCTCAAGTACTTTACATATTATGCTGGTCAGGCTCACCGGTCTATAGTTGGTCGTGGAGTGACGATCGCACTTCTTGAAGATAGGACTCACATAAGCCACTTTCCATTCACTGGGGACCTTTTGTTCATTTAGGCATTTACATAACAGGATCTTCAGGAGCTCAGCAAGTTCGTTGCACAACTCTCTTAGCACTCTAGGATACACCATGTCAGGACCGGGACTCTTGTGGACCATTAACTTTGACAGTTTATTTCTAATACCCTCTTCTGTGAACACATTGTGGGTCAGTGCTCTTTGAACCGTCTGTCCTCAAACACAGGAAGGTTACTCGCATTCTCTCTAGTGAACACCGAGGAAAAGAAGCTTTTCAATGCCTCAGCTTTATCCTGGGCAGAATCTGCATAACTCCCATCTTCAAGACTCAGGTCTGATACTCCTACTCGCATTTTTAATTTTGATTTTGCATTGCGGTAAAACGCCTTAGGGTTTAACTTGACCTCGCTTGCAATCAGCCTCTGGAACTCCTTTTCAGCCCTTCTACACTCTGTCTTTACTTGGTTTCTGGTTCTTGCATACATCCTCCTGTCTTGCTCATCGTTTGACCCAACCCACATCTTGAATTTTTGGGTTTTCTACTTAACTTTGTCTACCGCCACATGGTTCATGTGTAGGGATCCCCTCGTATTCCTAGAGGCACTGGGTTTGGTCTTGGGTATATATTTATCAATCAAATGAGTCACTTTACTAGTTATGATATTTAGCATAGTGTCTGCGTTCTTGTGCCTTAATGAGTCAGGCCAGTAGATACCCCTCATCTCTTCCCTCGTCCTGTTGTAATTTCCCCAGTAATATTTGCACCTTGGCCTGGCCTTATCTTGAATTAGGTAACAGTTAAATCTGATTGACAACACTGGATGGTGACTGGTGCCAACTGGGGCAAGGTGTTCCAGTTTGGCCACCATACCCTCCTCGTTGGTTATGATGAGGTCTAGTGGCTTGGGTGTTTGCTCCCCTCTGTAATGTGTCGGGCCTCTAACATGTTGGAACAGAAAATTGTCTCTCAGAGTTTCTACAAAAAGAGTAGCAGGGTTATTCAAGTCATTTGCGGTGGACTCGTTTCTCCGGTCAATGTCGCCATAGTTAAAGTCCCCCCATGATATGGAGGTGGCTAGGGTTCAGCATCGCAGCGTTGTCTACTAAGGCTCTTAAGTTCCTTTGATTTAGTGGGCCACAGTTTGGGGATCTGTATATACACCAGACAATAAGTAAGTCCCTTCCCTTTAGATTAATTTTACACCACTTGGACTCTTCAAAAACATCCTCTCCCTGTACCCTCGCCTGGCTGGCTTCAAGGTCTTGCCTAGTGTAGTGGCTCCTCTCCCCTACAACTTCCAACTGAGCTCCGGCCGCACGCCGACCAGCCAATCAGCGTACAGCGAATCGAATCGAAAAATGCTAGTGACAGGGGGGAAGGAGGTTCAGGGGAAGAATAAAGGGAGGATTGAAGTGAATTTTAGGAGGAGAGAACAGATGCAGTGGCTAAACACCACTTGCATGAGGGATTATAAGATGGAGGCAGCAGCAACTCGCCTGGACGTGGCCGGGAGACGACAAGACACAGCCAGGCTAGCGTCAGGTCAAGAGTCTGGTGCATGTTGGGTTGGGCAATGGATGTTCAGTGCTTGGGCGGCTTGATTGAGTGTGTTGGTTTCTTGTGTGGAGGAGATGTCTTGGTGTTCTTAGCTTGATGTCGATTTTCTTCTCACTCTCCTCCTATTCTTGCTCTCTTGTAGTGTCCATTCGTTTGTGTTTGGGTCTTGTTGTTCGTCTTCCTCGTGTATTAAGTCCTCATAGGTGTGGATGAAGTCAGAGACGGTGAGGTTGACCACATGGGCGTCTTCTCTTGAGTTTTCTTTTCTTGGTTTTTCTTTTCTGCTGGTTTTTTCTTTTCTTGGGAGCGTACAGCAAGGAGGGCCTCTTTGTAGTTCAGTTTTTTCTCAATACGAGCCTTGGCTACCCTGCATTCCTCCTTCCATTTGGGGCAGGTCCGATCGGCGGAGGAGTGTGGGCCACCACAAGCAGCGCATTTTTTTACTTTGTTGGGGCAGACCGTGTAGCGGTGTCCAGGGCTGCCACACATGGAGCAGGTGTCCTCCTGCGCCTCACACTTGTTTACAGTGTGTCCATAGTGCTGGCATTTGTAACACCGTTTCGGTCTGCAGTAGGGCTTGACTGGCACAGTTACCCACGCCAGTTGAGCCTCCTTGGGTAAGGTGGAGTGGTGTCCGATGAGGGCAGTGGTGTCGGACAGCTTCTTCACAACTTGAAGTTGCCCCTTGAGGAGCTCACTCAGCTCTGCTTGGTCCATGTGGGCAATTTCGGCGCGGGAGATTACTCCCAGCTTCAGGTTGTCCCACATGTAGGCAATCATTTTAAATGGAATGCCGTTGATATCTGGGATCTCCGCGAGTTGTACGGGCATGCCCTTCTCGGCGAAGGTGATCTTGATGTCACCATGGAGCTTTAGTCGTTCCACCTTGGTGACCCCCATGATCCCATTAGTTTCAAAGAACTTCTGGAGAACTAGGAGGTTTAATTTCTTGGGGCAGGTCGGCGTATCCGGACGTATCCGCGCCACGTTATCAAACTCGTAACCGTTCATGGTGAGAGAGGGTTAGAGAGTGGTTGTGATAATGATGGCGTACAGCCAGCTACGCCGAGAGACTAGGTCTATGCAGAGGACGTAGGGGTACGATCGCCGACCTAGTCTCGACCATCAACCTTCAGTTCAGGATCAGAGCGTTTCACACCTTACGCATGAGCCGCTGTGATTGGTCCTCTCGCTACGCGCACCCCAAATCCTGATCCTGGTAAATTGTATAAATACGGCCACGCCTGCCCAGTTTCCTGACCTCCCTACGGCCACACCTCAGCCACCCAAGCAGCAGACAACGACAACAACCACGAAAAAGACAAAACAAGCACACACCAAGGCACCAGAAGGAATGATACACGTATCAAACCTAGCCAAGGTACTGACAACCTTCGCGGAGGGCCTAGCCGGACTACTGGGCCACAAGATCCAACCCACACAGCTCCAAATACTCATGGGGAGCGTCCTCGGGCAAGTCGCCACAGCTCCAGCCACCTCAGTGGAGGAAGCCACGCCGGTCCTCACACGAGTGACAGCCGAGGTACACTCTACACCGAAGAAGGCCACCAGAGAACCCAAGATACCGACAGCTCCCAGAAAGAAACTGGACGTTTCAACTCCCCTGAACCGAACCACGGTCCAGAAGGCAAAAATCACAGAACACGAAGATATGAACCTGATCCAGTTGGAATCGAACTTGGACATCTCCATCGAGGACCACCAGAAGTCCCCGATGAAACAGTGGTGGAAAACATGAGCACCCTGAACATCCTAACATGGAATGCTCAGGGCATCAAAAACAAGAAACACCTCCTACAAGAAGCAGCAGCCAAGGACAAGCTTGACATCATACTGCTACAAGAAACACTTCTACAAGAACACCAGTTTCAAATTCAGTGGTTACAAGACATACAGGAGACATTTCACGCAGGCAACGACAAGAGGATGTATGATCTTAGTCAAGTCAAGCATACCCTCCGGCGATGTCACGCAGCAATTTCCATGTGGGGAAAACATCGAGACACAGGCCGTCAAAGTAACCCTCCAAGAACAGGAATTAACTGTTCACAACATCTACAAGAACCCAAGGGGCTCACTGGAGGTTACTCAATTATTTGCTTCGGCCGCTGACCGCGCCACACTCATAGGAGGGGATTTCAACGCACATCATCCCTTCCTAAGCTCGGCAAGCCCCACAAATGAAGACGGCCTACACCTATACACCACCTTTCAAGATACACCCGAGATCTGCCTCCTGAACACCGGAGAGCCCACCCACACTAGGGGAGGAAGGCTAGATCTAACCTTCGTCTCCAGTGCACTACAGCCTTCGGCCTCCTGGCAGATACACCCCACGCTGACCAGCGACCACTTCGCCACCCTAACAACGCTGAAGGTGAACAAACTCCCCACTCCACCCCCCCCCCCCCACCCGAGATGGAGATACAATACCCAAAAGGCAGACTGGGGACTCTTTAAGAAACACCTGGCTAAGTGGCGCGAAAAATCACAGCCGCCCGGCACAGCACCCGTGGATGAGACAACCCTCCACCACCAATTGGTCGAGGCGTTTCACCAAGCGGCAGAAGAGGCTATCCGAAAAACAAAACCCACATCAAGACAGTACAATGATTACTGGTACTACTGTCCCAGGGTGAAAGAACTCAACCACAGAGTGAACATGGCCCGAAGAAACTACAGGAGACATCCCACGGAAACAAACAGACATCTCCTGCAAGTCATAGTTAAGGATACCAGGGAAGAGAAGGAAGAAATAAAAAACGTAAGCTGGCTCAAGTGGTGCTCCGAACTGAACGAGCACACCTCCCTTGGCAAGATGTGGGCCCAGATCCGAAGGGCATCTGGGAAGGCAACACCACCACCACCAACCCATCCCAACCCAGAAGAGGAAGCCGAGAGACTTGCAAAACTGTTCTCCGACCGAGCAGCAACGAAAAACCTCCCGAGACAGGCGGAGGAGACACAACGGCGTCTGCGACAGGTCAGACTCCAGATGATCGAAGAGGCCTGCAACAGTGAAGATGACACTGACAGACCTTTCAACCAGCAAGAACTCCAGAAGTCGCTAAAACGAAGCAAGGACACAGCACCAGGGGCCGACAGGATAACCTACTCCATGCTTTCTCATGCCGGTACAGCCGGACACGAGGCTCTGCTACAAGCCATCAATGCTTCGTGGACAGCACAAAGACTCCCACCGGAATGGAAGAAGGCAGATATACAGCCCATTCCGAAGCCCAGAGAACCAGACAAACCGAGGCCCATCTCCCTTCTCAGCTGCATAGCGAAGACGGGAGAAAGAATGGCTCTCAACCGACTCAAGTGGAAAGTAGGCAGCCCACACCCTCACATCTTTGCTTACACCGAGAACACCGGCACAGGCAACAACATCGCCGAGATACTCAGCACAGTGGACTACAAGCCAGCTCTGGTGGTCTTCCTCGACCTGGAGAAGGCCTTCGAACTAGCAAATCCACTGGCCATTACAACGACGCTCGCTGAAAAAGGCGTCAAAGGAAGGTTGCTGGGGTGGATCCAGAACTACCTCACACAGAGAGAAGCAAGAGTACGCTTCCAGGGTCCATGAAAACGGAACCCCACAAGGAGGCATCCTCAGTCCAATGCTGTTCAATAGGGGGCAGGGAAAAAACACTTTTATTTGAGTTGCAGGCTGCACTTTTCAGGCATCGTTTGTATGGCTGAAACAAACACCTGTGCAAAATTTCATGCCATTTCATGCATACTTACCCTGCCGCATCGCGAACGACTTTTTGTCAACTTTTAGTGTATACCAAAAATTATGTATGTTCATACGTTGCGGTACACACTCAGAACATCGAACGAAGACGGAGTACACAGAACATCAACCAACTGTGGAGCTCACACGGGTAGGTCAGGTTAGCTAACACTAGGTTTGGTTAGGTTAGGTAAAGTTCAAAACTGTTTTCCAGTAGGTTTTGATGTGTTTTGATAATTTTTAGCTTGGTTATTGTAGCGAATCTTTAGATTCTGAGATGGGGGCTTATCGCAGAATCTATTGATTTGTGTTAGAAATGAAGGTCAAATTCGTCAATAACGTCCCAAAAAATCACCTGAAAAACATAGTTTCAACTTCGATTTCGTATAGAACCAACAAGTGAAAATTTACCAAATCAGTTTGGTTATTATTCGCGAGGGTTACATCCTACTGGATAGGAGAGATAGGGCTGTAAATAACATCAGAGTGAAGATTCTTCATCTAGCATGTATGTTAACGTTAACAGAGACTGGCTAAAAAATAAGCCGGACAGAACAACGATTCACTAGTGGAGTATTAAGTGCCACTCAGGAGAGACGTGTAGGTTGTATACACTTTATAACACAACCTCAAGAATCTCCTTTCACACTGAATTTGTTTCGAAAACATTATGTTTTATCTGGATAAAATCAAATAATTATTAATTCAACAAATCAATTAGATAAAGTTTATAAAATGAACTTTAAGTTTGTAGTAGTGTCCCTGGCCCTGATGTGTGTGGTAGTGGCGGTGTTGGGGCAGAAGCCCTCTGACAGGTGCACGCTCACAACGCCCGGCATGGAGGGGGAGATCAGGATGGCGGAGGTCGTCATAGAGCAGATGATCTCCGGGAAGATGATGAAGAGGGTTGAGGACAAGCTGCCCGGATCCACGAAGGTCACCTGCCCAGACGAGACCTTCTGGGTGGTGACGACCAACCCCAAGTGAGCCCCACCACCGTCCTTCTGAGTTATTTCCTCAATATTTTATTTTACTTCACTACTGTATCTAACTTTATTTTGCGTGTTTACAGTGCTTCTGGTATATTTTTTTGCTTAGTGTCTGGCTTCACTATTAACACCTTTCTGTAAATTATGACACATTGTCCTATTACGATGCCGATGACTGACATCGTTTTTTCTTACTGTAGGTTTAATTGCCGAATAGTTCGACAATCAGATGATGTCATACCTTAAGGGTGAGAGAAACTCACAACGTTGACGCAGTCAATCCTTATTGGTTGATATGGTCAAACCTGTAAAGAACGAGACACTCGTTAACTACTGATTACAGTCCATTATATGTATACATTATACGTCAGTTAATTGATACATTATTCTGTATACTATGTCTTAGTTCAAACATTTCACCACAACACAAACACTCACTGTTTTTTCACTCATGTGTGTGGGCTTATCGCTACACTTAACTCCTAGTATCGTTCCAAATAACTGATTTGATGTTGATTTTGCCGCTTACAGCGGTTACTTTATTGTGCACCCTACACTCATCTTGTTAGCGGTAGCGCAAAAGGATTACAGAGTAGAGTTTACAACGGGTCATAATAATTAACCCCCGTTGTCAGGATATTATGGCACTAAATGTTACACAGTATTTCAATTACATTATTTGTTTAGTTCTATACATAAAGGGTAACTTAGTCACAAATGCTTGAGTACAGGCGTGTGAGGCAGTATGTCTGGCCTCACACTTTGTTATTCACATTTACGTGAGAAGTATTCAAGCACATTGCGTATTTGGTTCTGTACATGAGAACTGATATAGTTACTAAGTGCAAAAAAGTGGATACAATCTTAATATGTCGGCTATCTTGCCATTAGAGATGAAGTGTTGTGCCATTTCACACACAGTGTGCTTGGACCTGTCCCTAAAAGGTTCTATCTTCACACAGTCGAGGACGTAGTGTTCAAGTGTGTGCCCAGTGTTCAATGTCCTGATGGAAAATCTAGTCAAACTTCCTTTCAGACAAACAGCCAAGCTCCTATGCTATGCAGACGACTTACAGCTTACAGTAAGAGGATCAAACAGACTAGCCAACACGCAACACGCACTCCAACTTATAGAAGAGGAGTGCAACAGACTTGGACTCAAGATAAATCCAGCCAAGTCGAAAGCGATGGCCATCTGCACGGACACACCAGACAAGATGCTCTCCATACAAAACACGCCGGTAGTCTGGACCAACACCCACCAGTGTCTTGGAATCTGGTTTGACCAGAAACTCACCTTCAAGCCGCAACTCGAGTATCTCAGGCACAGGACGAAGAGCAGACACAATATAATGAGGTCGCTCACCAGCAAATCCGCAGGAGCAAACCTTCATGTGCTCAAAGCCTACTACACGGCCGCCATCAGATCGCTGGTAGATTACAGTGCTCCAGCACTCATTGGACTGAGAGAAGACCAAATAGCTAAGCTAGAAGTCATCCAAAATAATGCTCTCAGGACCATGCTCGGAGCACCCATGTGGACCAGAATTTGCAATTTGCAAATGGAAACCGAACTACCACCCCTGGCAGTACGAGTCAAGCAGGTGACAGCCGGTCTCCTCGCCAAAATCTGTAGATCAGATAAGCCCACAGTTGCCAAAATTCGAATCAGTGCCTCCCTCCACCTCGACCACAGAGTGCGAGGGGCCACCTGGTCGCACGAGGCAAGCGAGGTCATCCGACACCTGCAAGTAGAAACACTCGTCAAGAACAACCAAGACACATGAGACAATGGTTACGCTGTTCCTCCACCATGGAGCCCTCCACCAGCCACACTCAAAATCACCGACCTAGGTGATAGTAAAGCCAACCTCCAGAAGGAGGACCTGAAAAAAATAACTCTTGAAGCCATAGCCACCGAGACACCGGATGATGAAACATCATACTTCACAGACGGCTCGGTGGACCTAAAACATCATAGATTCGGAGCGGCCTTCTACACCCAAGGTCAGACCCTCCGATGGAGACTTTCCAATGACTGCTCCACCCTACAAACAGAGCTGGTAGCAATCTCAAAGACCCTACAACACGCTGCAACACAACACAACAAGTCCATCATAATTCACACGGACTCGAGATCGGCCATGCAGGCACTGCAACACAGTCAGCCAAGAGACAACGTCCACATCATTACCTCGATCCTCGCACAGCTACAGGAACTCCAAAGCCAAAACCGCCCAGTCGTCTTACACTGGATTCCTAGTCATGTAGGGATCGGAGGAAACGACGTGGCAGACGAAGCAGTCAAGGCAGCTACTCGTTCTAGTAGCGTACACGTCCAAGTTCCAGCAAGCGTGCAACAGATCAAGAATCACCTCAGAAAGACTAGCAAGCTCCACATCAAAAAGAGCTTCCTTCATACATTCAACGCTGGTTCCCAATCAGCCAAGGGGAACCACCTTTCGCTGACAAGAAAACTCCAAGACAAACCCAAGTCAGCCTTCATCGACTACGACTAGGGTACAAGTGCTCCTGGCAGATGATCGGAAATGACGTCATGGAATGCACCTACTGTCAGGAGCCAGCAGCCAACCCACTTGAACACTATCTCCTCGATTGCGAGGTCACACAAAGCCTCCGAAACAGAACTCAAATCTCCCAAGAAACACACACAACACCAGCGGCCACTCTAACCCGAAAGGCCCATACAGACCACATTCACCACCTACTCCGGGTCATCACACGATACCCACCACCCAGATAGCTTAGAAAGCATCCTCTCCCAGCAAGTGCGGATCCCAGTTCGGGGGGCGCGCCACTCCGAAACTGACCACGTCCAAGAGTGGGGGTTGGTGGTAAGCGTCCACTGATCGGGGGTCCGCTCACACTTGCAACCTGAAGTATCCCTCCAATCTGCAGGTGGGACAACCTCCAATCCCAATCCGGTCTGGCTGCTCCTGGAGCTCCAGCCGGAACCACCAAACGGGCCGCCTATAGGCAAAGGCCCGTGTCGGACTACGGTCCGACAATCTCAACAACAACAACCCAGGGAGGACATTCTACACTCAGCTACTGGACCAGCAACATCTCTCTCAGCTCCTCACCTAGTCACTCCTAAGCACTGCGCCGTACAACAATATATATACAGAAAGCGCATTGTGAGTTTCTGTCCTACCTCATTCCTGAGTGGATACTGTGGGGTTCAGGTGGTTTGGTTCACACTCAGGATGGAATGGAGAAAGGAAACTCACAATGTGCTCTCTATATACATGTTGTATTGAATGTACAATGCAGCTTGGTGCTGGGAAGGCAGCATGGTTACAAGCGTGATGTAGAGAGAGCTGGTTGGTGAGGACGCTCAGCGACGGACAGCTTGTGGGTCGCCATGCTCACCAGCGGGAGAGAGGAGCGAGGACCGCGAGGCAGGCGGAGGAGGAGGTGTTGCCGGCTGTGGCTGTAGGTAGAGAGAGAGAGCACCACGAGGTCAGGTCTTAAATAGCGGGGGTAGGCGTGGCTTAGCAGTTGACCCCCGCTCCGTGGTGTATGGCGGCGCTGGTTGACCTAGACCACGAGGCACACACTGGGGAATTGATGGGGTCGGCTTGGCAGCGACAAACAGCGTTTGTAGGGGAGAATTCCACTACAATACATCTTCATGTACGTACGTTTGTGTGCCCATACAACTAAAGAGAATTGACAACTGGCCACATACAGTACGCTACACTAGCATAGATAACCACACCCCTCTTGCAAGTTTCTTGAGAAAGGTTCGTAAAGGAGTCATATCCAGCAATACTGAACTCACATTCCTCTGGGTCGATTCTCCTGTTCTTGTACAACAGTTCGACGACTCCCATAATATCTAGTTGGTGTACCATCAGTAGTGTTTCAGACTCCTCTCTCTTATCAAGGAACGTGTCAGTATTAGTGTAAATGACATTTAAGCCAGATTTTGTTCTCAGTAACGTTTCTGCTTTTAGTAGTACCCCCCCCCCCCCACCATTCTCAGAAGCTGCAGCATTTGCTAAGTACACTGTATTTTGCAGGGTGTGGTTAGAAATGTCATTGTTTACAAGGCGTTTGCCTCCTCCTGTCTGGTAGGCTGAACTGGTGCTACGTCCCGGGTGGGGGGGGGGGGGGGTAGAGTGGGTGGAGGGTGCGCTGCTGCCCCTTGGCCGTGTCGGCACACTTGCTTCCACTACCCTTCCCCTGAATATAATCTATGTACACCCGTCCCTGCTCCTCCTTGATTCCTCCCTCTTTTGCTTCAAGTCCTGCAGGAGCTTCTTGTGCTGTTCCTCTGGATTACCGTGCGATCTAGGTGAATGAATACACTCTGAAACGCCTCGCTCCTTGCTAAGTTTTTTGCCTGCCGAATAACCTACCATTTCTCCTCCTCACTCACTAGTGAGATCCTGAGGGGGCAAGGCTTATCCCCCTGCTTTTGTCTCAGCCTCCTCACATCCTGTGGGGTTTAATGGCATCTTCAGAACCTCTTTACAAATATTCTTAAACTGCAACTTTTCGTGTGTTACCTTACTCTCAGTTCCCTCCGCCTGGCTCTTTGGGACTCCAAAAACTATTACGTACATTGTTCCTGCACTGGAAATACACCTAGACCCCGACTTACGACGGGGTTAGGGACCCAAATCCAGGTCGTAAGTCCGACATGGTCGTAAGTCCGATATAGATAAAAAAAAAAAAAAAAAAAAAAAAAAAAAAAAAAAAAAAATTAATAAAAATTCTACAATGAAATACAGTACAGTAAAAGTAATGAATAATTATGAATGGATACAGTACAGTGAAAGTAATAAATAATAAGGAATGGATACAGTGTGACTGAGCACTTAACCTTTAATGTAGTCAGCTGAATGCACATGGGGCCCCCATAATTTTCTAATTATACATGGAGACTACATTAACTGGAAACGTTTCGGTATAGAAAATGCGTGTGTCATTTAAATTTTTTTTTTTTTTTTTTTTTTTTTTTTTTTTTTTTTTTTATCTGAGGCGGTCGTAAGTCCCGACGGTCGTAAGTCCACGTAGTCGTAAGTCGGGGTCTAGGTGTATTCCCGTTGTTCCTCCTGTCCCGACATTAGATCCGTTAATTTTCATTTCTTCGACACACTTCTTCAGAGTCCCTAGCTGCTGTAGAACCTGTTCTGATCCTGCAATACTCTCCACCACCTCCTATTGCCATGCTAATGCCTCAGCATAACCCCTCTTAGCAACCACCTCCATTCTATCGGCTACTTCCTCAGTCTTGGCAAGGATCTCTTTCCCAACTTGCAACGAGCAAGGCTCCAGCTTCATCTATTTTCATCCCTAGGGAACTCGTTCCCTTATGGCTTGCAATCGCCTCTTTCACCTTGACTATGCAGTCAGGGCAATACCAGCAACAGCCTTCATGCTTTACGACAGTTAGCATCTTCCTAAACTTTGCAAGGGTCAGGCCTGTATCATCCATATCCGTCATCCCCCGCAGTAGTCACAGTCACATACCATTATATCCCTCATGGTTGTTGTTGTTGTTGTTGTTGTGGGGGGGGGGGGGGTGCAGACTGTGTATAGATCTATACCTATTAAAAAAATAACAGTACTTAGCTGCCCTCTCCTGGATTTAACCTCCCCTGTTGCCTTTAGAGTTGTAGTCTTCTGTTTTTCTTCTCGTCTTTTTATTTTTTCAGTTCTCTTCGGCGGTTTGTCAGTATTTATGCCCTATCCCTATGTACACTGAATTTTGCTGTGAATAACATTTTATATACACCCACTCAGTCCTTTAGAAACACAAAAATAAAATAAAACTTTCTTTGGGGCGATAATAGAATGCCTTTAAGGATAGCCAAGCTTGTTAATTTTATTATTTTTTTTTATTTTAACTTGTATTTCCTTTTACGTACAGCTCTTTCTTTTCCTGTTCTCATCAACGACTGTATCTCTTTGTGCTATCACTGTGTACACTCCGTTACATATAGGAATAACTGCCTGTGACACTGTTGATCGGCTTGCCAAAGAAGCTACACAAGAAGAAGATACTGAAGCCACTCTCGCCCTCTCCCTGAATCAGCTCAAATCTCGCATACACGCCACACAACGAGAGGCATTCAACGAAAATTGGACACACCTGAAACAACGGGGTAGCGTCACACTATGCCACTATGACGCTGTAACCGGTGAAGACAACCGCCACTACAAAGAATATCAATCCCTGACTCGATCTCAACAGCTTATATACATGAGACTGCGCCTAGGGTACAGGTACCTATGGGAGCACGTTGGCAACCCTGAGCCTCACCGCACTGTTTGTAAACTTTGTGGCCAACCCGACTCTCACACCCTCTCTCACTACATCCTCACTTGCCCTATGTTCTCCTCCTACAGGTCCCCAGCCGTTACCAACACCTCTTCCCTCCTCCTAGTCACAGGCCTGGCATTTGACATTATTAGGGACCTGCCACACTTTGCCATAAACAGATAAAATGTACCGGGAACTTTCCCCCCACACACTCATCATTCTCTCACTTTATGTAACTTGACAAAACCAATGACCCTTCAGGCTTTTACGCCCTTAATGTACGAGTCATAAAGGCAAGTATGAGCTTTTCATACTTCCCTGTTGGGCGCTGTAAACGCTTCTGCGCTTCACCTTGCACAGGATGTAAGGGGGTGCCCATTAAACTAGCCCCTCGGGGGCAAATCTGAATCTGACTGTGTACACTGTATCTCCCTGTGTATTGTAGGCACAGTTTCAGTCCATGAGAAAGCACACAAACAAAATAAAATTTAAAGTCTCTGTGGCACCTATAACACGACTTGGTTTCAGTTGGCAGTAGTGCTGTAGTGGAATTCTCCCCTACAAACGCTGTTTGTCGCTGCCTAGCCGACCCCACCAATTCCCCAGTGTATGCCTCGTGGTCTAGGTCAACCAGCGCCGCCATGCATCACGGAGCGGGGGGTCAACTGCTAAGCCACGCCTACCCCCGCTATTTAAGACCTGACCTCGTGGTGATCTCTCTCTTTCTACCGACACCAACCAGCCAGCAACACCACATCTCCTCCTCCTCCGCCGCTGCCTGGCGGCCTTCCCTCGCTCCTCCGCCTGCCTGGTGGTCCTCGCTCCCGCCGGCGAGCATGGCGACCCACAAGCTGTTGTAGTGGACGTCTTCCCTACAAGCTGCCACTCACCACCTGTTACCGCCTTCCCTAGCAACCAAGCGTATCCGCATTCCATTGCCCGCCGTATCCTAGCAACGGAACTAGTCACCGGCTACTTCTCGGGTTTTTCCACCATGACTCATAGCCGCTGCTGGGTGTATATAAGCTCTGTCTCTCCATTGAGATGCATTCTGACCAATCTTCTTGAACAAGCAACATCTCCTCCAGCAAGCTCCACACTGTTAACATTTCATTCAACCAGGAGGCCAGCAACAGGCAACATCTTCTCTAACGGAGCTCCTGCACACATACCTCCTTCGACAAGCTACTCACCGCACGTCTCTACCAAGCAGCCCCTCACCACACAGCACCTCCAGCACCAGACTGTCTATCATATAACTTATATATTATACAAGAAAACCACATTAGAGTTTCCTTCCATCCTGAGTGCTAGACAACTTTAATATCTCGATACCCCTACAATGGTGACTCCCGGAGATAAGCACTCACACAGGATGGAGGACGGACGGATCTCTCTGCCGATTTTCAACCACAACGTCGAGGACTGGCTTGACCATGTGGAAGCAGCCCTCGCCGGCTCACGAGCGACCGACGAACAAAAGTATTGCGCCCTGCTTTGTGCCTTACCCACGGAAGTGGCCACGCGGGTCTCACAAACCATTTCCAACCCTCCAGATCACAACAAATTCGCTACCCTGCGGGCTGCCTTGAAGACGTGTTATCAACAGACCAGCCCCAATCTCCTGCAAGATCTATCCTCTACCTCCCTCGGGAACTCAACCCCGGGACGTCTCTGGGAGGAGATGTGTCGGCTGAACTCCCGTCACACAGACAGACTCCCCGACTCTATCCTGCGCCAGCTTCACGCACAAAAGCTACCCACAGAAGTACGCAACATCCTGTCCGCAGTAGATTACTCTACGACACCGGAACTATATGCAACCGCGGCAGATAGAATTTTTAACGAATGCGCTGCTGCACCCCTTGCCGCCACGGTCACACCAGTACCTACCATCGAACTTGTAAGCCGGGTCAACGCCCCTCAGCCGAGCAATTCCTCACAAGACATCAAGGACCTGTTGCAAATTTTGAACCGCAGGATGGACACTGTTGAGCAGTTCTGCTCCTCCATACCCGCTGCTGCGCCGGTTCCTGACTCACATACTACGCCCTACAAGTTCCGACACACAGCAGCCAACCCCCAGCACAACAAATTTACCCTCTGCTGGTATCACCAGACTTTCGGCCGCTATGCTCGAAACTGTGAGCCCTATTGCACCTATTCGGGAAACGGCAACACCGGAGGCTGGTAGACGCCTCAGCCTCCGTCCCTCCAGGCGTCTCATTACTGCGCGTCACCGACCGCACCTCCGGCAAGAAGTTTCTCATCGACACCGGTTCATCGGTCAGCCTCATCCCTCCCTCACTACGAGACAAGTCAAAGCAACCCTCGTATGACCTGTTCGCTGCCAACGGTACCTCCATCGCCTCCTACGGCGTACGCACCCTCGCCTTAGACCTCGGTCTGCCCAAGACTCTGCGTTGGTTATTCGTGATAGCAGACGTGTCTCAACCCATCCTTGGTTTCGACTTCCTCACCTTCCACAAGCTCGGCGTCAAACCAAGTCATCTATGCCTCATTCATGAGCCTACAGCACGCAAGATCCAGGGTTCTCGTGCCAGACACACGGACGCTATCACCTGTCTTGCGCCTTCCAACGAGTTCTCCTCCCTGCTCGACGAATTCAAGGAGCTTTTCTCACCCCGAGTCTCCCTACCCCCACCACCTACGTCGGGAATTTTCCACCACATCGAAACCAAAGGACCACCTGTCTTTTCACGCCCTCGCCGCCTGCGCCCTGAGCTCCTGTACACAGCCAAAGCAGAATTCAACAAACTACTGCAAGACGGCATCATTCGCCCTTCAAGGAGTCCCTGGGCATCGCCTCTTCACATGGTTCCTAAGCAAACACCCGGCGAGTGGAGGGTGTGTGGCGACTACAGAGCCCTGAATCTCGTCACCAAACCTGACAGGTACCCTATTCCGCATGTCCAGGACTTTCACCACAAACTTCATGGCAAGACTATCTTCTCGAAGATCGACTTGGAGCGTGCCTTCCACCAGATCCCAGTAGCACCGGCAGATACCCAGAAGACAGCCATCACCACTCCGTTCGGACTCTTCGAGTACACTTTCATGAGTTTTGGCTTACGCAATGCAGCACAGACTTTCCAGAGGTTCATGGACCATATGCTTCGCGACCTCGATTTTGTCACCGTCTACATTGACGACATCCTCGTCGCATCTTCGACGCCTGCCGAGCACCACCACCACCTACAACTCCTTCTCCAACGCCTGCAGAACAACAACATGAAAGTTCATCCTGCTAAGTGCGTCTTTGGAACCTCGGCCATCGATTTCCTCGGTCACAGAGTCTCGCCCGGTGGCATACAACCCCTACCACAGAAGATAACCGCGATTAGGGAGTTCCCCAAACCTGAAACGGCGAAGAAACTCCGGGAGTTCCTGGGTTTAGTCAACTACTACCACCGCTTCATTGACAAAGCTGCCACCGTCCTAGCCCCCCTACACGACCTTCTCAAGGGACGCCCAAAGAAGTCTCACAAGTCTCTCATGTGGACTCAAGAGGCTACTACGGCATTCACCACTATCAAACAGCACATCACACGCCTCACCCTCCTGGCCCACCCCGCACCTAACGCCCGGACCACTCTCACAACAGACGCTTCTTCTACTGCAGTGGGCGCCGTCTTACAGCAGGAGATCAACGGAACTTTCATGCCCGTTGCTTTCTTCTCACAACGGCTTCAACCACCACACCTCAAGTACAGCGCTTTTGATCGAGAACTCCTGGCCATATACTTGGCTGTCAGACATTTCCAACACTTCCTCGAGGCCCGTCAGTTCACCATCTTCACTGATCACAAGCCCCTCGTCCACGCTTTCGCTTCAGCTTCCCAGTCACATACACCTCGTGTCCTGCGCCACTTGGCTTACATCTCGGAGTTCTCCAGCGACGTCCAACACATTAAAGGCAGCCACAACGAGATCGCCGACGCCCTCTCTCGTTGTATATCCACCATTCTTCCCTCATCTCCACCCATTGATTATGGGCAGCTAGCCGCGGCTCAAGAGAAAGACGAAGACCTGGCAGCTTACAAGACATCCCCCTCAGGCCTCATACTCCAAGAACTCCCTGTTCCTGGCACAAAGATAAAATTGTGGTGCGACGTATCCTGTGGACAGCCTAGACCGTTCGTGCCTCACGTCCACCGCCGCGCTGTTTTCGACCGCATCCATGGTCTCAGCCACCCGGGTGTGCGGGCCTCCCAGCGCCTCCTCACGCAACGTGTCGTCTGGCCCGGCATCAAGTCTGATACTAAGAAATGGGCTGCCCAGTGCCTAGCCTGCCAGTCCTCCAAAATACATCGTCACATACGGGCCCCCTTACAAGCCTTTCCTATTCCCAAAGGACGTTTTCAAGTAGTACACCTCGACATCGTGGGACCTCTTCCATCATCCTACGGTAGCACCTACATCTTCACCTGCATCGACCGTTTCACCAGGTGGACAGAAGCAATTCCCATGCCCAACGCTACAGCAGAGACTACTGTCCGCGCCTTCATGTCCGGTTGGGTTTCCCGTTTTGGCCCCCCCGCTACCGTAATCACTGACCGAGGAGTACAGTTTGAGTCACAACTCTGGCAGCACCTCCTACAGTTCCTCGGCACGTCTAGACAACGCACTACAGCATACCACCCTCAAGCCAACGGCATGGTAGAACGTTTTCACCGGCAGCTAAAGGACGCACTCAAGGCACAGCACGACCCTTACAGCTGGACTGATGCGCTTCCCTTAGTGCTCCTCGGCATCCGTGCGTCACACAAGGAGGATATGGACTGTAGCCCAGCAGATCTGACACTAGGCGAGCCCCTTCGGCTACCCGGGGATTTCTCACTCCCTCCTGATCCCAATCAAGCCACTCCAGCCGTTCGTCACGACTTACTCCAAAAGCTACGACAAGCAGTTTCTGCATTCAGAGCTACTGCTCCACGCCAGCCTACTCGGCGCCCTGAACACATCCCTCCTGCACTACTCACAGCCGAGTATGTTTTCGTCAGGCATGATGCTCACCGCAACCCATTACAACGCCCCTACGATGGACCCTTCCAGGTGGTTACCCGTTCTGCAAAGTTCCTGACAATTATCCGGAATGGCAGACATGACACCGTCAGCATAGACAGAGTCAAACCGGCCGCCTTACCCGTCGGGCCCCCAGCCCAGCAGCACCATCAACAAACTACGCCTGCACCAGTCCACCCGCAGTTACCACCGGCAGCAACACCACGCCCACGACATTTCTGGGCACCCTCTTTTCACCCTCATGTACAACCTGCTCCTGTCATAGAACCTGAACCTGTAGTAAGCCTCCCTCCTATCATAGAACCTGCTCCTGTCATAGACCCTCCTCCTGTCATAGAACCTGAACCTGCTCCTGCCATGGACCCTCCTCCTGACGCAGCCCCTGCAGCAGCAGGAGCACAACAACCATTGCTTGTACAACCTCCTCTAATCCCAAACCCTCTTTCTCCTCCTAATTCTCCCACAGGTTTTGTGTCACTGGACGGAGTTGTTACACGTAGCGGTCGAGTCGTACATACACCTGCCCGGTATGTGTTATGTGTGGGACACAACCCGGACAACATCCAGCCTCCCGCCGCGCCGGGAGGGGAGGGGGAGTATTGTAGTGGACGTCTTCCCTACAAGCTGCCACTCACCACCTGTTACCGCCTTCCCTAGCAACCAAGCGTATCCGCATTCCATTGCCCGCCGTATCCTAGCAACGGAACTAGTCACCGGCTACTTCTCGGGTTTTTCCACCATGACTCATAGCCGCTGCTGGGTGTATATAAGCTCTGTCTCTCCATTGAGATGCATTCTGACCAATCTTCTTGAACAAGCAACATCTCCTCCAGCAAGCTCCACACTGTTAACATTTCATTCAACCAGGAGGCCAGCAACAGGCAACATCTTCTCTAACGGAGCTCCTGCACACATACCTCCTTCGACAAGCTACTCACCGCACGTCTCTACCAAGCAGCCCCTCACCACACAGCACCTCCAGCACCAGACTGTCTATCATATAACTTATATATTATACAAGAAAACCACATTAGAGTTTCCTTCCATCCTGAGTGCTAGACAACTTTAATATCTCGATACCCCTACACTGTCCTTCTCTGAGCGTCCTCACCAACCAGCTCTCTCTACATCACGCTTGTAACCATGCTGCCTTCCCAGCACCAAGCTGCATTGTACATCCAATACAACATGTATATAGAGAGCACATTGTGAGTTTCCTTTCTCCATTCCACCCTGAGTGTGAACCAAACAATCTCATACCCCACAGTGCCTTTCCAGCTTACTTGCCAGTTTGTCTTCACTTTAAGTAATTTACAATCCCTCCCGCGGTCACTGATGACACTATGAACTGATTTAACTCAAGGCACAGTACTACACTCCCTGGTTGGCCTTTATCACAGCCGTGACCACAATTCTGTAAAAAAATTAAATAAAAGCTTTGTCATATGGCAATGATTTTGTGGTTGTAGGCCTCTTGACCCCGGAAATGAAGCTGAATTACCCTACCCATAGGGTAATTACCCTACGGCTGGCAACGTCCTCCTGATACTGTATATAAAATATTATTTTTTTCATTTAAGATATGATGCTTACCAATATTTTGTAAGATTAAAATAATAAAGTAAATATAATTTGATAAATTTAGAAAGATGGAATTACTGATTACGTATTTTACCTAATGGAACATGTGTAAAATGAGTAATATTAATGCACACGACTTCCAAAGATTTATTATAAAATATATTTTCAAACATTAGGAGCTTGAAAAAAATAAGTATTATGGTGTAATGAGTAAAACCCTTTTTACCTAAGTTACATATTAGTTTGATTAAGTTGTATGCACGCTCCTTACTGGCTGTGAAGGAAACATCAAAACAAACTCAAAATTCCGTGGGAAGGATAACAAGATATCTCCCAAGTGAATTAAAATGTGTCTTTTTGAGCAAATAAAGCTCCTGCATGACAATGGACTGCATTCTAATCTTATTGCCTTGGTAAGAAGATATCTGAAAGAGGAAAGTTAGTGTATCTTGACGTAGCATGTGAAGACAGGAGAGGACTGACATTCAATCTTCACCAGTTGTCAACAGTACTTATTGTAATGTGCTTGATCTTGAGATTTATACAAGGGCTAATTATATTAAATTCACCCACTACTTGGACTGTCACAGCACTCGGCACTCGTATTTAATGAATGCGGTGTAATTTATCTAACCTTGTTTACACCTACCAAAGTGGCCATGCCAAGGGAAGTGGCTAGTGTGTGATCCCTCCGTCTCCATTGGTCTTTGGATAATGTAGTCAAGGGCTATGTTTAATCCCACTACTCTTCTTGATTGCACAGCTTGGACTGGTAGACCATTAAATTATTTCCTTACATTTATAGTGTATGTTAACTTAGCAGGCTTGTAGTTGTCCTCTCATGTTGGTGGTGCATGACATCACAAAGAAATATTCTTGGTTCATATTTTTCTATCAACTTCAGGATTTAAATAGCTTTGTTTAATTAGGTTGGTTAGGTCTGTTTTCATACCCACAAATGTTAAGTTACGTTAATTTAAAAATATACATTTTTTAACACATTTGCACAAACTACAACAGTGTCCAATATAAAAAAAATATTGAAAATCCGTTTTTTTTTATAATTGTTTTCGATCAATTTAGGCTGCGGGTTAGTCCTGAATAATTACCGAAGGTAATTATTGACAACTTGCCCATCGCCGATTTTTCTTAAAAAATTAATTTAAAAATGCTGCAATTTCGCTGTTTTGCAATGAACACTGTTGTAGTTTGGGCAGATGTGTTAAAATTAGGTTATTTTGCCAGGACTGGCTTAAGTTACTTCTAATGCTATTTTACTGTTACTGGGCTCTGATTGGCTAATCATCCATTACTGAAGAATGACGTGACAACTATATTTGACCGTGACTCTGGTAACATTTGGCATTTATTTAACTGTGAGTTGATCGTTGTGTGGCTAAAAACATGCCTAACAGGAGTCATGCCTAATAGGAGTCATGCCTAACAGGAGTCATGCCTAATAGGAGTCATGCCTAACAGGAGTCATGCCTAACAGGAGTCATGCCTAACAGGAGTCATGCCTAACCAGGAGTCATGCCTAACCAGGAGTCATGCCTAACAGGAGTCATGCCTAACAGGAGTCATGCCTAACAGGAGTCATGCCTAACAGGAGTCATGCCTAACAGGAGTCATGCCTAACTGGAGCCATGCCTAACATGAGTCATGCCTAACATGAGTCATGCCTAACTGGAGCCATGCCTAACATGAGTCATGCCTAACAGGAGCCATGCCTAACTGGAGCCATGCCTAACGAGTCATGTCTAACATGAGTCATGCCTAACAGGAGCCATGCCTAATGAGTCATGTCTAACATGAGTCATGCCTAACAGGAGCCATGCCTAACAGGAGTCATGCCTAACAGGAGTCATGCCTAACAGGAGTCATGCCTAACAGGAGTCATGCATAGCAGGAGTCATGCCTAACAGGAATCATGCTTAACAGTAGTCATGCCTAACAGGAGTCATGCCTAGCAGGAGTCATGCCTAACAGGGGTCATGCCTAACCAAGTTATTCGATTTTGTTCATTTTTCCACAAGTTTTTATCATCATAAAAAAGTCGACATTTATTAGAGCCTAATAGAACCTGACCTAACCAACCAAAGAAACCAGCCCAACATTACCTGAACTTCTTAGCCTGGGGGGGTGGACCTCTGTCATATTAAACAGAAAGTCCTTAGCCAATCAGAGGGCACTAACGGTAAAATAGTGTTAGCAGGAAATTGGCCGGTAACGGCAAAATATCCACTACTTATTTCTAATTCAAACCTAACCTAACCTTAGTTCATGACAAACACAAGTGGCGGAAGTGTTGATAGAAAACCGCATCAACTTAACCAATGAAAACTACTTGTCCTTACGAGGATATGGTGCAATTTTACATTCCTCATGGACGTGAGAGATACCTATCGGACCGAGTTCTTCGTAAACAAAACACCGAGTGGAGGACAAATTTAAGCCGTTTTATCGCCACGAAAGATGAAATTTTGCCTCTAGTATGAGACTCGGTGCCTAATTATGTACCAAATGAGGCATTTGCTCAAAAAATTAATATCATCCAAACTCAGCGATGAAAATATACAATAGTAAGAAAAGATCCATCAAAATAAATTAGGCTGTGATAGGAAAGTCATCAATGCTAACCATAAAGTATAATGCAACAACTTTTATTTTTTGTATTTCTGTACCTTTGATTATAAATTGGCTGCAGTGGGCAGGGCATGAAAGACTAGGGAAATTACAGGGTAAAAATTCAGTGAAAAAAGATCACATGGCAATAATTTAACGTCTGTGTTATGTATGTGAAGAAATAATTTGTTTACCGTAATTATTCCCTCGTTCATTCTCCGGCGGTGTTCATTGTTCTCATCCATTCTAAGCTTTAAATCAGTGAATCAGGATTTATCAACAAGTAAATGGAAAGCTGGAAGGGCTGGAGGATCTCATTGGGGTTTTAATATACACTGTAAATACCTGTAGTGTATTGGCTTGATTATCTTTTGTTTTCAATTTAATCAGCTTCACTTTCCTGTTTGCTAATCTTATTGTTCTTTCTGAAGGGGACACTTAGCATCTTATGGAATTATGGCATCATTTTTCCCATTAGTTATCATTTGTTATTTGTGCTTGTTAAGGACTTAATGTATGATCATGGACTTATTGGAAGGATGTACAAGTGTCAAATTGCAGCAGGGAACTGACATTAATGGAAAAATAATTGTTTAAGTGTAACAGTTGGATACCATAATTGCACTCTTCCCACCTTAATGTTAAGGTATTTTCTTTTGCTGTTCCACGGGTCTACCAAGATAATTAATGTGGTTAAACAATTTTATATGACTGGGGGTCGAAACCCTGGTAAGGAAGTTAGATAGGGTTAGGTTTCATGAGGTAGGTTAGGTCAGGGTTCTTTTAGGTTCTATGCATTGTTTCCATTTTCATATTTAGTATCTTACAGATAACATCTCCAGAGATTGTGGTGCAATTCCATGCGTTCATTCTGGTGATAACAGTCTCCTCCACCTTTACCATGCTTTGTCTGTAGGGTTGTTAGTCCAAAGGCCTTCAGTTGGTGATTCATTTTATGTCACAACTGGAAAATGATTACTAAAATATGTTTTTCTTCAGTGTTTTTTCCTCTTATAAATGAATATGGCCATTATTTCTGTGTGAGATGGATATTTATGTAGATATGACAATTTACATTAACAACGACTGTGTTTTTTTCCAAAGTGGGCAGAGCTTTTAAGATGAGGGAAAATGTGGGGTTAAAACATATACTGTACAGTAATATAAACATCAAACAAACCTTTGAAAACCTGACCTAACCTTTAAAGGTCCATTATTATAATACAAAGATTACTTTTTGTAGCTGATGGTGGAGGAGAAAGTGTTTCTATTTCTGTTTTTGGTGTTAAATCAGTACAATGGTCCCTCGGTTAACGAGCACAATTCGTTCTAGAAGGTTGCTCGTTAACCAAAACTATTGTTTCAATGGGTTGTTGGGTAATTGGTTCCAGCTCACTGAAAATTGCTTAAAGTCAACAAAAAAGGTAGAAAAGTACATTTACTTTGAGGAGTGTATGTAGAGTAGAAGGCTCCTGGATGATGGTGATGATGATGGGAAGAGAAGGCATTGGGGTGGAAGAAAAGTCATCCCATGGTGCCATTTCACCCATAAAATTTTAGTTCACTTGGTATAATTAAAGATTATTTTCTTTAAATCAACACTGCACTACATTATATATTGTCAATATGTAAAATTTGTTTCAAAATGACCAATAATTTGCTTGGATACAGAAAAAAAGCATTTATGTTGAAGAGAGTCTGAAGCAAGATGTTACCTCCACTGAAAAGATACAGAGACTGACGCTTGTATGGTGTGTTGACAGGCTGTTTGGCATGCTAAAAACTAGCTTCCCTGTACTTAAATTATGTTAAATAATTGTTAAAATGACCAAAAAATTTAATATAAGACTTTTAAAATTATTGAATAGTACAAACTTCTTGATATTTACTAAAATAGTAAGGAATTTAAGCCCTAGAACCGATTACTGTATTGGTGGGCTAATATGACAGCGAAAACATGTGGAGGGGCGCTCGTAAGGAATTCGTTAATCGAGGGAATGCTCGTTAACCAAAGTTAAGAATCTTATGGAAGGTAATTCGTTAACCAAGGGATCACTGTACAATACTTCCGGATGATTCACGGGTTTTGATTATGTGTTCCTTTATTAATCGTGGATGACACCCTGGATGTACCCAAGAATGCCTGTGGGTAGTTTTAAAGTTGCCGGCATATTCACGGCCGGGACAGGGAGCCATTCGTTCTAGAGACAGTAATTTCCTTTACCTGTATTTTTTTTTTGTGTGTGTGTGTGCGTGCGTGCGCGCATAAATAACAATGGGAAAATACTCTCACAAATAATCAGAAGCAATTGTATACGGGTATTAAAAATGTTGAGTCTACCCTCAAGTCTACTCCGTACTTTATTAATTACAAAGCACAGAGTGGACTTGAGGGTAGATTCAACATTATTAACATATATTTGTTTTATATTATTTGTGAGAGGATATTCCCATTATTATTTACGTGTGTGTGTGTGTGTGTGTGTGTGTGTTATACAAGTAAAAGAAATAATTGTCCTAAGGGCAAACTCATAAAAGGAATACAGTGAAACCTCGCTTTACGTGTTCAGTTGAACCCACGGAGGCCTGCGTAAAGTGAACAACAGAACATATGGGATGAATTGAAATAAAGACTGGGCCGACCCCCAAACTCCACTTTTTCAGACACAATACCTATGTTGTAGTAAAAATAACTTCTTAATTTTATGATGGTATGCACACACAATTAATAATTAAGAGAAATATCAATAATATTATTAGGTTTTTTAACACTTACATTAGTAGAAAAGATGGCTGGGCACATGGGGATGGGGGGTTGGTTCTGAGGCAGAGGGCAGATTATTGGCCCTCACCTGTATCACTTGTATCAATTGTATCACTATCCACCACAGAGGCTTGCAGGGCCTCTTTGTCAAACCCCTCAAAGTCCATATAAGTCCATATCCTCCCCATCACTATCACTGACTTGGGCCGGCTGTGGTGGGTGGCGGGTGAAGAACTCGGTAATGTTTTGATGACTGGGCGACCTTGTGCGCACCCTGCCCGTGCCGCTCTACGCGTAAAAGAGTGCATGCACCGCGTAAAGTGAGCATTCCGGGTCTGGCAGGGTACCGCGTAAACATGGAAACGCGTAAAAAAAAACGCGTAAAGCGGGGTAATGCTGTACTGTATACATTTTTGCACACAAGTAAAGATGTATCCCCCCCCCCCCCCCAACCCTGGTAAGCAAATGTTATTCACAGATTTGTCGATTCAGTCATTTTGAGAACCTAATCCCCGCGAATTTGAAGGGTATGCTGTACAGTCATGCGCCGGTTAACGTCTGATCGCATATACGTCTGTGCCCCCCTAACGGAGACACGATGATCCTCCCCATACTGGTCAGATATTTTGTGTTAAAGGAATATGCTTCCTTACTTAGGCTTTTCTAAGCATTTGCCTACAGGTGAAATGTTAACCTACAATACATCTATTGAGGATAAAATCTTTCTCCTACAAATTGACAATAACACATTTGCTGTAATCAGACATATCTAGTTGCCTCAACAATTGCAAGTTGCAATTGGGGTTGCAATTTCAAATTCTGTGGCATTACTAAAAATGGTAAAGTTTCTGGTGCACTCTAAGGTTAAGAGAGAAAATGGAGGACTTAGGCGTCCTGATGTGAGAGAAAACGGACTCGTATGACGGGGGACCAAATAGAAAAAGCATACCGGGTAGCTACATGTTTTGTGGACTACAGTATTATGGTACAGAGGTACCAAGTGACAGTACTAGGATCCCGCTTCCTCTATCAAGGAATAAACAATTAAAATTTAAATTGAAACAAAAAAAACATTCAAATAAATTACTATCTTACAAGAATCCCTCCAATGTAAGTTATATTCACCCAGGTCGTTTGGGTGGAAAATTATGAGAAGAGCTTAGTCACTCTTAAGTAATGATAAACAAACACGCAGGCAGGCCTTCAGCACCAACTGTCAAATCTTATCTCAAATAAATAAACAAACAAATGCCAGACATTGTGTCACCTCCCCCCCCCCCCGGCCGTCTTCCCGCCACCCTCCTGTTCAAGATAAAAGATTGGTGATTTCTTTATGTTTATTTTATATAATATCTCTGACTAAAGTTAGGATAATATAATTTGCATTGCTGAAATCCTTGCAAGACAGAGATTAATTTGAATATAAGCGTCATATATTTTGCTCAAGATATAAAAAATGTAGTACATTAGTGTACAATACTGTAGTGCATTTTGTAAAAAGTTTTTCAACTGTATTTTTGGGTAGATTTACATAGATTTCTTAGTGCAAAGCTGGAGTGCACATGTACTAATTTGATTACGGTACTAAAATTGTTTTGTCTAGTGCAAATTATAGCATGTTTATATTCAAATTAATCAGCATGTTACAAGAATCCCAGCTATGCTAATTTTATTCACCCAGGTCATTTCACTGGCTTTTTATAAGAGAGAAGCTTAGTCACCTAAGAACTGATAAATATACACGCGTTAGACCTGGGCCTGTGCCAACTGTCAAACATACTACCTCCCCTCCCCCCACGCCCCCTCGCTCCCCCATCTGCTGGCTTTGCTGGAATCCTTGTACATGCGATAAAAATTAATCACCTGTATCACATTACAGTAATGATTTAAGAGTAAAAGTGTATATGTACGTACATAGTATTCCACATACACGTAAGTATAAATAAAAAGTTTATGTGATGATCGGACAGCGTCCATTTCGGTTAACGTCACGTTTCCAAGAACGTATCTAGGACGTTAAACGGCGCATGACTGTACTTGGGATATACAGTGGTCCCTCGGTTAACGAGCTCCTCGGTTAACGAGATTTCGGTTAACGAGTTACCTTCCATAAGATTCTTAAGTTTGGTAAACGAGCAATCCCTCGATTAACGAGTTTCTTACGAGCTGACCTCAACATGTTTTCGCTTGCACTTCTCTTCCACCTCAATGCCTTCTCTTCTCCCTTCTCCTCCACCCCCATTCTAATTCCCATCATCATCACCATCATCCAGGAACCTTCTACATACACACCTCAAAGTAAGTGTACTTTTCTACCTTTTTTGTTGAATTTAGGCAATTTTTGGTGAGCTGGAACCAATTACCCAAAACCCATTGAAACAATGGTTTCGGTTAACGAGCAACCTTTTAGAACGGATTGTGCTCGTTAACCGAGGGACCACTGTACTGTAATATTGATAAGACAACAGAAAAGGACTTCACGTCATAGAAAAAGGTTATATAAATTTATAAAGAATAATAGCTCATACATGTTTTCAGGGCTGCTTGGTGTTAACTGTTGCAGAAAACCAACCAGAAAATTCACTACTACCAACATCTCGTTACCAGACTCTGGTATATGTTGGTCAGTCACTCCAGAACCAGGGTGAATACAGGCGGGCAGAAGCAACATTCAAAGAGGCACTACAGTATGCTAAAGCTGCTGCCAAGACCAAGGTTGCCAAGACTGCAGACATGTTCAAAGAGGGACTTTCAGAGATAGGTAAGAATTATTGAATATTTATGGCTAATAATTTGACATTTGTACAAGGAATGTTTAAGTAAATGAGATGAGACTTCTGTTCAGCTAACTATGTACTGTCTATCTATCTGTTACCTCTTCTATTTTCTCACTTTGGTATGGGGTGAATAAAGGGATAAAAGTTCCTTGCAAGGAATGTAATATGTTTTACTTAGGCCAGACAGGTAAAGATCTTGTAACTAGACTTAAATAACATAAATATAGTGTCAGGACAGGCCAGGAATCGAATGCTCTGTTTGTTCATTTGAGGGATAACAAGCATTGCATTGACTGGGATAATGCCTCCTCAATATTACCTTGTAATTCAATTGACAGTAGGAACATTATAGAATCTAGTCTCATTAAACATACCGAAGCAGTCAACATGAATTTGAGTAATGGCATGTACAAACTGGACAATTTTGTAATTAAGAAGATTTGTAACCAGGTGAGAAGGTTGGGTCACCTTACCCTCTGACCTGACTACCGACCGTTGCGGTGCTTTTTAAAGATTAGTAGGGTCATTACCTAATACCTGACCATTGTGGACCTGATCTTACCCTCCTCTGTATATATACACCTTGTTTTGTACTTCTCCTTAGTCTGTACTCACCCCTAAAGATGTGAATTACACGAAAGCGCTTGGGAACTTCGTGTTTTGTTTTTCCTAGTGGTTATCAGCATATAATGGATCACGTGCACCTACAGTGATTTACTTGCACACACACACACACACACACACACATATATATATATATATATATATATATATATATATATACAGGTAGTCGTCGACTTACGACCTATGCGACTTACGTCTGTTCGACTTTACGACCGGCGGTACGACAGTTTTGGCCCCAGCCCCAGTGTAAATAATAAACCAATTGTACTGTAGTATGCAGTGATTTACTTAAACCTGACGACCGTAACAATAATGAACAAAGAAAATGTTGATAAAATATGACTTAAAGATGATTATATTATCATTACACATTACAGTATAATATACGTAAGGTAATTATAACATAGGCCGACTTACGACCAGATCAACTTACGACCGGTCGGCCGTAACCAATCTAGGTCGTAAGTCGACGACTACCTGTATATATATATATATACACCGTATATACTCGTCTATAACCCCCTCTCGTTTATAGGTCGACCCTGATTTTTTGACCAAGAAATCGTTTATAGTTTGACCCACGTTTTTGAGGGTAATGGAACAACAAAACCGTCACTAAAAGCGCTCTATGTCCTATAAACTGAGGCTCGCCGTGCATGAAACACGAGTGCCGAAGGCAAATTGTTTACCATTTGTTATTACGATACTTTACACTGAAACGCGGGTAGTTTCAACAAAAATATTGTATATTTCCATTCAAGTATTTATTCAAGTCAATTAGGAGGGAATATTATTGTAATACAACAGTTTTTTAACTAAACCATTCGAAAAGCGATTACGGTAACATCTTTTGAACGAAAGAAAGCGAAAGTCATTGCTTTCGTCATGATTTTATCCCACTTTCCATTGTAATACGCACGTAATTTCAGCAAAAATATTACATTTCCGTGAATGTATTATATCAAGCACAGTATGAATAGAATATCATTGTAATATAACAGAATTTTAACCGAAGACTATTAAAAAAACGAGTAACATCTCAAGAACAGAAGCTTAGGTAAAGTCTTTTGTTTTCGTCATGTATTTTATCCTATTTTACATTGAAATACATCACGTTTCAGCAAAACTACTATTTATTTCCGAGAATATAATCATTCAGGCGCAGTTTAGGTAAAATAGACGAGTGATGTAACAGTTTTTTAACTGAAAACGATTCGGAAAACACGTACCCTCTAGCCCTGTTCAAGGAGAGGACTGGGAGAAGCTGTTTGGTGCTGCAGACGATGACAAGGAAAATGATTTTGATGGATTTTAATGAAAATATTCAGAAATATGGTATCATAGTATTTATTCAAGTCAATTAGGATAGAATATTATCGTAATACAACAGTTTTTTAACTGAAAACCATTCGAAAAGCGATTACGGTAACATCTTTTGAACGAAAGAAAGCGAAAGTCATTGCTTTCGTCACGATTTTATCCCACTTTCCACTGTAATACGTACGTCATTTCAGCAAAAATATTACATTTCCATGAATGCATTATATCAAGCACAGTATGAATAGAATACCATTGTAATATAACAATATTTTAACCAAAAACTATTAAAAAAATGAGTAACTTCTCTTGAACATCGGAAGGTTAGGTAAAATCTTTTGTTTTCGTCATGTATTTTATCCTATTTCACATTAAAATACATCACGTTTCAGCAAAACTACTATTTATTTCTGAGAATATATTCATTCAGCCGCAGTTTAGGTAAAATATACGTGTGATGTAACAGTTTTTTTAAGTGAAAACGATTCAAAAAACACGTGTACCGTCTAGCTGATACAGCTGGTGGTGCGTGATGCGTCATGCGTTGTTGTAAACAGTAGGAGGTTGAAGTAGATTACCGGGTATTATATTAAGTGTGAAATATCGAAAAGGTTTCTATTACCGGTATTTTTTGTAGATCAGTGAGAACTGTGATACCGTATATGATATGATGAGTTAGCCTGTGCTAAGAACTTCAACATAAACTACTGAAAGCACGTTGTAAGGTAATTTAGCCTATTGTAAGTTGGTGAGCTTCATTTACTGAAGGAACTGCACAACTTTTCATTACTAATTGGTACATATTTTACGTTTCCATTGTTTACTGGCAGTAACTGGTAAATATTTTTCATGTCTGAAGCTAAAAGTTGCTCCTCGCCCTTCCCATCATGCACGGGTTCAACCCAACAAAACTATTATGCATGTATAGGACGACCCCCAATTTTTTGCCTAAAAATTTGGTCTTAAAAACTCAAACTATACACGAGTATATATATATATATATATATATATAGATATAGATATATATATATATATATAGATAGATAGATATATATATAGATAGATAGATAGATAGATATATATTTATATTGTACTTCTGTTGTTAAGGGATGTGGTTTCTCTGTTGGGATATTTTTAGAAACTTAGCTTGACATAATTATAATCTTCTCCCATTATCAAGAAGATGTAGGTTCTGCTGGCTCCTATTGTAGACCTCTAGTTATGAACCAAGATTGAAGCAAAACATTATGTATTAAAGCTCCCAGTCATTATACCTAGATTTCCTCCTCCTTAAAAACAAGGCCCAAAATTGACAGAGAACTGAGAATATTTTGAGTCATGATGTACCTTATGATTGAGCTGGGCTTTTGATGTGGAAGTGAACCCTTAAAACTGATGACTCCAACCTGAGTCCATAGTGAAATCTAGGACACCTTATGAATTTGAAATCCAGATTCAATTACAGGGTAGATGAAAATTCTGTATAGTGTCTACCTTGCAGCAAAAAATTATCCAAATGGATAATGGTATCCTGCCACTAAACATAATTTACAACTTAAGCATTGAGAGGGTGTGCCCAAATTGGTGGTGCTCTATCTATCAGAGTTTCATGCAGCAATCCTGCATTTTAATGATAATATGACCTGGGCTGATAAATCTTGGCTCCAAGAGGAATATTTTAGCCTTTTCCCTTATTGGTACAGTAAGGGTCTTACCTGTTTTAATGTTGTTGGTTGAACTACTTTTGGGCATGTGTATTTTGTTTATTGTATTTGCTTAAGAAAAGAGTGGTTAAATTGGTTAAATATTTTATTACAAGCCAGTTCCCAGTATTATTATTTACCTTTATTTAATTACAGATGTTAAGTATGCAATGGCTGAGTGTAACATTGCTGTTCGACAATTCAGTCAAGCTCTCACACTTTTAGAGTCCATTCCACAGCGACACCGCACGTCAAAGGTTAACATGGGATTGGGACGTCTTTACCAACAGGCAGGAATGGAAAGACCTGCCATAACAGCTTATAAAGAAGTACTAAAGGTGAGCTCAAACCGGTTTCATGCATCCTGTACTGTAGCCAAATTTTGGTACACTGTACAGGGTATTTTCTTAGAAAATGGGTTGAAAGTGTCAGTTTACAGTGTTTAGTTCATCTGTTTAAAGTACAGAAGAGCTTATGCTGTAGCCTTCTCATCTTGTATGGCTCTTCAGTGGGGTCGGGATATATAGCCACTTTATATGTATACGAGTACATCGATTTTTTTTATATCGCGTTTACCAAATTATTGTCATTTTCCTATATATTGAGATAATTTTTTTATTTCGTGAGGGAAATCGGGCAGGAAATATTTAAATTTTATCATGACTCCCAAAATTATCAACATTTTCCAATATACTGTACGAGGTATAGCGATAAATTTATTTACAGTAGACTCACTACTTACGTGGGGTTATGTTCCTGGGACCTCACATAAAGCCAAAAACTGTATAAAGTCAGAAACTCCTAAAAATCCCCTAAATTGACCCAAAAATACGATTTGAAAAACTGTACAGTACTCAAATGTACTACAGTAAAGCCTCGAATAACGACAGTAATGTGTCCTCCAATATTGCAGTGTAAGGTGAATCATCGTATCGTGAATCATTAATTACCATTAAAATAAAGCAATAATAATGAGATGCGTTCCAAGTGTGACCTTTTCATGTCGTTTGTGTGGCTTTTTACCCTCTTTTCCCCCAAAACAATAAAATTAATGAAAAATGCAAACTATATTCTTTAAATAATTGTTTTGAATGCACCTTATTCAATATAAATGAATAATAAAATGGTCTCACAAGAGGAGATGGGACGCCATTGTTTTTGTTAATGTTTACAGCCGGGAGTCTGGGATGATGGTTCTACATAAGAAAATGAAGAAAATAAGACCCTGGTTGGATCTGTAGTAAGATTAATGTAAAAAAAATAATATATGTGTTTTAAGTACAGTAGAACATCGATTTAAAGCGATTCAATTTAAGAGTATTGATTTAAAGCGACACCCACAATCAAGGACACTGTTTTAAATTAAAGATAATCTTTCCTGTTTTGCGCGAGTCAATCTGGTGCTTCATATTTTAAAATTCGCACCTAATGTTTCTCTGGGCACGCTACACTGTCCTAAGGGCAAAGCTGTAATGTATATGTACTCAAAATAATGTAAAAAATGATTACTAAAATTTTTGTCTAGTGTAAACTATAGCTTGATTTTATTAAATTTAATCATTATCTTATAAGAATTCCAGCAATGTAAATTATATTCTCACTGGTCTTTTCTATGACATTTTATAAACAAAAACAAAAACTCAATCTAAAGGACATAAATAAACAAATAAATACTTCACTATACCTTCGGCGCCAACTGTCAAACATGTCACTGTCACCCCCCCCCCCCCCCCCATCTTCCCAGCCAGGGTTGGGTGGTTATAGGCTATAAGTTTTTATCTTATATAATATCACAGACTAAAGTTAGGAGAATATAATTTACATTGCTAAAATCCTTGCAAGACAGTGAATAATATGAAAATAAATGTCATATATTTTGCATAAAAGATAAGTTTTTTTAACCCTTTGTAATAAAATTAATTTAAATATGTCAGTTCAGTGACTTTTTATAAAAGAAAAACTTAAGTCAGATAAATAAATAAGCACTGTCAAACATATAACCTCACCCCCCCCCCCTCCCCTCCCTAATCTTCACATCAGCTGATCGCTAGTAAACAGACCATTTCACATCCCTGAGAGACGTAGAGCGAGGGGCGACCTGATAGAGGTGTATAAGTGGAAGGCAGGGCTAAACAAAGGGGACATTACAAAGGTACTCAAATTATCCAACCAGGAGCGAACTCGTAACAATGGTTTTAAATTGGACAAATTTAGATTTAGGCGTGAAATAGGTAAACACTGGTTTGGAAACAGAGTAGTGGATGAATGGAACAAGTTACCAAATATCATCATTAACTCGAATACGCTGAATTGCTTCAAACATAGGTTGGATGCTCATATGAGCAATAGGGGTTGGGTGTAAACGGGACTGCCCAGTATGGGCCAATAGGCCCGCTGCAGTTTCCTCCATTCTTATGTTCTCATATGCGAGACTCTGCTTAGCTGGTGAGGCGGGGGTCTGGTCGGGAGCCTCCCTCCCGACCTGGGGGGAGGACGAGCGTGACTCTGCTTAAGTGAACAGACTGCCTACCCGAACGGGAGAGAATAAGGAATGACCAGAATGACCTCTCAATGACCAATTACCCTGAATGGCCAGAATCAGAATAACCTCGTGGGCAAGACTCCAGGGGCTTTATATGGGAGCTACAGCCAGCGTTTTGACCTCTGCCATTTAACACTAAACTGGTTAGATCTGGACAGCTGTGTTCAGATGTGGTTGTAGGTCAAGTCACCTGCTAACTCAGGTAATTAGCGGGCGAGGTCAGGTCCCTTGGGTCTTGACCTGGGGTGTGTCAACCGGATATGTTTGGGTACCACGAGGTCTGTAGTGTACTTGCTGTTATATGTGTTGTAATTCTCTGGGCTGTAAGCTATGGTCTGATATTCAATCATTACACATGTTATGGTTATTATTCACCTCATAATTTCTGGTAGATATACAGTACATAATTTATTTTTTTTACTCAATTACATGCTTACACATTCTTTTATACAGACTCTGCAAAGAATAATAATATTCATAAGGTCAAAAACATGAAGGGAATATATATTTCTTTGTGCGCTGGAGTTTGCTCGCACAGTGGGGGATGGGGGAGCAGTGTTAGATCTCAGCTGCTGGCTGTCTCCAGGGTCCAGGGTGTAGTTAAATGATTGCCAAATGGCAATGCAGTTTTTCTTTTATTTTATTTATTAGTACTGTATTATCTTTATATATTACATTAATTTACTGGTACAGTATACAGTACAGTGGTCCCTCGATTAACGAAATTTTGGTTAACGAATTACCTCCCATAAGTATCTTCAATTCGGTTTACGAACAAAACTTAGATTAACAAAATCCTTTCGACAAACACGTTTTGTTGTGAGCATCAGCTGATCAGCTGACGGGCTAGTCTGCCAATTCAGTAATCTATTCTATGTTTACATTCGCTTCCAGTGGAGTAACTATCAAGAAAATTGTGTTCTTTAATATTTGTGAATTTTGTTATATTAAAATTATTGGTCATTGTAAAATTTAGCCATCCAAGCTCTGTCTACAAAAAGTATTTCAACTATTATTTTTGGCTCGATATATGTAACTTTATTCGTTTATACATGCTAAAACGTTGTACTCCTTCCAAAACTCTCTGAGCGTTTTCCTACCTTCAGTAGCAGCAACAGCTTGAGCGAAGGTCGTGCATAAATAATACGCTTTAAAGGCAGCAATAGCACCTTGATCCATGGATTGGATGATAGAGGTAGTGTTAGGTGGAATGTAAACTACCTTAACATCAGGGTGCATGTCGTCCAGGTGTGGTGGGTGCCCCGGAGCATTATCCAAAATCAGCAAAATCTTGAATGGAATACGTTGTTGCAGACAATACTCCTTGGCTCGTGGAATGAAACAAGTCATGAACCAATCCTCAAACAGTGCTAAGGTCATCCAGGCTTTCTTATCACTGATAAAACACTGGCAGTGTGTGCTTGCTGGCATGTTTAAAAGCCCTGGGGTTCTTTGAATGATAGATCATGAAGGGCTTTAGCTTGAAACCAGCAACATTTCCCCCCAACAGAAGTGTAATTCTGTCCTTTAATGCCTTGAATCCTGGCATTGTATGTCCGCTCAGGCATGCGCTTCCACAATAATCCAGTCTCATCCACATTGAATATTTGCTCAGGCAAATAATTCCCTTCCACAATCACTTCATCTAACTCCTCCTTAAAAGCTTCGGCAGCACCAACATCGGCACTAGCTGCCTCTCCACTCACCTTAACATTGTGTAGACTGTAGCGTTTTTTAAATCTATCAAACCACCCATGACTTCCTGTAAAGGTTTGATCACATTCATCTCCTGCCTGCTCCTTCAGGCTTTGGAACAGGCTTCTTGCTTTAGCCTGTATGGTTAGAAGGCTTAAGGGAACACACTTCTGTATCTGGTCTTCTATCCATATCACCAATAATTTTTCCATATCGTGAATAGGACCTTGTCTTTTCTTTGAAATTATAGTTCCCTTTATTGGTGTTGTTCCTTTCACTACATCATGAATACGTTCCTTGTCCTTCAGAATAGTGGATATGGTAGAGTATGAGAAACCTAGGTCACGTGAGAATGTTGCTACAGTCTTTCCATTCACATGCTGAGTTATTATCTTCATTTTCATCTCAAAAGTAATTGCCTGTCTCCTTTTCTTTGGAGCACCTCCAGCACTCTCACTTTTACGCTTTTCAGTCATTATAAAGTCAATTATATACGATAATAATGAAAGTTCACAGCGCGATCAGTATAGGATATGATAGCCAAACACCAACTAAGCGCTCCACTGAGTGAGTGCACCCACGCGGCAACCCAAGCCCGCCTGCCACGCTCTTGCCCGGGACAGAAGCGTTTCGGTATAGAAAATGCGCGCGTTATTTGAAAATATTTTTGGTCACGACTGCCGCGGTCGTATGTCCCGACGGTCGTAAGTTCAGAGTAGGTCGTAAGTACCGATGGACGTAAGTCCAAGCAGTCGTAAGTAAGGGAGCACCTGTATAATGTAAAGTTTTTCAACTGTATTTTTGGGTAGATTTACAGAAATTTCTTCATACATTTTCATTCATTTACATGCACACACCATACTAAAAGAAATGTAAAAGAAATAAATGACCTTATGGCAAACCTGGTCTATACTACATGTACTAAATGATTACGGTACTAAAATTGTTATGTCTAGTGCAAATTATAGCTTGTTTACATTCAAATTAATCACTATCTTACAAGAATCCCAGCAATGTAAATTATATTCTCTCAGGTCATTTCACTAGCATTTTAGAATGAGAGAAGCTTAGTTACTTAAGGACTGTGAAATAAACACACATGAGACCTTCGGCTCCAACTGTCAAACATATCACCTCACCTCCTGCTCGCTCATTCGCTCACTCCTTCCCTCCTCGCTAGGGTTTTAGGCTTACAGTTTTTATCTTATATAATATCTCAGACTAAAGTTAGGAGAATATAATTTTCATTGCTGGAATCCTTGCAGGATGGCGGATAATTTGAATATAAACGTCATATATTTTGCACAAGAGATAAAATTAATCACCTGTATCACATTACAGTAGTGATTTAAAAGTAAGAGTGTATATGTACGTGTATATATAGTGATTTAAAGGCGATTTAGGGGAATTTTAGGAGTGTTTCTGACTTTATGCATTTTTGGCTTTACTTTGTACAGTAAGTCCCCAAGTTACGTACATAATGGGGACCAAAAGGTTGTACTTAACTCGAAATGTACGTAACTCGAAAATCCCCCAACCCTATAATGTTATCTGGTGGTAATTAATACAACTTATCAAATGCAAACATATTTTATTTAACATAAATGCGGCATAAGTAGCCGCGCGGTGAACTATGTAAACACACTCGCGGCAACACTCGTGACGCAGTCAGCCGTCGCAGTCGTCACTATCATCCATATCACGCGGCACTGGATCAGGTGTAGATGATGTTGATGGCACTGGATCAGGTGTAGATGATGTTGATGGCACTGGATCAGGTGTAGATGATGTTGATGGCACTGGATCAGGTGTAGATGATGTTGGCAATACGGCTGCTGGTTTGAAGAATTTGTGGATGGATGTTTGGGTTGTTATCTTCTTTTTTTCTTCATAAATTATGTGATAGCATTTAATAGCCTCTTGGATTGCTGCTGACACCTTGGCAAGTCTTTCTTCATTTGGATCTTGCTGTTCAAAAAGTGCCAACATTTCCTCCCCCTTTGCAAAAGCCTGCGCCATCAGTTTAGTTTGGAAATGCTTTGTAGGCATTTCAACTTGATCTTCTTCAGCTGTTTCTATTTCCCGTCGTTGCTTCTCCAACTCAATCAACTCGTCATTTGTCAAGTCCTTGCCGTGGGCGTCGAAATACTCAGAGAAGTCATTCTCCTTCAGGTCTAACTCCAGTTTCTCACTTATTTTGATTAAGTTGTTGATCACAGCCTTCTGCTCCTCCTGAACATTCTCAAACCCACTGAAGTCGTTGACAAACTGTGGACAGATTTTCTTCCACACGCCGTTCATGCAGGATGATGTAACCTCCTGCCAGGATGCACCGATGTTTTTAATTGCCTTGTAGATATTATAGGACTTCCAAAATTCCTTGAGAGTCATCCCATTGTCATCAGTTGCCTTCAGTGCTTGGCGGAAGGTGCGCCTAAGATAATATTTTTTAAATGTTGCAATGACGCCCTGATCCATTGGCTGGATGATAGATGTTGTGTTGGGTGGCATGTACGCAACCTTTACCTTTGGGTGGAAGTCATCCAGGAAAGGGGGGTGACCAGGTGCATTGTCAAGCAGCAGGAGGATGTTGAAGGGTATACCATTGTCCCTGCAATATTTTTCCACGTCTGGTATAAGATGGTGGTAGAACCAGTCTTGGAAAAGTGCCTGTGTAACCCATGCTTTAGTGTTACTTTTCCATATGACAGGAAGGGATGCCTTTGCAATGTTTTTGAGTGCTCGTGGGTTTTCAGAACTGTACACAAGCAATGGTTTTAATTTAAAATCACCAGCTGCATTACCACCAAGAAGCAGCGTCAGTCTGTCCTTCGCTACTTTAAACCCAGGCATTGACGTCTCCTCTTTGCTTATGTACGTCCTGTCAGGCATTTTTTTCCAATAAAGCCCAGTTTCATCCACATTGAAGATCTGTTGTGGTGTGTAGCCTCCCTCGTCAATAATTTCCGCGAGTTTCTTTGGAAATTCCTGTGCTGTTTTCCAATCAGCACTCGCCGCCTCACCAGTCACTCGAACATTATGCAGCTTATTTCGCACCTTGAATCGGTTAAACCACCTATGGCTAGCATTGAATGTCACAGTATCATCAGGGTGATCTTTCTTTAGGTCGTTGAAAAGACTTAGGGCTTTCTCCTGAATCATACTGAGACACAGAGGCTTACGTTTTTGTGTGCAGTCCTCGATCCACATCGCAAGATATTTTTCCATTTCTTCCAGGACCTTCCCTCTTCTTTTAGTTATAATCGTAGATTGCATTGGCACTGCAGATTTCACATGTTCCTTGATCTTTTCTTTGCCCTTATCAATTGTATTAACAGTTGACCGACTCAGGTTAAATTTGCGGGCAACATTGGTCAACTTTTCACCACTTTCAAGCAGTTTTATTATGTCCATTTTTACCTCTAGTGAGATTGCTTGACGTTTCGTAGCACTCCCACTGGCTTCACCACTCTTACGCTTTACACCAGTCATTGCACACAGAGTAAAGTGTACAAAATAGGGCAGAAATTCACAGGAGAAGTACTGTATGCACAATGACCACACTTGTTGTTTTGGTGCGTCTAGCGTGTCGTCTGCATGGTCAGTGATAGTGGCGGCGCGGTGCGGCTGGCTCGCCCGCCAAATTTAAAAATTGCTCGCCCTTTTAAGACAATATTTTTGCAATTAAAGACTTCAGAAACGATGTACGTATCGGCCGTTTGTACGTAAGTCGGATGTACGTAACTCGGGGACGAACTGTATATACTTATCTGTGAGCTGGAACCAATTACCCAATATCCCATTGAAACAATGTTTTCAGTTCACGAAATTTTCGGTTAACGAACGACCCTCTGGAACGAATTGAGTTCGTTAACCGAGAGACCACTGTACAGTGGTCTCTTGGTTAACGAACGGTTCGATTAACGAAATTTCGGTAAATGAATTACCTCCCATAAGGATCTTCAATTCGGTTAACGAACAAAACTTCGATTAACGAAATCCTTACGACAAACACGTTTTGTTGTGAGCATCAGCTGATCGCCTAGTCCACAAACACAGTTATCTATTCTATGTTTACATTTGTTTCCAGTGGAGTATGTATCAAGAAAGTTGTGTTTTTAGCTTGTTTATATTTTAGCTTGTTTATATTCAAATTAATCACTATCTTATGAGAATTCCAGCAATGTAAATTATATACTCCCCTGGTCATTTCTATAAATTTTATGAGCTATAAACAAAAACTCAAGTAAATAAACAAATTATACTTCACCAGACGCACTGTCTGCCAATCAAAATACACCTCACCTCCTGCTCCCCCCTCTTCCCACCCTCCCTCCCTACCCCCACCTTCCCAGACAAAAGTTTGGTGGTTTCGTTAGGCTTTAAAGTGTTTATCTTATATAATATCACAGACTAAAGTTAGGAGAATATAATTTGCATTGTTGGAATCCTTGCAAGACAGCGAATAATTTGAATATAAACGTCATATATTTTGCTCAAGAGATAAAATTTTTTTTACATTAGTGTATTGTAGTACATTTTATAATGTAAAGTTTTTCAACTGTATTTTTGGGTAGATTTACATAAATTTCTTCATTTATTTTCATCCATTTACATGCATACCTCATACTAATAGAAATAAATGACCTGAATGCAAAGCTGGAGTGTACATGTACTAAATTGATTATGGTACTAAAATTGTTATGTCTCGTGCAAATTATAGCTTGTTTATATTCAAATTAACCACTATCTTACAAGAATCCCAGCAATGTAAATTGTATTCTCCCAGGCCATTTCACTGGCTTTTTATAAGAGAGAAGCTTAGTCACTTAAGGACTGATAAATAAACACACATTAGACCTTTGGCGCCAACTGTCAAACATACCACCTCACCTCCTGCTCACCCCCCCCCCCCTCCCTCCCTCCCTCCCATCTACCCAGCCAGGGTTTTAGGCTTACAGTTTTTATTTTATCACAGACTAAAGTTAGGAGAATATAATTTTCATTTCTGGAATCCTTGCAAGACAGCGAATAATTTGAATATAAACGTCATATATTTTGCACAAGAGATAAAAATTAATCACCTGTATCACATTACAGTAGTGATTTAAGAATAAGAGTGTATATGTACGTGTATATAGTATTCCACATACACGTAAGTATAAATACAAAGTTCACAATGTGATGTTCGGACAAAGACAAAGTCGGTTAACGTCACGTTTCCAAGAACGTATCTAGGACGTTAAGCTACGCATGACTGTAATTACATATCGCAATTTAGTATATAGCAAACATCCTTGGACTCTATCTTGTCATATATCACGACCCTACCGTACAATTGGGTTTTAAGAGTATGTATGAGTATCCATAGTATGCAACCTTGATTAACTATACAAGTCTGACCCCCTGAACTGCCCTTATGCTTGGGTCTCGCTCTTGCGTGAGTCAACCAACCCAGCATCTGTCGCTAGCTCAGCATTTTTATGTTTTATCCAAGCTCATTTGAGGAAAAAATAATTTTAACACTAATGTGGCTTAGAAATAAAGAAAATATGAAACCATAAAATAAGAAAAGTGAAGAGTACTGGTGTGTTTTGTGTGGGAAGTGGAGGCAGTGCTGTAACTGTGATGCCGACTCACCATTCCCTCCACGCTCCCTCCCCGAGTGATTGCCCGGCTGAGCGGCTGAACTGTCACGTAGCTTGGAGGATAGTTTGAGTGTGGAAGGAGCAAGTCTTTGTACATAAAATAATATACACCCAACCTCTCATTTTACGAGGGGGTGACATTCTTGAAAGCCACCGCTTAATTAAAAAGTGCGTAAATTAAACATAATTTTCCCATACGAATACATGTAAATGGCAGGTTAGGGGAACCATCATATACCGCACAGAGTACGAACAGTGCTCTCACTTAAACCAAACACACGGCCAACCTCCGACACGCTCTCCTCTCTGATGGCAAGTGATCACATTTAATTTCACGTCCAATGTGATTGTTTTTTGTGTCGTTTTAGCTTTAGGCTCCCCAGAGGAGGCAGATGGACATTTTCCAGACATGCTCAATGGGGGAAACAGTGTTTAACACTATGAAGGTACGTGATAAACACACAATGCAAATGAGAGCACAGAAAAAAGTAGTGCTGGTGTGAACAGAGAAAGCGATACACGGGAAGCTTGCTGGACGTCGTCACAGTTGTTGTACAGAATGCTTCATTATCGTCATTATCTTCATCTTTAGTAGTAATAATCTTTATTATTACATTATTATAATAATTAATATTATTAGTATTAATAATATTAAATTCGTTGATGTTGATATGACCGCAAATTTATAGTAATAACTTACAGGCACCTCACCAGGCATCACACGTGACTCCAGTGCCAGGCGACCAGGCGAATATCCTCAATTGCGACCATGTGTATGCTTATCACTGATTGATCAGGGTTATCTCGGAATTATTCTGGGACAGCGGGGGGGTGTGCGAGAGCCAGCCATAGCAGAAACTGCCAAGAGATGGCAGCACGGCTCATGGCTCCAGCTTCCAGCAATAACATTTGTTTCCTCACGCTGTTTGGTTGATGTGTGAAGTCAGTTTCCTGCTCCGTGCTTGTTTTCGGTGCACTTATTGTAAATTTTAATAACTCTCCACCATGGCACCTGTGAAAAAGTTGAAGACGTGTGTGTTCTCTGTTTGATTGTTCCAATGTTCCTGACAAAGATAAGCATGCACTTGACAACAGACCCATTGTATGTTACCACTTCCTTCCACTCCACCTCTCTAATAACCCCCACCTTTCTGCTTTGTCTCTCCATAATTTAAATTTATATAACGTAATGCGAAAGGAATAAGACGTTGTTCATTTATACTTACACTCAATTTTGTGGGTAGACATCAGCTGGTCAGTTGTGTCTCGCAATGCTGCAGCCATTGTTACCAAACAACCAATTGATGCATCATCTCACTACTTACCACAGTCTCACCCTCCACCACCAGCTCCATGATTACCACCACTACCTCTATTATCACTGCCAAAATCATAATTTCAGTGATGGTTTTGCCTTAGCCAGAGCAGATTAGCACAATATCCACTGCCTCCCACCTGCTTCCCACCTTCCTTCCTCCTTCTCCACCTTCCTTCCTCCCTCCCTCCCACCCACTGCATCTCACTGACACTCTGCCTCTCTCATTCATTGCACTATGAGTCATTCATGATACAATATTGTACAGTACAGTAAGTCCTCGATTAACGTCGCTCCCGACAACGTTGTTTCGTTAAAACTTCGCTACTCTTTAGATACCCATGTTTCGAACAACGTCCCGCCGATTCGGTATAACATTGTCACGGGCTACTTTGTACGGCGCATCGCCCTCTCTCATCTTGGCGCACTATGTTCCCTCACGGAGCGTCATCGCGTCCCCAGTTTTTATTAGGCTTCCACAGCGTTCATGCGTGTTTAAGTGTTTTTGCTCTAAATACTGTACAGTACTGTAACCATTCGAAATGGCTTCCAAGCGCCCATCTAGTGTTAGTGATGCTAGTGTTGTGAAGAAGCAACGTAAGACCATAAGCTTCCTCCTCTCCCGCCCTCCTCCGTTCCACTGCCCACCACACACTCGCTACACCTCCGCCCATCAGTGAGTACAATACAAAATGATTTAGTTTGTTTATATCTTTGGATGTATAATATATACAGTACTATTTTCAATAAAAATTCCATTGAATTTATGTACAGTTTATGTAATGTATTTTGTGGGGCAAAGGGAGGCTGGGGAACATAACTCCCGTATTTTATCTATTTCTTATGGGGAAAATTGATTCCGTTAACGTTGTTTCTGTTAACGTCGCGGTTTTCAGGAACCGAAACACGACGTTAAGAAAGGACTTACTGTACTGTACATTGTTTACTTTTTATTAATTAATCAGGAAAGATATGTTACTAGTATTATATCTTTTAGTGTACCTACACGTTTTGGGGGGTATATTTTGGTTATTTAGGTGATGCATCTTTGGAATCGTGGGGTGAAACAAATTTTTCCCAAATGTTATGTGTTTCAATATGTACGGTTTTGCTTATCACGGTAGTTTTCTGGAACCTAACCCCCGCGACTATTAAGAATACATGTACTATGGCTGATTGACTATTAGTGAGAGTCTGTGGAACTTGACCCCCACTGTATACAGTGAACCCTCACTTTACGCGGTTAATTCAACCCACGGCGGCCCGCGTAAAGTGAACAACATAACATATGGGATTAATTGAAGTAGAGACCGGGCCGACCCCCAAACTCCACTTTTTCAGACACAATACCTACGTTTTAGTAAAAATAACTTCTTAATTTTATGATGGTATGCACACACAATTAATAATTAAGAGAAATATGAATAATATTAGGTTTTTTAACACTTACATTAGTAGAAAAGATGGCTGGGCACACGGGGATGGGGGGTTGGTTCCGAGGCAGAGGGCAGATTATTGGCCCTCACCTGTATCACTTGTATCAATTGTATCACTATCCACCACAGAGGCTTGCAGGGCCTCTTTGTCAAACCCCTCAAAGTCCATATCCTCACTATCATTATCACTATCACTGACTTGGGCCGGCTGTGGTGGGTGGCGGGTGAAGAACTCGGTAATGTTTTGATGACTGGGCGACCTTGTGCGCACCCTGCTCGCGCCGCTCTCCACGTAAAAGGGTACACACACCGCGGAAAGTGAGCATTCCGGTTTCGGCAGGGTACTGCGTAAACGTGGAAACGCGTAAAGTTGGACCACGTAAAGCAAGGGTTGACTGTAATGTATAGTTTTACATCAGGAAATGCTTGTGGTGTTTGATTTATTGAGAGTTATATTGTTTAAATATTAATGATGCAGTATTCATTTGATTTGTGTCATTCTCCTAAAGGAATGTCCATTGGCTCTTGAAGCTGTCCAGGAGCTTCTCAGCCTTGGAGTTCGAGGAGCTGAAGTAGCATCACTTATGATCAACATCCATGGTAACTCAGCTGGGACAGAGTGGTCAGTACAGGCTAATATTATTTCTTTGTTTTTTCTTTCATAAGTATGTTTTATTTTAAGAATGATAACCTATCTCTTTTACTATAATAGACTTTGTATATAATAACAGCTAACCTTTACCCCAGTACAGGGGGTCCTCACTATACATTGCACCAGTATATGTTATTTCACATATACTGTATGTCACTAACAAATAAAGGAAGAAATTTTCATTATACTGTACGTGAATTGTTTCACAAATATCTTATTTGCATCATCCACTGTTTTATACTAAGTCTGTATGTACCCAAATATGGTGCATAAATAATGTTAAAATTACCTACAGTAAGATCCCTCTTTGTCAGATTAGTTCTGGCATAGGGGGGTTATGTGGGGCAGTAGTTGAGAGTCGTCAGTTCCTGCATGTATGTTGTTTTGACCAATCCCCAGTGTATTATTGTAGCCTCTAAAGCAAGTACTGTACAGTAAAAGCAATACAGCGCCACTGAGGACCATGGGGAGAAAAAGAATAGTGCTCAGAACTCTACCAGTTGAAGGTAGAATGAAGGTATGAGACAGAATTGATGCTGGGGTCACCATGAATGTTATCTGTGAGGATTTAGGGCTGAAGTGGAGTACTTATTATGGTATCAGCTTGATTCAAGTGTACAGTATACTAAATATAAGTGTAAACTAAATTTAAGTGTACAGTAATGCCTCTGCTAGTGTGTGTGTATATATATATATATATATATATATATATATATATATATATATATATATATATATATATATATATATATATATATATATATATATAAGATAAATCTTGATAAAATCACACGGGTAAAGGGAAACAACGGAGCACCTTAGCTTTCGTCTTTATTCAAGACATCTTCAGAGGCAACTGGTTTACATGAACAGAAAGAGGCTTAAATATACAGGGTGACCTTAAAAACATGAGGTCAGGTCATAATGATGTCATCCACTAATCCCCACACCAACACACACGTAGAGGAGCTTAAGAGAAGGGGGGTGACGTGACTAGTCAGGTCAGGTAAAAAATAAGGGACCCACTAAATAACTATCATACATCTATATCAAAGGTTTTCAAAGCATTTTTAACCTTGGGCCACTGGCAAATAAATTTATTTAACATATTACCAGTTTTGAACTGACCATCACTAAGGTTTATTGATTTTAATTTCTTAATCAAAACTAGCTTCAACCAGAAGCCTTTCTGTGACACAAGATGATTTAAATACTTCTAAGCTTTTTTCCCAAGCAATGGGATGATTATTATTCCTAACATGAACGAACAAGGCACTGCTTTCAGATGCTGTTCTGATATTATACTTATGTTGTTTGATTCTGAGCTGCAGTGTTTTTCCTGTCTGTCCTTCATAATTACAATTACATTTGCTACATGGAATACAATAAACACTTCCATTTACATTCAAACTTGGGCTATTTCTTATTAACATATTGGTAATGGTTGAGTCATACTTGAAAACAACATTAATATTTAGAAGCTTGAGGGACCGAACTAACGGGACAAATTCATTACGATAGGGTAGAGTCAAAATATTCTTAAGTGTAGGAATTTGCCTGGTTTGAGAGGAATGAAAGGATTTTTTAGCCCTTTTAAAACAACGATCAACAAACACAGAAGGGTACCCGAGTTTCTGTGCAATGGAACGAATGTGTTTCAATTCATCGTCAATAAATTCAGAGTCACAAATACGCAGACATCTTAAGAACATAGCAGAAAAAACTGACATTTTGGTAGACTCCAGGTGATTTGATAAAAAGTGAATGAAACTGTCTACCTGCGTGGGCTTTCTGTATAACTTAAATTTGTAGTTTTGGCCATTTCTCATGATAAGCATATCAAGGAATGGAAGGGATCCATTTATTTCTCTTTCAATTTTGAATGTGATACTTGGGACAATATCATTAAGCTTGTCTAAAAATTCCAATCGGTCACTGTTTCTAGGCCAAAGACAAAGAACATCATCTTCATATCTATACCATGGAGGAATAAAGTCCACTATATTGGGTAGTAATCTAGACTCAAAAAACTCCATATAAATACAGGTTAGAGGAGCAGAAAGACAATTACCCATGCTCATGCCAAATATTTGCTTGTAGAACTTCCCATTTGCTCTAAATACATTGTCAGTTACGCATAACTCTATCAATTTGAGGAAAGTATCATGTTCAATAGTTAAATCTAACAGTTGTAATTTATCTTTAAGAAATGAAAGTAGGTCTTTCACAGGTACTCTAGTGAACAGTGAATTTACATCAAAACTTATTAATTCACAAGGTTCATTGTGTTTCTTGAGTTTATCAGTTAAATCACTGCTATTGTGTTTATGTGAATTAGATATGTGGCCTGTAAGAGGGGATAGCATCTTTACCAGCCACTTGGATAATTTGTAAGTAACAGAACCCACAGAGCTCACGATAGGACGTAATGGATTGTTAAGCTTGTGTGTTTTGATCAATCCATACATATAAGGTAAAGTGGGATTGATTTGAGAGAGCTGTTTGATGAGATCGGGGTTCTTTTTCAATAACTTCTTCATTTTGGAATTAGATAACTTATTAATATTTTCCAAGGGATCTTTCGTAAGCTCACAATACGTGCTTTCATCACTAAGTAATGAATTCATCTTCTCATTGTAGTCACTTTTATCCAAAATAACAATAGCATTTAAAACTTTTAAAATTATTGAATAGTACAACCTTCTTATATTTACGAAAATGGTAAGGAATTTAAGCTGTAAAACCGATTACTGTATTAGCGGACTAATACTAAAGCTGGTGGGCAACCAAATGCAGGCGAAAACATGTTGGGAAAAATTCGTAAGGAATTTGTTAACCGAAGTTAAGAATCTTATGGAACATAATTCGTAAACCGAAATCTCGTTAACCGAGGCGCTCGTTAGCCGAGGGACCACTGTATATATGTTTTTTGTGTCGCATTATTTGTTTTTATCCTTGTAAGCTTTTAGTATTATTTGGTGGCATATGACCAGCTGTTGTATTGTCAGGGATGCAGTTATCACAATCAATGAATTAATCATAATGTGTGAAAGTGGAATGTGGATAATAAATAGGTTTAACTAATAAATAATACAGAATACTTTCAACATAGAAGGTAAAAATGTTGTGCAGTATAAATTTGTTTTTCTCTTCCCTCTGCAGGTTGTCTTTATGGGTTAAAGGTCATGCATACTTACATAGCCGAGATTATACGAATGCCATCAACTCCTTTAGACAACTTGAGGAAAATTCTGCCCTCAGTCGAAATGTTGATATTCTAGCAACCTTGGGTGAAACATATTATCTGGCTGGAGATCCCAAGAATTCTCTCACTGTACTTCAGAGGGTAAGTTAACCTGTCAAATTATGTATATTCTATTTTTTATAGCTTATGTACTTAAAATTTCAGATGCAAACTGTGAGAATACTGTTAAACCAGCTGACAGTGAAAGTGTTAACAACGGAATCAGCTTTACCAATATTTGATTGAACCTCTGGTATGAACTGGCAAACACTCAGGCACTAAATACAAGCACAGCAATGAAAGATGCTAACTGGTTTCGGTAGACTTGATGGCTAACCAGTTAAAAAATTTGATGGTTGGGAATACTGGTCAAGTGTAGAGTATATCTAACTTCTTATAAAAGCTCAGCGTTCTCAAACTAAAGCAGCTAACTTGTGGCCTTCTGCGGGTAAAGTGGTATTAATCTCCAATGAAGGTCACACAGTAAAGTGAGAATTAGGATGAGTTACCGAACTTTTCCTCAGAAATGATAGTAATTGTAAGGTCGAACCATTAAGAACCCAGACTGTCCTGATGACTCACCCCATAGTCAAATTATATCTGTTTTAATCCAGTACAGAAGAGTCCAAAGTTAGTCCCAATCTGATCACTCAATCAAGTGAAACGGATAATTATCTGACACCTTTGACCACTCAGGCTACGTGAGAAAATTGGCTCAATTGACTTGTTAGCTGGCGACTCTTAAGGTGAATATTTATTTATACAGTGAACTTCTGATATAATGGACTAATTGGAGGAAAAGTCGGTCCGTTAAAGCCAAAAGTCCGTTATGTCTGGATCCAGAATAATAACATGAACACTCACCACCACTAACACTCACGATCACCACCACCACCGCCAAGACTCGCCACCACAAACAACAATCACCCCTACACCCCACCATTTACAACCAACCAATACCATACGTGTTACTAATGTGTAGAGCCGGTTGAGCTACTCTGTTTTCTCTGTAAGTGTGCAGGCTGCCACTCCGTCATCCCAGTTTGAATGCGTTCTCATCCTGTCAACACCAGTTGGTGATGTGAATGTTAGTAGTGGTGGTGAGTGTTGGTGGTGATTATGGTGATTGTTGGTGGTGTTAAGTGTTGGTGATGATTGTGAGTGGTGGCAGTGTAAGTGCCGTCTCTCTTCAATTATAAGTGGTAGCTTCCTGGTCGAGTGGTTCCCAGGGTCCCCCCTCTCTCTCTGGTTCACGTAAGGTGACACGGTGGTCTGTGCACTTCCCACTTTCACTCTTTAATTCTAATCAAGTCAGTGACTTATAGAAGGAATTACTTATACTTCCAGATGTAAAACTTACACTGTATTCTCTGATTAAGTACAGAAACTTCTGGGCTGACCCTCCAGGAGAGCTCTTAACTCTGCCATGGCCATTGACTGACTGACTAACTCAGAGCTATGCCTCAGTCTAACTTAACATTATGTGAAGTCCCAGGTGTTTCAAGTTTACTTACAGAAGTGTAAGTGGTGGCTCTTGCTCATATGTTTTTTTTTTTTTTTTTTTTTTACGGGAATTAGCCCACCAGGGCACAGGTCAAACAACCCACAACGGAGCCTGGGGAGTAGGATTCCAGATGGCAAGTCCACCCATGTTTAAAAACCCTGGGTTATTAGTGGAGCACTCGGTGACATGGAGTCGGCAAACATCCAACGAAATATTGGTAATCCTATAAAAATGGGAGTGATATCTCTGTTAGCCGGAACAGTTGGTGCAGAGGACTTCTTGGAATGAGAGATTTCCGGGTATGAGACGACTCTCAAAGCTGGAAAAATTCCCTCTTACCTGGAATTTCCCGGGTAACAGAAATTTGTTCTTGGAAGTTCCAGAAATTTCCCATTACCGTATTTTTCGGCCTAAAAGACGCACTTTTTATGACAAAAATATACCTCGAAAATTACCATACGTCTTCCAGGATGCTAGTCGATGAGTTGTAGCAGAGGTTTTTGAAATCAGCCCCTTACAAAGACTGTTACCTCATTCCAGTACTTAACAATTACAAGTATTCTCTATACAGTACTATAAAACTATTGATTTAACTAATATTGTTGATATATTGTGAAAAAACAAATAATAAACCCTTGACCCTTGCTGCTGTGTGGTTTGTTTACTAATGGCAGTGGTGCGGCAGGGCCATCTATTGAGGAATTGCTAAAGGTTGTCTGCTGGTCTCAAATGCAGGAATGTTTGTTTCTTTATATGTAGGCTCTCATATTTGGACACCTATTTACAGTAGGCTCTCATATTTGGATACCCATTTAGACTATAAAAACCTCACAAAATTAAAATCTTCCAAATTTAATACACATTCGTCATCCAAGTAAAAACACACACACAACAACATTGGCTGTCCTTATGTTTTCAACTTTACTACCACTGGTGGGTAGATATTTTTTTTAATTCAGAAACATTTAATTAAAATATATATGAACAGAAAATAAGTGTTGCTTTCATATTCTTATGTAGAGTAATGATGATATGTTTACACATGTGCTCACTTACATATGTGATCTCACTTTTTTTTACCCTTAATTGTTAGCTAGTTCCATTGTTCCATTTATTAACATTAAATAACATTACTTAAAACAACCATATTAATTTTTCTACATTAATTTCAATATAGCTACAATGGAGGACTTATTTTCTTCAGTTTTATAATTATGTAGAACCAATCAGTCACTGGTTTTGCAAAAAAGAGTTGTTTTTTTTCTTTTTTTTTCTTTTTAAATAATGATTTTTTGTTTTATATAGACGTTGATATACATGTTTACATTTGCTTACCTTCTACTGTTGGAAAATATTTCCCGTCATTGTCATACCGACAAAAACAAAAGAAAGAATGTAAACACTACAGCCCCTAGGTGTGGAGGTGACCAGGTGTATAAAATGAGTGCTGTATTAAAGATTTCACCTTATACAGATTTTTTTTTAAATTGATGAAAATGACGACTGATAAGCAGTTCTAAGTGATGATATTCAAAGAGGTGTGTGTCTAATGGTAGACCCTGCTGCTATGTGACCAAGTCCCAGGTTGATGATCTGACTTTCTGCAGGGTCTCAATGGTTTCTCTTACTTTGACAACACAACATACATACAAGTATATTGTTTCTCACTCTTGATATTTTTTTTTCATTTTTGTATTTCTTTATTATTATTATTATTATTATTATTATTATTATTATTATTATTAGTATTAGTATTATTAGCATTATTACATTTTCGCCCCCTAGGCCCCAATGTGGGTCAGTGACCTGTGCCCAGGTGGGCTAAAACCCGTAATTTTTTTTTTTTTTAGAATTTCATTTCCAAAATCAGGGTGCGTCTTCCACGATGCAGCGTCTTCCAAGCTGAAAAATACGGTACATCATCTCTCAAACCCGGAAAATATACCCCATCCTCGGAATTTTTCTGGAATTTCCGGAATGCCCCTGATTTTCATCTCTCCAACCCGGAAAAAACTCCCTCATCCTCGGAATATTCCAGGTGTCGGGAAAATTTTCTTGGAATGTTCCGGAAAATGTGCCCCTCGGAAAATCGTTCCCAAAGTCGGAATTTTCTGGAAAATTCTGGAGAGTTCCAGGTTTGAGGGATTCTGGCTAACAGATATTTCTGTTAAGAAACTAGTAATGACCTGTTCATAGATATACAGTCGACCCTTGTTAAAACGGACTAATAGGGGGGGGGGGAAGTGTGTCCGTTTTTGCCGATTGTCCGAATTAACCGATTTAGGGGTTAATATTGCATTATACAGCTATGTGTATGTTTATTTGAGTGCCCCGTCATAGGAGTCCGTTTTCTCTCACTTCAGGACGCTTGAGTAGTCCGTTTTCTCTTACTCTTAGAGTGCACCAGAGACTTTGTTATTTCTTAGTAGTGACACAGAATTTGAAATTGCAACCCCAATTACAACTGGGACAATCCCAGAACCAGAAATTTGATATGGACAGTTAAGATTTCGTCCGATTTATCCAAAATCCAGATTAAAGGGGTCCGAATTCGCGAGGGTCGACTGTACAGTACAGTACAGTATGATCAGGATATATAGTGACTTTATATAAAAAAAAATATATATCGCGGCTTCCAACATTATCGACATTTTCCTCTATATAGCGATAATTTTTTTTTTATTTTGTGAGGGAAATCGGGTAGGAAATATTTCAAATTTATCACAACTACCAAAATAAATTTTTTTTTCCAATATACAGCCACTCCTCGACTTACGACGGGGTTAGGGACCCAAATCCAGGTCGTAAGTCAAAAATGCGAAGATAATATAGAAAATCTAAAATGGGTGTCTCTTTTTCTTCTCAGCACCACAAAGCTCTCACTTTTAAGCATGCCAGCCATTTTAACGTGAATTACAAACGAAAATTTTGTCAGTACACAGCACAATCACTAACATCGGGACTCGAAAATACGTAATTTGAACAATTTTTGGTACGACTGGGGCGGTCGTATGTCAGGTAGGTTGTAAGCCGAGGAGTGGCTGTACAGCGATAAATTTATTTACAGTAGACTCACAACTTACGTGGGGCTATGTTCCTGGGACCTCACATAAAGCCAAAAACTGTATAAAGTCAGAAACTCCTAAAAATCCCCTAAATTGACCCCAAAATACGAGTTGAAAAACTGTACAGAACTTAAATGTACTCTAAAAGACTAGAAAATTTATCTCTTGTGCAAAATATATGATGTCTATATTCAAGTTATTTGCCATCTTCCAAGGATTCCAGCAATGCAAATTATATTCTGCTAACTTTAGAAGGTGACATTTTATAAGATAGAAACTTTAAACCTAAAACCACTTTCAATCTTGCCTGAAGTAGAGGGGAGGTGATGTATTATGACAGCTGGCCCAGCCCCCAGGTAAGGTTACCTAGTGGTATTTATTTATCTGTCATATAGCGGGAGTTTATGTTTTTCTCTTATAAAATGTCAATGAATTGACTTAAGAAAATATAATTAACATTGCTGGAATTCTTGTAAGATAGTGAATAATTTGAATATAAACATGCTATAGTTCTCAATAGACATAAAATCTTTAGTAATAATTTGGAACATTTTAGTACAAAGGACTACAAATTTTATCTCTTGTGCAAAATATATAATGACTATATAGTATTCAAATTATTCACTGTCTTGCAAGGATTCCAGCAATGCAATTTATATTCTGCTAACTTTAGACTGTGCCATTTTATGTCAAGTTTAGTCACTTTTATTGGCCTCCAGACCCTAACCCTATTTTCCTCTTTTAGTGTATGTGTAGCGAATATCCTTGGACCCAATCTCGTAATATATCCCGACCCTACTGTAATATCTCAGTTAACCGGAATCCCTCAAACCCAGAAATCTCCGATAATCAGAATTGAAATTTGGTAGGAAAATCATTCCCAAAGCTGGAATTTTCCAAAAAATTCCTGCTTTAGGAACACATTTTCCAAGGTTGAAAATTGAGAGAATTTTCTGAAAATGTCTTGAATAAAGATGAAAATTAGACTATTTTTGGGGAGACCTGACCTGACTCAATGTCAGGTCGAGGTAGGGTGAGGGATTAGTGGTCTCATATTACTGACCTTGTGATGGAATGTCAGGTCACCCTCTCTTGGGTGGGGGATTAGTGGGTCTCATGACCTGAAGATGCCTTGAATGAACATGAAACCTAAAGTATTTTTAGGGAGATTGTGATAAGTATAAGTATAAATGAGCAAAGTTGTATCCCTTCAACATTACATTACATAACATTTTAAAATATGGAGTGAGAAAGCAGAAAGCTGTAGGTAATTAGAGAGATGGAGTGGAAAGGAGTGTAACATGCACCAGTGTTGCCAAGCGATAAGCTCCTCAACAGCTGATCTTTTAATTCACGTCCATGCAGTCACACAACAAGACCCTCATGGGATGCTTATTGTCAGTAGCGTAGCTAGAGTGTGTGCCGCCCGGGGCGGCCCTTGAGTTTGCCCCCACAAAAATACATATTGCACAGTGACTCACTTATATATATATATATATATATATATATATATATATATATATATATATACTATATATGACTATAATATAGTATATATATATATATATATATATATATATATATATATATATATATATATATATATAATATATATATATATATATATATATATATATATATATAATCACACGGGAGAATGGAAACAACGGAGTACCTTAGCTTTCACATACTCAAATATAGTATGCTTTAAATACACACCAAACATACTTAAACTTTATAAGTAACAGTTAAACAAAAAGCAAAAATGACATATAGGAGAGGGAAAAAAGTAAAAAAGTGTAAAAAATTAGGACCATCTTCATTTCTGAAATGAAAACTACAACTTTCTACAAAGTAACTTTTCTTGTTTTTTGTTGGCAAATTCTTCAATGACATTGTCAAAAACTATTTCATCTGTCAATTGTCGCTCTATAGACAGTATGGCAAGATTTCTCAACCGCAAGGTGCTCATAGTAGATCTTAAGTAATTCTTGATCAGTTTTAGTTTCGAAAACTCCTCTCACAGGTAGCAACACTAACAGCAATTGTGAGGAAAATCCTCAGCATTATTACCATATTTGGAACCGAGTTCCCAAGGTTATACTTTTGAATAAACTGCAAAAGTTCAAGGGGGCCTTCTTTCCGCATCTGTATTCTGTCTTTAATAGTTTTAGCAGCAACAGCAACAAAATGTTGAAGTCTTTTTTTCTCAACGAGGAACTCCTCTTTATCAATGTCGTCGTGATCGTGATCTATTTGACACTCATATTTATCATCCAAAAGATTCAATGGGGTAAGGAAGTCATATTTTTCAGCAAGTTCATGAAGCTGTTGAAATCTCAAAGTTATTTCTTGGATCACTCTGTCCAGCGAAGAAAACATTTCTCTCCTCAATTCAATGTCGTATGGCAATTCAGCATCTCGTGATCCTTCACCAAACATTTGTTTCTTCTTTTTGGGTTGACGCTGACGCTCCATGACTATCCCCAGATCATTGCAAATTTTTTTGGCATAGTTAACTCCATTACTCACTAGCTTGTCCCTGTTTTCAACTAGAAATGTTTCTAATGCCCTGAGTTTTATATCACATTGTTGTATGTTCAAGCCCTTGGTTTGGAGGTAAGTTTGTGTGTCGTTAATTTCTAGAAGGATGGGTCCCCACAGGCCAAGAAAGCACAAAAAGGAAAATGATTGCAACGCACCAAGTAGAACACCAGCATCTGCCCTGGTAGCTGTATTTTCTTCTTCACCAGTTAACTTTTCTAGGGCACTTAAGATTTTTGAGAAATGTTTCTTTACAGCACTTACAGCTTCTCCCCTCGCACTCCACCGAGTTTCTATAATGCGCTTGACACTTTGACCAGTGACTGAAGTTAGAACATCCCAGCGATGGGTTGATGAAGAAAAAAATACAAACAAACGTTCCACACATCCAAAAAAGGTAACAGAATTCACAGCAACAGAAGCTGCATGAACACCCGCCAAATTCAGCGAGTGATTTGTACAAGCGACAAATTCTGCTTTTTTATTAATTTCCTTGATACGTTTCTGAACACCAGTATGAACACCAGCCATCACCGCAGCATTATCATATGCTTGCCCTCTACAATTTTGAATATCAATTCCATCTTTCTCTAATTTTTCCAAAATCATCATTGAAATATTCTCGGCGGTTTTACCTTTTGTTTCAATGAAATCGACAAATGATTCCACAACCTTCACCTTATCTCCATCGATCATAACATAGCGTAAAACTTGGCTCGTTTGATCCTTATGTGAAATATCAGGAGTGCTGTCGAATATCATGGAAAAGTACTTTGCTTCTTTTACTTGCTTGATGACTTTGCTTCTTACGTTTTCTCCCAAAATTTCTATAAACTCGTTCTGAATAGTAGGAAACAGATGTGGGTCAGGTGTTAGGTCAGACACGACAAGGATTAACTTGCCGCCGATACAAAGGGATGGATTAACGTCTCCAGTAGCTGCAGATATGGGTGATGAGCAGACCCATAAGTGCCGCCCCCCAAAAGTGCCGCCCGGGGCAGACCGCCCCCCCCCCTAGCTACGCTAATGCTTGTTGTCTTAATTTCCAGTGTGTGTGTGTGTGTGTGTGCGTGCGCGCAAAATAAGGGATGTTTATTACACAAATTAATTGCTATCTTACAAGAAATCCAGCAGTGCAAATTATATTCTCGTAAGTGAAGTCAATGACATTTTATACTGTTAATCTCTCTTTGTGAACTAGTAAGAGGTTGAAGGATCCATTGTGGGGTTAAAAGTGACTGTGTCCCCCCCCCCCCCCCCCCCCTCCTCGTCTCGCTGTTTGTCTAAAGTATAGACTCATTCCTGATACGTACGATAGTATTTATTTGTTTTCATTAATTAGTACAGGTACGTTACTGCAATAATCTGTGCTGATTAATACATGTACCCTTCATATACAATACAGTATAGTACTGTGTATATACATCATAAGTAAAAAATAATGTCATTCAAGACATATTCAGGTCATAAGACACACAAATCCCCCAGCAACACTGGGTGACCTGACGTTGCATCAGGTCAGGTTAGTAACATGACCCAATAATCTCCCACCCAACCTTCATCAAAAGTGTTAAGACATGATTAGTATTGTACAGTATTACAGTACAATCAATTGAGTGAAGTGTGTAACAGAGACATGACGATCGCCCAAGCGACTAACGAGCCAATCAGTGGTGAAGAGGATAAAAGTAACAGCTCTACCCTGTATTCACCCCAGTTTCATACAGAGATATTGTTTTTTAAATACCCCTGTATACAGTATAGTCTCGATTTACGCGGATTTTGTTTACGCGTTTGGTCATTTATGCGGCACCTTGCCAGAATGACATTTTTAAGTTATGCGGTTCATTCCATCATTTACACGGGAAGCGGCGCGGGGAGGGTCCGCATTAGGTCGCTCTTATGTTATCGCTGACGTCATATGACGTATCGAACTGTGATTGGGCCACGCATCCTTACCTCCCTCCTCCGCTAGCTGTGATTGGTCTAATGTAACATGACGTGCCCTGCCACCAGAGGGAAGAAGTCGCTGACCTAGCCGGGCCAGTCTCATCGTTCTCAGTCTCCGTGTATACAGTTCTCTCTTGTGCCCGCTATTCCCCTCACAATGGCTTCCGCTGGACCCCCACCACCCCGGAGAAACCTTGAACTACCTGGACTAAGCCATGGTTATGTGAAGGAAGTCTTCGAGTTGGGGAGAAAATCAAGCTCATCCTTGACAAAGACACAGTCAAGCATCGGTATGAAGTGTCTAATAACCTTCTGTCGAAAATTATGGAGCCGTATGTCCAGATGTATCACGACAACATCAATGCTAGTCGTCAACGTAGTAATACTGACTTCTTCACCCGCAACCCACCACAACCACAGCCAGCCCAAGTCAGTGATAGTGACAGTGACGATATGGACTTTGAGGGGTTTGTCAGGGAGGCTCTGCAAACCACTGTGAATAGTGTTAGTGATTCACCGAAGGGCCACTAATCTGCCCTCTGCCTCGGCACCAGCCGCCATCCCTGTATGCTGACCCATCTCTTCTACTAACATAAGTGTTAAACACCTTTATATTTGTACAGTAGTGTAGTTTTTTATTTAGATATTATGTGTGTGTGTCAATACCATCATAAAATTATGATTTTAATTTTACTACAAGGTACGTATTGTGTCGGAAAAAGTGGAGTTTGGGGGTCGGCCCAGTCTCTATTTCAAATAATCCCATATGTTCTGTTATTTCGTCTACTCGTTTCTCGTTTTGCGCGGACCTCCATGGGTTCAATTGACCTCGTAAATGGAGACTATACTGTATTTATTTAACCAAACTTTAAGATAAAGTGACAGGATTATTTTGATTAAAAAATGGTGTGTCTAATGAAATTAGAGCTGATATTAATGACTCCGGTATCAAAATTTCTTACGTTTTTTATAAGAGAATGGAATTCCCATTACTATATCATATAGAAATATTTCATTTAAGGATATCTTATTGGAAACGTTTCGTAGATAATTTATTAAGGATTATTATGGTATCAAATTCATCTTCCTATCACAATTAGCTTCGCTCTAGTGAGGAAGGGGGGGGGGGGCCAGTGGAAACTGACCTCGCGACCCTCCCCCCTTCACCTCCCAAAAGAGTTGACTCCTACACTCTTCAGCCAAACAATACACACACACACACTCACACATGCACATGGGAATTAAGACAGCAAACATAAGGAGCGAGGGTCTTATTGTGTGACAAATTTGTTCGTGTGACTGCGAGTTAAATATTAGCTGTTGAGGAACGCTTGGCAACATTCATTTCCACTCCATCTCTCTAATTACCTACACCTTTCTGCTTTCTCACTCCATATTTTAAAATGTTTTGTAATGTAATGTTGAAGGGATACAACTTTGCTCATTTATACTTATACTTATCACAATCTCCCTAAAAATTCTTTAGGTTTTGTGTTTATTCAAGACATCTTCAGGTCATGAGACCCACTAATCCCTCGGCCAAGAAAGGGTGACCTGACATTCCATCAGAAGGTCAGCAATATGAGCCGACTAATCTACTACCCTACCTCGACCTGACATTGCATTAGGTCAGGTACACGAGACCCACTAATCCCCCACAGCTCCATGGGAGTGGAAAATACCAGTCTTTGCTGTAACACACAGCTTCATTCATGCCCATATCATAAAGATTTTTAATTTTCAAATATATTTATTTTATCAAACTTTTAGATAAACTATTCTGGATTATTATAGTAAAGAAATGTAGTTTCTAACTTAGTTTGAACTGCATTTACAGAGTCCAGTAGTTTAGACTCAAGGAAAACATCCCCAGCACCCAGAAACATTCTGGGAGAGTGGGCTAGTGTCTGTGTGCAAGATGTCTAGTTTAGTCACTCAGAAACATTTCCCTGTAACTGGAAAATATTCCGGGGATAAGGAATTTTTCCGGGTTTGAGAAAGTCGTCTGTGTAACGGCTCACAGCCTGACTGGGGTGAGGTTGGGTTTTGAATGAGATTCGTCCCGTCTTACACGATAATGTTTATTCGGTCATGCCTGGAAATACATGTCCCACTCTCAGTTGTAAATACCAAACACCCAAACACTATCCATCATACCTCGTGTTTAACTCTCATCTAATAATACAGTTCAGTGAACCCTCACTTTACGCGGTTAATTCAACCCACGGCAGCCCGCGTAAAGTGAGAAACGCTGATATTGCAGGAGTCGTAGACCCTCAGCAATTTGGCAAAATGAAAACTTCCTCCCCCACTCACTGTCTTGTCAGCTTTCTCTATTACATATACCGCCATCTCGAGAAACGAAAAACGTCTGTAGCTGTCGCCTTCATTGATTTCACTAAAGCATTCGACCTAGTCGACCACAATATAATCATCAACAAAGCTATTGACCTCGGGCTTCGGAGAAGTCTTATACCATGACTTACAGACTTCCTCAGTGACCGACGCCAAGCTGTACGCTTCCGAGGGGCTGTCTCCACCTTTCAGTCACTCACCTGTGGCGTCCCCCAAGGCACCAAGATAGGACCACTCTGCTTCCTTATGCTCATCAATGATGCCCTAAGAGAAACCCCTGCTCGCTGGAAATATGTCGACGACTCCGCCATTGGGATCAGCGTCAACAATTCTGCTCCCGACTATACTGCCCTTCAGGATTTATTGAACAGTCTCCAAAACTGGGCCACCAACAACCATGTCACCATCAACCATACCAAGACCATGGTTATGCACATCAACCTCTCCTCCGACATTGTCCCACCTCCTTCCATTACTTTAGGTCCGAACACACTTCAGGTTGTAGATTCCACGAAGCTCCTCGGCGTCACCATAGACAACAAACTAAATTGGAGACCACACGTCAGTGAAGCTGTCAAACTCTCCAGTTTCCATCTCCACTTCCTCCGCCGACTCAACTCCCTCGGAGTTCCTGCACCCGAGCTCCTCAGTGTTTACACAACATTCATACTCCCCAAGCTCACCTATGCCTCCCCTACCTGGTCTTCCTCCCTAAATGCCACACAACGTAAAAACCTAGAAAAAGTGCAAAAGAGGGTATGCAAGATTATTCTCTCCCCTTCCTATTCCACATATCAAGAAGCGCTCAACACACTGACCCTTTCGACTCTCACTGACCATCACCACGACCTCATCTGCAAATTTGGTAAGAAGCTTCTACACCATCCTCGACACCGGCTCCTACTACCACCTGAGATCCCTAGCCCGAGAATTGCTGTTCGACACCACAACCGCATCCAGCCCATATGTGCACGAACTGATTGCTATAAGAACAGCCCAGTCCCAACCATTGTAAAAATTATTATCAATAACTTGTAATAAACCAGTGTATTCACTCCCAGGAAATACTACTTGTTGCACTGTCACTATGTTGAAATGCACTGTAGTTTGAGCTTTTCCCCATCTAGTTATTATATATCTTATTTGTATCACTTATGTTACTTGTATATTATTTGTAATTCGTAACCCATTCCCCAAATATGTAATTGTATATTTTCAGCTTTTTGGCTGCCAAGCTCTTTCAATAAACCGTTAATTATTATTATTATTATTATAACATATGGGATTAATTGAAATAGAGACCGGGCCGACCCCCAAACTCCACTTTTTCAGACGCAATACCTATGTTGTAATAAAAATAACTTCTTAATTTTATGATGGTATGCACACACAATTAATAATTAAGAGAAATATCAATAATATTAGGTTTTTTAACACTTACATTAGTAGAAAAGATGGCTGGGCGCATGGGGATGGGGGGTTGGTTCTGAGGCAGAGGGCAGATTATTGGCCCACACCTGTATCACTTGTATCAATTGTATCACTATCCACCACAGAGGCTTGCAGGGCCTGTTTGTCAAACCCCTCGAAGTCCATATAAGTCCATATCTTTACTATCATTATCACTATCACTGAACTTGGGCCAGCTGTGGTGGGTGGCGGGTGAAGAACTCGGTAATGTTTTCATGACTGGGCGACCTTGTGCGCACCCTGCTCGCGCCGCTCTCCGCGTAAAAGGGTACACACACCGCGGAAAGTGATCATTCCGGTTTCGGCAGGGTACCTCGTAAACGTGGAAACGCGTTAAGTGGGACCGCGTAAAGCGAGGATTGACTGTAATAGCAATCAAGTGATTAACTTCTCAAGTTGGCTGAATACAATTGCTCAAACTCTCTTGTGATGATCCGTTGTTATGACACACGTAAGAACAGTAACAGACGATTTTGGGTGAGTTATCACCGTACATTAAACTCTGTATTTGGGTCACTGATGCACAGTTGCTTGATATTGGTTAGAAGTCGTCTCCGGACGCGTAACCAGACCACCTAGTGTGCTCACTGCATCTCACACTCTGCCCTCCTATGCCTTGTCTGTTCACTGTCCTCACACACTGTCATCCTATAGCTAAAAAACCATCACATCTCATTCTCTTATCGAGTAGCTAATGAACTTGTCACTGACTCTTCAAAATACAACCCTCATCTCTCTCTCTCTCTCTCCCTCTCCTTCTCTTCCTATTGCATCTCATGTCCCATAAGATGCAGTATAACTCCCCCTGTTGGTCGGTTATGACCAAGTTCATTCACATTCCGTCAGGTGAAATTCATGCCAGAGCACAGGGATGTGCTACCATTTCTGTGGTGGCCAGAAGGGAACATGCTACGCGCCCCTCTCTCCTACAGGATGACAGTACACCTCTTCGGCGGTGTTCGGAGTCCCTCGCGTGCCGCATGTGTTCTACAAAGGACCTTCCTTGATCATAAAGACATATTCCATGCCGACGTAATGGACGCCCAATTGAACTTCTATGCGTACGATTTGCTCCTTTCATTGCAGTCCACTAATGGTGGAATAGGACCAGCTGAGCAGTTGCGATATGTTATGGCAGTGGGGTCTTCCGACTCACTATACAGGCTGAGTAACTGCAAGGATGTACTTGACTCCATACCTGTGGAGGAAAGTCACATGGGAGTGAAAGAGGTTGATCTGAAATACAAATACTCCCGTTGGAAAGGGCACTCGGCGTAAAATGGGACTTAGAGCAAGATCAATTTGCTGTGGTCACCAGGTGTATGGACACTCGTCGTCAAATCTAACTTGACCCTTAACATGTTCATACATAGGTTTACATGTTTGCAGTTGAAGAACATATGAATGTGTGTGTATAGATATATTATATGTGAGTATGCTGCAGGTAGGTGGTTGTTGTTTTGTTTTTGTTTTACTCGTTGCTCCCTCCAAGTAGACATATCTTGTTCACAGGCCATGTCAGACTCTTGCGTGCAGACATCTTCACCGTCACGTGTCTCACTATACCATCCTCCTTGGGTTTGCCTCCAATTATTCCGTCGACAAACAAAAGCACTGCTTCGGCACCCTGTCAATCACTCTACGCCCTTTGGGAACTCAAACTTCTATCATAATCCTGCTAGATTAAGTTCTCTTCCTGAGTGTCCCGCTTCATTCTCATGGGCCTCGTGTACTATACTGTAAGTGCTGTAGTATGGATCAGTTCGACATAGTTCTTGTCTAGTAATAGTTGCATCTCTTCTGTATAACGTCGGTGAAGATGAGGATATTGGTATTGGTAACATCCGGCCACATGTATCACTTCGTTAGACCACAGCTCCAATACACTCTTGTCTTCCACTGATACAGCATCACCCTTCCTCAAGCCACTCGTATCCAACTCCCAAAACTGTCTCACTTGTACTTCCAATCGCATCAATCGTGTTTCTCTTGGGTCACGGTTGGCCATTGCAAAGCAATATGCCCTGTACCATACGGGTCCATTGATAGTTCAACCAAATGGTGTCCTTACTGTAAAGGGCTGGAACTCACATTATCTGTTAAAAATGCAGGAAGTGGACCAAGCAGGCGAAGAATTACCATGGATGTACAACTGCATGTGATAAGGCATGTAGAGATAGGTGAACGTGATGATAGTGGTCAGAGTTTGAAGTTGGCCACATTGACAGTTAGAACCATTCTGAACATAAAGACTTTAGCACAATTGACCTCTTCATTAACTGCCACCCATTCGAGGAACATTTTACTGGAGAAGACGGAGAAATGCTCGAGTATGTGGATTGAAAATCTGTTGCGTACTGCATGTTGTCACTGTTTACTAATTTTATAGTTAGTACAGTATTATTATGAATAGATGCATTGTAAATTTATTTATTGACTGAAAGAAAAGAAGCAGTTGATGATAATAAATTGAGGTGGTAGACATTCACTAGCACCTGCAGCAACTAGTACATCATCTTCCTCAACCCTTTATCACAATCTCACTCATTGCCTCCACCTTCTTCATCATTGTATGTTGCCCCTTCTACTCCTTTCATTAATGGAGATGTAGTAAGATAACCTTTCTCTGCTTCCTACTGAGTCCCCGAGAGGCCTTCCCTCCACCACCACCTGGCGGGGACTGTGTCACTTCACCGGCTGATGGCTGGATGGATGGGTTGTGTTAAAAGTTGTATTTAACTGTGTTACAACCTTCACACCCTCCTCTAGGACTCACTAGAGGCTGTATAGTCAGCCCATAGGCCCAATATATCAGGGGGGACTCTGAAATAACAGCTTCTGTTAACAGACAGGTTAAACACAGACATGTCAAACAGACATGTTAAACACAGGCCCTTACCTTATTTCTGGCTAACAACCTCCTGACAGGTATTTATTTCATTACCTCTGTTACCATTAAAACTGGTTTAATAAAAACACAGCTTTAAAATTACAACAAAATTTAATAAATGTCTGCTCTCCGTCCATGTGCATACAAAAGGCCACAAATCAATTCACTCAGAATAATGTTATCTCCACCAAATGCGGTGCTCTCTCACTACTACAATACTCTTTAGACTATAATGAACATATTACACTTTAGTTAACACCATAATTATCCATGATTGTCCAGATAATAATAGATAAATGTGCACCACACAAGCTTGGCCGTCCTATCCTCCTCAACTTAGCCCGAGTGCCGCCAAAACCAAAACAATGTTCCAATACTTTCTTGTTTCATCAACATATAATTTCTAATTCTTTTTATATTTCACACCTGCTTCTTACAGTCTTCCATAACTGTATAAAAAATAAGAATACATTTTACAAAGTTTACATAATGAAACAAATACTAGTTACATACTTATATAAGATAATCAAGACATTTTTTAAAGTCTTTACCATAAGCTTGGAATTTTGATTCTAAAGAAAAATGGGAAACAACAGAAACTACAAACAATAGGGAACTGAAACAAATATTGAGGGAAAGGGGAGATGACCTTAACAACTGATTGAATGACTAGTATAATAATGTGTTTACTTTTACCCAAATCAACACTAAATACATGTATTACTACTGTATGTTGTTCCTAGTTAGGTGTAACAAGTGTACTGATTCAGCATGTTAATTTTGTTATCCTCGACCATTTCTGGTCCCTGTCACTGGTGAATAACAAGGACCTGGGGTATTAATATTCTGTATTGTTTACTTATGCACTGTACTTTTTTTCAGGACCTTAGCTTATACAGTAGTTTGTAACATTTTTGTGGATACTCTATATCTTTATGGGTCTTGATAATCCAAAGAACTTGATATCCAAAACAAATTTGGTCCCAAGCAGTTCAAATTATACTGTAGAGTCCCTAATGTTGTAGTTTGACAGTCCATTGTGAGTTGACAGATATTGTGGCAAAAATTATGATATTCTTATCTATTACTTATAATATTTTTTTTTTATAGGCACATTCAGTCAATCATCTAAATCTTCGGGGTTCAGACTTGTTAGCATGTTTGTTGGCAGCTGATAAGAGAAATCGAGAACTAGAAGAGCTAGCCATGGCAACAACAGCTGTAACCGATGCAGCACCTCAACCGTGGATCACGATGGGGTATTATTGTCAACTCAGTAAACGGACCACCAAAGCCATCTATTTTGCACACAAGGTAAAAGAGAGCTTGCTATACTATATTGTTTACAATATTATTAAGTACTGTACAGTATATGTAGTAAATTCAGAAGTTAAGGGAACTGTTGTCTTTTTTGATGGGAAGAGGACTTTCTTTTTGTATGAAAGGAAAAATGAATGCAATCGGCATGAGAAGTGGCGGTGAATTAACCAAATAACTATGGCATTTGGGAAATCATGGATATCCCACAAACGAAAAACAACCTGACATTAATTTTCTTTTATTTTTCTTATGAAATTAAAGATAAAAAATTTTGAAGCCATTAAAATGGTCATAAAGTCCTGTGATATTCTTTCCAGGAATACACTCGTAGGTTTCTCTTAATTAAATTTTAAATGCCCTTTCAATTTCAGAATCACAATAAACAATGTGTAAATATATGAAATATAATATTGAATACAGTATTACCCCGCTTTACATGGTTTCACTTTCCGTGATTTCTCATTTACGCGGTAACTTGCCAGAACCGGACTTTCACTTTCCGCGGTGCATCTACTCATATACGCGTGAGGTATAATTTTTTTTTTTATTTAGCTCATTAAATTCATACAAATTACCCGGCCAGAATATAATTTACATTGCTGGAATTCTTGCAATATGATGATCATTTTGAATATAAACATCATGGATTTTGCATTAGACATACAAATTTTAGATCTAATGTAATAATTTGGTTTACACAAAGCAAATATTTTATCCTTTGTGCAGAATACAGTGACCCCTCGGTTAACGAACTCAATCCGTTCCAGAAGGTCGTTCGTTAACCGAAAAGTTCGTTAACCGAAAAGTTCGTTAACCGAAACCATTGTTTCAATGGGTTTTTGGGTAATTGGTTCCAGCTCACCGAAAATTTCCTAAATTCAACAAAAATGGTAGAAAAGTTCACTTACTTTGAGGTGTGTATGTAGAAGGCTCCTGGATGATGGTGATGATGATGGGAATTAGAATGGGGGTGAAGGAGAAGGAAGAAGAGAAGGCATTGGGGTGGAAGAGAAGTCACCCCATGGCACCATTTCACCCATAAAATTTTAGTTCTCTTGGTGTATTTCAAGATTATTTTCTTTAAATCTACACTGCACTGCATTATATATTGTCAATATGTAAAATATATTTCAAAATGACCAATAATTTGCTTGGAAACACAGAAAAAAAGCGTTTAGTTGAAGAGAGTCTCAAGCAAGATGTTACCTCCAGTGAAAACAGAGAGAGACTAACGCCTGTTTGCTGTGTTAAGAGGCTGGATGCCGCGCATTAAACTAGTCACTTTACCTTCAATTATGTTCAATAATTGTTAAAATGACTAAAAAATTTAATATTAAACTTTTAAAATTATTGAATCGTATAAATTTCTTGATATTTACTAAAATAATAAGGAATTCGAGCCCTAGAACCGATTAATGTATTGGCGGACTGATACTAAAGCTGGTTGCCCGGCCAGTGCAAGCGAAAACATGTTGAGGTCGGTTCGTAAGAAATTCGTTAACCGAATTTTTGTTCGTTAACCGAATTGAAGATCCTTATGGAAGGCAGTTCGTTAACCGAAATTTCGTTAACCGAGGCGTTCGTTAAATGAGGGGTCACTGTATATGAAGTTTACATTCAAAATATTCCCTGACCTGCAAGGAATCCAGAAATGTCAATTATATTATCCTAACATTAGTCTGAGTTATTATTTATCACTAAAAATGTAAATATACTATTTTCTCCCAAAGCTTCTCTGGTAGGGAGGGAAGGTGGGGGGTAGGGAGGGAGGGAGGGAGAGACGACCCAGCTAGGGCGGAGTATTTTGATTGACAGATAGTGTCCTTGAAGAATATTTCTTTGTTTATTTACTGAAGATATATGTTTTAGCTCATAAAATTCATACAAATTACCCGGCCAGAATATAATTTACATGGCTGGAATTCTTACAATATGATGATCATTCTGAATATAAACATCATGGATTTTGCATTAGACATACAAAATTTAGATCTAATGTAATAATTTGGTTTACACAAAGCAAATATTTTATCTTTTGTGCAAAATATATGAAGTTTACATTCAAAATATTCCCTGACCTGCAAGGAATCCAGAAATGTCAATTATATTATCCTAACTATAGTCTGAGGTATTATTTATTACTAAACGTTAAAATCTAGTGTTTTCACCCAACATTTCTCAGTGAGGTAGGAGCTGGTGAGCTGGGAAGAGGGGGGGGGGGGGGATTTGAGTCCGTTATTTGAATGGACATTAACCGGGCGACTGTATTTCTCTTAAGTATTAATTGTGTGAGCATACCATCATAAAATTTAGATGTTATTTTTACTACAACATAGGTATTGTGTTGGAAAAAGTGGAGTTTGGGGGTCGGGCCAGTCTCTATTGGAATTAATCCCATATGTTCTGTTGTTCACTTTACGCGGTTTTCACTTTCCGCAGTACCCTCTGGGTTTAATTGACCGCGTAAATCGGGGTACTACTGTATTTTATTGTTTGGGGGGAAAAGAGGGTAAATAGCCACACAAAAGCTATTTAAAGGTCACACTTGGGCACGCATCTCATTATTATTGCTTTATTTTAATGGTAATTAATGGTTCATGATACAATGATTCACCTTACACTGCAATATTGGAGGACACATTACTGTCGTTATTCGAGACTTTACTGTATTTACATTCAGGAAGCTTCCCTGTGGCTGAGTGTGTGGCATGACAGGCAATTAGTCACACTGGAACCTGATAACCCACACTGGGCATTTAAACAGTGGCAAGAAAAGGCGTGTGTTCCTGGAAAGTCAGCCGGGGCTCGCTGGTCGGACGTTCTGGAATGTCACTCGGGGTGTAAGAGTTTCTTAAACTACGTACAGTCCCCAAAAAGCGAATTCCGATACAGTATATTGAAGTCCAATTTATCAAGGTTTTACAGTAATGTATTTACAATGCTAATGCAACAAACCCCACCTTTTTAACTCAGATAGCAAGCTTGCTATGACTCATTATGTACAATATGGTGTAATCAAGTGCGGTGAGTTTAGTGACCGGCCAGACCCCGAGCGTCTCGTTGGAGAGCACCTCCTTAAACCAAGAGTGTTAAAGGAAACTGTAGGTAGATGGATAACTATGGAAAACTCACACAGTTTCCTGGCTAGCTTAAACATTCACATTTATAACTTTTGAGGCAAGACCCTGACAGCATATAAATATTTGTAGCACAATATCTTACATGTGATGGCTTCAGTGGAAGGGTTGATTATTAGATGTTTGCTGAGACTACTGTATACAGGCAATTTTCGGGTTACGGACAAATTTCATTCCTAAGAGTGTTCTTAAGTAAAAAATGTACTAAAGGCGAAGCATATACCCTATGTGCGCACTGTACTTAAAGAACAAATTTAAAAATCTCACTATACCAAAGCCTAAGTCCTTATAAAGATCTAGAATCACTTAACTGAAGAGAAAAGAAGAAATAGAATGACAAAATTCAGTAAATGAAAGTGAAAAATAAGTTACAGTGGGGTATGCTATAACGAATCTAATTGGTTCTAGAACCTCGTTCGTTATAGCATTCGTTCGTTATAGAATTAATTCGTTCCAGGCCCCCAAATACAACCACTTAACACTGAAAATTTTCTGTGGAAAATGTAAAAAATACGGTACTTTATCTTACCTTAGTGTTGTTCAGCATGCAGGACAGGAGGCAGAGGGGGAGGAGGGGGGACGAGAGAATTATGGAGAAGAGGTGGAAGGAGAGGAGTCATCCTTCCTAGCCCTCTTTGGTGACTGTCTCACAGGCACTTTGTCTGAAGGTTCTTTTGTTACCTTTTCAAGAAGGAATCCAGGGTTGGCTGCTTCAACCTTGATTTCTGAACCTTCCAAAAGTAGTTCATAACATTGTCATTAAACACACTGATGGCCTATTGCACAGAACCAACATCAGGATGATAATCCTCAACAAGCTTAGACAGTTTGCTCCAGCAAATGATCGCATCCTTGAGATCTTTGGCTGGAATGATGTGGCTTTCCTCCTTGTCCTCATCCTCCCCTGACTCCTCAGAAGTTAAGCTCCGCTTCAGTGTCTCATTTTCTTCTTTGTGAAGCTCAAGCAGCTCCTCAGTGGACAGCTCCTTACTGTGCTCTTCCACCAACTCCTCAACATCATCATCATCCACTTCCAGGCCCATGGAATTGCCCAGAGACACAATTTAATGTACAACAGCCTCTTTCTCTAACTCTTCAAAGCCTTCAAAGTCTCTTTGAAGCACACATTCAGGCCACAATGGCCTCCAAGCAGCACAAAGACACCTCATAGTAACCTCTTTCCAGGCTGATGCAATTAAAAACATAGCGTCTGCTATATTGAAGTGATTCTTCCAAAATTCCTTCAAACTAACATCACTGGAAGAAGTGGACGCAAAACATTTACTAAACAGTGCCTTTGTGTGAAGCTTCTTAAAGTTAGAAATTACCTGTTGATCCATGGGCTGGATGAGAGGTGTTGTGTTGGGCGGCAAGAAGTGCACAGTGATGAAGTTGAACTCCTCTGGCAATTCAACCATCAAATTAGGAGGGTGGGCTGGTGCATTGTCCATCACCAACAAAGCTTTCAGTGGAAGATTATTCTCCCTGAGGTATTCCCGAACACTGGGCCCAAACACCTCAATCACCCACTCAGAGAATAAACTCCTGGTCACCCAAGCCTTTACGTTTGACTGCCACATAACACCAAGGCGGGTCTTCCTAATGTTTTTTAAAGCTCTGGGGTTTTCTGCATGGTACACAAGGAGTGGCTTTATTTTGCAATCACCAGAAGCATTAGCACAAAGAAGGAGGGTAAGCCTGTCTTTCATTGGCTTATGGCCAGGGACAGAAGTTTCCTCCCTGGTAATGTATGTACGGCGAGGCATTTTTTTCCAAAAAAGTCCAGTTTCATCACAGTTGAATACCTGCTGAGAAACAAAGCCTCCCTCTTTAATCACATTCAAAAATGTCTCATGGTGTTCCTTAGCTGCTTCCTTATCTGCACTAGCAGCATCACCATGTCTCACAACACTATGTAATTTATTTCTCCTTCTGAAACCAGTAAACCACCCCTTGGTACCCCTAAACACTGGCACATCACTATCACTTGCACTGGGAGTCTTGGCTTTGAGGTCCTCAAACAATTGTCTGGCCTTCTCACAAATTATAGCTTCACTAATGCTATCGCCTGCCATTTCTTTCTTCTTTATCCACACTAAGAGTAAATTTTCCGTCTCCTCAATCACATTACACCTTGCTTTGCTAAGTCTAGAGATTCCCTTAGCCACTTGCACAGTTTTCAACTCCTCTTTATTCTTCAAAATCGTACATATAGTCGATTTAGCCATCCCATACTCATCACTAAGTTTCGCAATGCTTGTTCCATTCTCACGTTTCTTTATGATTTCTTTCTTAGTTTCAAGAGTTATGAGCTTTCTCACTCGCTTTGGACGATTCATTGTTACAATTGTACACTTGTATAACAAAATATTTATACAAATAACTCTATTTCCACATCAAAAGATGAAATTTCAACAATAACAGTGGTGCACTGGCTACACAATGAGACAAAGATGGCACCTGACGCTCTTGTTGTGAGTCGCGGTACAACAATATTTATGCGCCAGGCGAAATAGTCTCGTGTTCATCCGCGTTCGTTGTAGGAGTTGCGTTCGTTATAGCGTTCTCAATTTTATTGGTAAAACCGTTCGTTATAGGAATATTCGTAGTAGGATCCATTTGTTGTAGCATACCCCACTGTATCAGGTAAAGTCAGTCGGTAGTTATCAAACAGAGAGGTAATAATTCCTGGGAAGATTTTGGAAGCATAATGTCATAATGTGTTGTCTGATGTGTCTGGGTGGGCTGATCCCCATAAAAAAAATATAAATAAATAAAATTTAACTTTATGGGACCTTGTTCATATTGGCAAATGTTCTTAAGTCGGACTTGCGCAACCTGGGACCTCCATATTGTTAATTTTGCACAAACATCTGTGTTGACGGTGATTTGTGGCACATTTTATTTCAGGCTTGTTCTATCAACCCACGTAGTGTTGAAGGTCTTCTCCTGAAAGGCACACTGCTCCTAGAACTGAAGAAGTTACAAGAAGCTGTTATGCATTTCAGAGAAGCTATGCAGATTGCACCTCATCGTTTTGAGCCACACAAAGTAAGTATTTTATATGAGGTTTGATAATTTTACATATTTTTAGAGACTAGGAATGATGAAATGAGTGTCCTGTGAGATCCCTGCTACTGAAACAGCCCATGGTTGAACCTGCTAGTAAATATAGGGCTTTGACATGTTTAATTGCATGGCACATTGTCCAAGTGGACAGTGCTTTATGTTGCAAAGCAGTCCTTCACCCCCCTGAAGCCAGGTTAAATCATTGCTGTGAACACTTAAGCGAGTGGTTGCTTGGAAAGCCACTGGGGTTCTAGGAACAGGTAGACTTGGATAATTCTCTGAATGTGTCTTGTTGGCAGTTAGGACAATTTTGAACAATGCAGACTTGATAAAAGTTTGTGTTCAGACTACCACTCCATTAAATAAATACTTTTATACTGTAACAATGTATCTACAAGTAGTTAAGTGTAATGACTTTAGGAACATATTCTCATATCTACAGTGATATAGCAACCCCTTTTAAAGCTGATTCAGCTAGCACTCTCCTCCAGAAACACATCCTGAGCACAAAGTGGGGTATTACTGTATATATATTTATTAATTCATTATAACACATTACACACACACCTTATCTTATAACATCCATAGTGCCCTTAATAAAAGTGAAAAGAAAGTAAAAAGAACAAAGACAAATGCATCACAGGGTGTGTAGTAGCAGTCAGCTGAGTGAGTCATTGTTAATGTGTTACGTGCTAGTGTGCTGATAACACCCTCTGGGACTCTGATGCCATATCATGGTTGTGAACGAAAGATGTGTATAATGACTTTAGTCTTAATATGCAGTCAAAGGGGTAAGGTCATTCCTGGATATGTTCTGGTCATTCTTTGTTAAACCTCTTCCCCTTCTCATTAGTCCCTTAATCTGGTTCATGTGCTCTTGATCTTGTAGTGGAGGTAACTCATTGTGGGATGTCTCTATTTTCATAGTCTATTGAAGATTTTAGAATTACTTGCAATTCACAAACTAATTTAATCAACACTATTAGCCTATAAACCATTGGTCTAAGTATGAAGTTTCTAGGACCTGTATCTTCAGAACAGTACTCACATAGCCTGGTCCTTAACATTTCTTCATGTATGTTACTGAAGTCAGTCCCTTGAAAGGGTGCTTGGACATTGGTATAGTTGTTCATTTTCCTCTACCTAGATGAGACAATTGCACATTTCGATTGCTTGGTTTTTGGAGCTTTTAAGGTTAGTATAAGAGCCTGAGTCATGCTGTTTCTTAAGAGTCTCATTGCCCCCATTTTCCTTACTGTACTAACTGGAAAGTGTATGACTCACCCAATTCATGTTTTAGTTATAGTTGAGATATTGGTTTTGAAATCCATTTTGTTACCTTGGACAGGAATTTGTAATTCTGTGTTGTCAGCAAGTGTGGTGATTAGCTCCAGATCACAGGACCCAAACTTGTAATTGGCATCTAAAAACTGAGTAAATTGATAATGATTTTATACTCCATTATACTTGCATCTTAAAGACCATTTTTTAACATGGATACAAAGCAGTCAGGTTTGAGCACCATTTATCCAGTGCCAACAATTAACCTTTAGTACTCTCGGATGGGTGGTCATAAGATCAGTCTCCAGCTCTCAGCTAGGGATGTGGTCTGATGGTCTCAGAATTGGCTTGCACAGTAAAGAAAGCTGCCTGGCTGCAGACTTTGCTAGACAATAGGGATTCAAGGTTTCAGGAATGCTTTCAACCTAATGTTTCTAAATCATTACTGATTCTCAAATCAGGTACTATAATTGAAACAGTGATTTCAACCTGGTTTTTGCTTCACAGTACTGTACAATACATTGCTCATTTAGGTAATGTATTTACCATTAAACAAAGCAGCGCCCTATGGGTAATGTCAGGTTCTGTCTGGGAGTATGTGTTAATATAGATCTAAATGGACTTGCACATTATTCCCCTCAGTTATAAACTTAGATTTCACATTTCATTCATTAATTTTATACTATAAGGTGATGCACTATTTGATATACCATATAATCATTTGTTGTAATGTGTATTTTTTTGTTAATGAAATATTATTTACTATCCAAATTTATTTTAATAGGGATTAGTAGATTGCTATCTTGCAATGCATCGATCCAGGGAAGCTGTAACAATAGCCAGCAATGCATGCAAGTTACTTGGCCAGACTCCAAGAGCTCTCACTGTAAGTCCATCTTTTTATTGTAATTTTTTAGTTCAGGAATAATGAAACTCAGTCATTTTTAGTTACTGATGATTACTTTCAATCTACAGCATACTTCAAAGTAAGTAAGATTAGTTTTTACACAACATCCTAGCAGGCATAGAGTATCATGAGAGGCCCTTAGCAGTGTTAGTCCTTACATTCTTTACAATAAATTTGCATACTTACTCCCTCAATCCCACAAAATAACCATCTGTTTGATGTACTGTATATATAGATGCCTTGTGTTACTCTCACATGGTCAGAAATAGCACTAAAATACATTGGTTTGTGTACCTAAAAGGGCCATGTTCAACGCTCATTCGTCCCACAAGGCCGCAAGTCTCGCCCCACCGCACTGCATCCCTTTAACTCACATAGCAGCCAATGAGAGGCACACGTCACCCACCACACCTCCCATCTGAGCCAATGATGCAGCGAGTAGACCCGCTTCAGCCAATGGGCGCACATCTGGGGCACATGGGCTGCGTTGCATGACACTCATACACAAAACTTGTACAGTAGCACGTTAATTTAAAGCAATTCAATTTAAGATTATTGATTTAAAGCAACAACCACAATTAAGGACAATGTTTTAATTTAAAGTGAATCTTTCCTATTTTGCACGAGTCAGTCTGGCGCATCATATTTAAAATTCGTGCGTAATGTTTCTCTGGGCACGCTACACTGTCCTAAGGGCAAAGCTGTACTGTACATGTGCTCAAAATAATGTACTAAATGATTACTAAATTTTTGTCTAGTGCAAACTATAGCATGATTATATTCAAATTATCACTATCTTATAAGAATTCCACCAATGTACAGTAAATTATATTCTCCCCGGTCACTTCTGTGACATTTTATAAGAAAAAAACAAAACCTCAATCTAAAGGACATAAATAAACAAATAAATACTTCACTAGACCTTTGGCGCCAACTGTCAAACATGTCACCTCCACTTCCTCCCTCCCTCCCTACCTCCCTCTCCCTCATCTTCCCAGCCAGAGTTTGGTGGTTATTGGTTAAGTATTTATCTTAGATAATATCATAGACTAAAGTTAAGAGAATATAATTTGCATTTCTGGAATCCTTTCAAGACAGTGAAAAATTTGATTATAAATGTCATATATTTTGCACACGAGATAACATTTTTAGCCTTTTGTAATAAAATTAATTAGAACTAAAATTTGTATGTCTAATGCAAACTATAGCATGTTTATATTGAAACTAATCACTATCTTATAAGAATTCCAGCAATGTTAATTATATTCTCCCAGGTCAGTTCAGTGACATTTTATAAGAGAAAAATTTAAAGTCACTCTGGACAGATAAATAAATAAACACTAGACCTTGGCATCAACTGTCAAACATATAACCCCCATCTTCCTATCAGCTCATCGCTAGTAAACAGACCATTTCACGTCCCATAATTTTAGCTGTGTTGATTTATGAGTTTGTTTTAACATATTACTACAAAAAACAATGTTTTGTTTATTCTAGGAGATGGGCTGAGGTGCATCTTGGGTAGACTCAAAGTGTTTTTAGTATTTTGTGTTTCTCTCAAGTACCAAACTAAATTATTCCATTGAAACAACACTTGGATATAGTGCGAATTCGGGTTAAAGCGACCTCTCTTGGAATGTATGTCGTGTTATATTGACGTTCTACTGTGGGCCGTGCATGGCACACGCTAGTCACCACTTGTATTTCTCCTATCCGTTAATAAATGGACTTCAGTGTTACCCGGTGTTTCCCTACCCATCACTGCCTTCTTCAGGGAACACTTGGAACCTTCATATTATACTAATAACATTGTCATGTATTAATACTATGACTAGTTACCAAGATACAGAGCACGATGAACATAACATGATAATGATAGTGAAGCCTGGAAGGGTTAATATCATAACTTGTGTGTTCGTGCTTATGTTGCCCCGTGAGAGTTACCGTGGGCCTCCATGTGCCCAGGTGGGATGGTCAAAGTATTACACTATAAGTGTGTCAAATGAGGAGTGACTGATCCACATGTAATTTAAGGTGTTTGAAATATGTAGTTAAACTAAACACGATTTTTCATATAGTTAAGCGAATGATGGGGTGTGGTGGAAGCCTCGTGGTCTGGCACACACACACAAGCACTGTAAACGATGTGTGGACTCACTGGGTGGTTTGGAAGTGTTTATTTCCATTCATACTTTCGTAACTACAACCTATTGTAATTTTTCTTTGTGTTCATATATAATGAAGATAATGCAGAGTATAAAATGCCATATACAGTACAATATTTATACATAATATCATCTATACAGCTGCACTATGACTGTATGTGTTCGTGCGTGTGTTGCCTCGTGATAGTTAGAGTGGGCCCCCGTCCAGAAATGACACTGTAATAACCTCCAGCACCGACCCAGGTGGGCTAGAGAATATGGTTTCCGAGTGTACATTAAACACTGTACTCGGTATAAAAAGTTATTATAAAAGCCTTTTTTTTTTTTTTTTTTTTTTTACATATTCCCAAAGCATTTTATTTGTTTTCTCAGTAAATGAATGTTCCTATTTTTCAGTTATATGCTTCTGTTCTACTGAAAGATACCTTAACAGTTAGTAAAGGTAAAAGTTTACTGGAAAAGGCTTTGAAGGAAGACCCATACCACCTTCCCGCTGTCTACCTGCTGTGTGAACTTTATGAACAGGTCAGTAAAGTTTTCATAGTTTTAATAATGCACAAGTGTCGATCTTTGGTTTCTTGCTGCCCTCAAATATCCTACTGTTCAGTGAGTAGATTTTGCAAGCAACAGAGATTGTGTATGTACAGTGGGGTATGCTATAACGAACGGATCCTACTACGAATATTCGTATAACGAACGGTTTTACCTATAAAATTGAGAATGCCATAACGAACGCAACTCCTACAATGAACGCGGATGAATACGAGACTATTTCGTCTGGCGCATGAATATTGTTGTACCGCGACCCACAACAAGAGCGTCAGGCGCCATCTTTGTCTCACTGTGTAGCCAGTGCACCACTGTTATTGTTGAAATTTCGTCTTTTGTTGTGGAAATAGAGTTATTTGTATAAATATTTTGTTATACAAGTGTACAATTGTAACAATGAATCGTCCAAAGCGAGTGAGAAAGCTCATAACTCTTGAAACTAAGAAAGAAATCATAAAGAAACGTGAGAATGGAACAAGCATTGCGAAACTTAGTGATGAGTATGGGATGGCTAAATCGACTATATGTATGATTTTAAAGAATAAAGAGGAGTTGAAAACTGTGCAAGTGGCTAAGGGAATCTCTAGACTTAGCAAAGCAAGGTGTAATGTGATTGAGGAGACGGAAAATTTACTCTTAGTGTGGATAAAGGAGAAAGAAATGGCAGGTGATAGCATTAGTGTAACTATAATTTGTGAGAAGGCCAGACAATTGTTTGAGGACCTTAAAGCCAATTCTCCCAGTGCAAGTGATAGTGATGTGCCAGTGTTTAGGGGTACCAAGGGGTGGTTTACTGGTTTCAGAATGAGGAATAAATTACATAGTGTTGTGAGACATGGTGATGCTGCTAATGCAGATAAGGAAGCAGCTACGGAACACCATGACATTTTTTTTAATGTGATTAAAGAGGGAGGCTTTGTTTCTCAGCAGGTATTCAACTGTGATGAAACTGGACTTTTTTTGGAAAAAATGCCTCGCCGTACATACTGTACATTACCAAGGAGGAAACTTCTGTCCCTGGCCATAATCCAATGAAAGACAGGCTTACCCTCCTTCTTTGTGCTAATGCTTCTGGTGACTGCAAAATAAAGCCACTCCTTTTGTACCATGCAGAAAACCCCAGAGCTTTCAAAAACATTAGGAAGAACCGCCTTGGTGATATGTGGCAGTCAAACCCAAAGGCTTGGGTGACCAGGAGTTTATTCTCTGACTGGGTGATTGAGGTGTTTGGACCCAGTGTTTGGGAATACCTCAGGGAGAATAATCTTCCACTGAAAGCTTTGTTGGTGATGGACAATGCACCAGCCCACCCTCCTAATTTGATGGTTGAATTGCCAGAGGAGTTCAACTTCATCACTGTGCACTTCTTGCCGCCCAACACAACACCTCTCATCCAGCCCATGGATCAACAGGTAATTTCTAACTTTAAGAAGCTGTACACAATGGCACTGTTTTAAAATGTTTTGCATCCACTTCTTCCAGTGATGTTAGTTTGAAGGAATTTTGGAAGAATCACTTCAATATAGCAGACGCTGTGTTTTTAATTGCGTCAGCCTGGAAAGAGGTTACTATGAGGTGTCTTTGTGCTGCTTGGAGGCCATTGTGGCCTGAATGTGTGCTTCAAAGAGACTTTGAAGGCTTCGAAGAGTTAGAGGAAGAGGCTGTTGTACATGAAATTGTGTCTCTGGGCAATTCCATGGGCCTGGAAGTGGATGATGATGATGTTGAGGAGTTGGTGGAAGAGCACAGTAAGGAGCTGTCCACTGAGGAGCTGCTTGAGCTTCACAAAGAAGAAAATGAGACACTGAAGCGGAGCTTAACTTCTGAGGAGTCAGGGGAGGATGAGGACAAGGAGGAAAGCCGCATCATTCCAGCCAAAGATCTCAAGGATGCGATCATTTGCTGGAGCAAACTGTCTAAGCTTGTTGAGGATTATCATCCTGATGTTGGTTCTGTGCAATAGGCCATCAGTGTGTTTAATGACAATGTTATGAACTACTTTTGGAAGGTTCAGAAATCAAGGTTGAAGCAGCCAACCCTGGATTCCTTCTTGAAAAGGTAACAAAAGAACCTACAGACAAAGTGCCTGTGAGACAGTCACCAAAGAGGGCTAGGAAGGATGACTCCTCTCCTTCCACCTCTTCTCCATAATTCTCTCGTCCCCCCTCCTCCCCCTCTGCCTCCTGTCCTGCATGCTGAACAACACTAAGGTAAGATAAAGTACCGTGTTTTTTACATTTTCCACAGAATTTTTTCAGTGTTAAGTGGTTGTATTTGGGGGCCTGGAACGGATTAATCCTATAACGAATGAATGCTATAACGAACGAGGTTCTAGAACCAATTAGATTCGTTATAGCATACCCCACTGTATAGAATCTTTTGTATTGTTAGTTTATAGTGTACATTCATGTTTAAAGATTTAAATTAGAAATATTTGATTATAAACTTTGTATGGGTTGTTTTAACTATGTATTAGTTCTTTAATGGAGTTCATTTTTCTGAAGGATATGCGTTATGAAGCTGCGATAGAGTTATTAAGAAAACAAGTTGCAGTTCAATCTACTAGCCGTCTTCATCAAATGCTTGCAGACTTTTTCTCACATGTTCATGATGAAGAAAAGGCTGCTCATCATTTTGGGATTGCACTTAAGTAAGTACAGTTTTGTCTTAAACCAGGTGAAAAAGTTTTATGCAAGGTGTGGATAATAAGAAAGTACAGTATTTGATTACTAGAAGTAACATACATATTAGCATTACATTAACGGCTGCTATTTTAATAGATTGAAAGTGATTTTGCATCTAAAATGCATTTAACGAAACCAAATCTTCATTGTTCTTCAAATTGAACTGTTTAGAGTACAAACTCATAAGCTATTGCTTAAGCTAATGACTCATGAAAAAAAAAAATACTGTACAGAGTGCGTGCGTGTGTGTTTGTGTGTCATTACCACAACTAATTTAATTCATTTGTGTATATTTACACTTCTTACATGGTTGTTATTATATTATAAAATTGGTAAAAAAGAGTGTAGATGGACATGTTGGCTAGCTAATGTAGAGTGGTAGATGGTCAGTTGTCTAATGGCCATGAGGTTTTATTACAATTGTATTTTATAAATTAATTGTATGTGTTTTGTGTTATTAAAAAATATTGCTTGAAGAATACTGCATAAAAAGAACTATTGAATAAGCCCAAATTAGTAAGGGTTCACTCTATAGCTTTACCACAGTCTCAATATTTATGAGCCTTGACTTATGTTTTGCCATCAGCCATGAACCTAGTAATACTCGAGCACTGGAAGGGATGCAGAAGATGGAGGCTGCACCTGACACAGTTGAAGCTCCTCCATATGATATGGAGGTGGAAGATATTGCTGATTCAGAGGTAAAGTGTTGATTGTATTGGGCATTCATAGTTTTACCTCTTTGAGTTGATTAATTCATTGATGGTAAAACATTGAGGATCACATACCAGCTTACTACTGTACTGTACAGTATGAGGGTGAAATACTGTATACATGGAGTCCCTGGCTTGTGAACTCCCACCGATACAAACAGGGTTAAACTTTAAATTTACAGTATTTTATTTACCTGATGACCTATTTTATTACTATCATTTCCTGTATTTTGTCATTATATATTTTTATCTCTTAATTAAAGCAATTTTAGATGTTTATAAGGACTCAGGCTATGATATAGAGGGAATTTAAACACTACAGTATGCCCCCCAGGTTCGTGGATTTATGCTTTGCTGTTCTCGTTTATTCACGGATGACACCCTGGATGTACCCAAGAATGTCTGCAGGTAGTTTTAAAGTTAACCGAATTGAAGATCCTTATGGAAGGCAGTTCGTTAATCGAAATTACGTTAACTGAGGTGTTCGTTAAACGAGGGGTCACTGTATAATTATATACTTATGTTAAAAAGAGTGGAGTGAAAAAGTTATCAGTACAGTTCGTCCCCGAGTTACGTACATCCGACTTACGTACAAACGGCCGATACGTACATCGTTTCTGAAGTCTTTAATTGCAAAAATATTGTCTTAAAAGGGCGAGCAATTTTTAAATTTGGCGGGCGAGCCAGCCGCACCGCGCCGCCACTATCACTGACCATGCAGACGACACGCTAGACGCATCAAAACAACAAGTGTGGTCATTGTGCATACAGTACTTCTCCTGTGAATTTCTGCCCTATTTTGTACACTTTACTCTGTGTGCAATGACTGGTGTAAAGCGTAAGAGTGGTGAAGCCAGTGGGAGTGCTACGAAACGTCAAGCAATCTCACTAGAGGTAAAAATGGACATAATAAAACTGCTTGAAAGTGGTGAAAAGTTGACCAATGTTGCCCGCAAATTTAACCTGAGTCGGTCAACTGTTAATACAATTGATAAGGGCAAAGAAAAGATCAAGGAACATGTGAAATCTGCAGTGCCAATGCAATCTACGATTATAACTAAAAGAAGAGGGAAGGTTCTGGAAGAAATGGAAAAATATTTTGCGATGTGGATCGAGGACTGCACACAAAAACGTAAGCCTCTGTGTCTCAGTATGATTCAGGAGAAAGCCCTAAGTCTTTTCAACGACCTAAAGAAAGATCACCCTGATGATACTGTGACATTCAATGCTAGCCATGGGTGGTTTAACCGATTCAAGGTGCGAAATAAGCTGCATTTGATAAGTTGTATTAATTATCACCAGATAACATTATAGGGTTGGGGGATTTTCGAGTTACGTACATTTCGAGTTAAGTACAACCTTTTGGTCCCCATTATGTATGTAACTTGGGGACTTACTGTATTGTAAAATAGTATTCAGACTTAATCTAGTTCCAATTCTTCCAAGTTCCAGTGTTTAAACACTCCACCACAATATGAAAGCTTCATATATTTTGGAGTGTGCTCAGTTACCGTTAATATTGTGTGCTGAACATCATGAGCATTTCAATGATGGTAGCAATTGTAGCTATATAATTATATTGTGTTATAAGACAACACATTCCACGACGTGTCATACAGATCATTGTATACCACACAATACATAGTTTGTGACTAAGTTACTTTGTTATGAATTTTCATGCAATATAGTTTAAGACATCATTAAGGACATGGATTTAAGATAACACTGTAGGTGTGTTAATATATATTAATTGTATTTACAAACAATACTAAAATCCAAACAATACACCAATACACACATCTTAGTATTTGGTCCAGCCACCCATTGCATTCAGGACTTCATCAAGGCAATTAGGGATGGAGTCGACCAGCTTCAGGCACACCCCTGGTCGTCGACGTATACTCTCCCACACGTCGTAAGCTTTGGCCTCTATTGCTGCTCCCCAATATCCCAATCACGTTTCATCATGGCCCAAATATGTTCAATCAGATTAATATCACATCCTAGTGTTGGCCAGTCGATGACCTCAATTTCAGGGTGATCCTGGAGGTAGTCCTTCACTATGTTGCTGGTATGAATGGGACTGTTGTCATGAACCAACCTGATAGTGTGGGGGGCTGGAACTGCCATAGCCCGGACTGTAGGAATTAGTACTTGCTCCAGGATGTCTACATACTGCTCACCTGGCCCATGTGCCCACATCCACCCCCAGAATGACACTGACACCCTACCACTCACTGCGCGATGTTGAATGTGTTTCTCATAGTAGCGTGTGTTGGGGGCTGCCAGCACTGCCTTGCTTCACCTCCCACTGACCTGAACACCGTTTCACCGGTAAATATACAGTAACCCCTCGTTTAACGAACGCCTCGGTTAACGAAATTTCGGTTAACGAATTGCCTTCCATAAGGATCTTCAATTCGGTTAACGAACAAAAATTCGGTTAACGAATTTCTTACGAACCGACCTCAACATGTTTTCGCTTGCACTGACCGGGCAACCAGCTTTAGTATCAGTCCGCCAATACATTAATCGGTTCTAGGGCTTAAATTTCCTACTATTTTAGTAAATAACAAGAAGTTTATACTATTCAATAATTTTAAAAGTTTAATATTCAATTTTTTAGTCATTTTAACAATTATTGAACATAATTGTAGGTAAAGTGACTAGTTTAATGCACGGCATCCAGCCTCTTAACACAGCAAACAGGCGTTAGTCTCTCTCTGTTTTCACTGGAGGTAACATATTGCTTGAGACTTTCTTCAACTAAATGCTTTTTTTTCTGTGTTTCCAAGCAAATTATTGGTCATTTTGAAATATATTTTACATATTGACAATATATAATGCAGTGCTGTGTTGATTTAAAGAAAATAATCTTGAATTACACCAAGAGAGCTAAAATTTTATGGGTGAAATGGCGCCATGGGGTGACTTCTCTTCCACCCCAATGCCTTTTCTTCTTCCTTCTCCTCCACCCCCATTCTAAATCCCATCATTATCATCATCATCCAGGAGCCTTCTACATACACACCTCAAAGTAAGTGAACTTTTCTACCATTTTTGTTGAATTTAGGAAATTTTCGGTGAGCTGGAACCTACCCAAAAACCCATTGAAACAATGGTTTCGGTTAATGAACTTTTCGGTTAACGAACGACCTTCTGGAATGGATTGAGTTCGTTAACCGAGGGGTCACTGTAATGGTTCTCCAGTATTCTTCCCCATATGGGAGGTGTTCCAATGCAAAGCCGAGTCGACACTCCTTGTGAGTAGGTGTTAGCCACCCTTTGTGAGCTGGAATATGGCAGTCGATCCCGGCTTCATGAAGTCGGCGTCTCGTCGTCATGTGATGGCAGTTGGGGGCCCAGATTTCTTGTATGCTCCACTGATGTTCACATTGGATATGCCGTTGCAGCTACCACGGTCATGGCGTCCATCCTTGCCGACGTTACTCGTGGCCTACCGTTTCGAGGTTTCGTCTCCACTGAGCCCTCCTCCTCCCACTGGCGGATCCACCTCCTAATCGTCTTGGTGCTCCTCCCCACTTCGAGAACAATGTTCGGCATAGTTGCCCCGCTCTCCACATCCCGATGATTTGGCCTCGCTCAGCAATCACTGCCGACGAATTTGCTCGTCCTGCAGGCATATCTGAAATGACAGAGTAATATTATGTTGTGGTAACTGATGCAAGCTTTTATATACTAGAGTAAATTAATGGTATTAGTAACACCTAGGTTAAGTATTATTACTCTGACATAACGTTTTGGTAAATCTTTTTGGATCAATTGCCCAAGAAACCCTTCCTATTTCATGTATTCATAGTGAACTGCAAGTGGATCCTACCACCCCCCCCCAAACCTCCACCACCACCCCTGGGACTGTAGAGTGAACATTCACCGATAATCATCATCATCATCAAGATTTAGTTTAACCAGACCACTGACACCCAATTGAGTCTCTCCTAGGGCTGGCCAGAGGAATTAGTTAACATATATTTGTGTTTCTATAATTTAGTGTTATATTGTTTGGAGGAGACCACAGTATTTCAAAAAGGTCAAAACTGAACTTTGGGAAAATTTTGGGGTCTGCTAAAATATCTTACATTGTAGGGTGAGTGAAGCACATTGTTCGATACTGATTATAAATAGGGCATTCAATGAGAATATGTTGGACTGATATTTGTGTTTGGCAGTTGGAGCATATAGGTGGGGCTCCATTAGTGGAAGACATGAGATGCCCATGCGTCAATCGCGTATGCCCAATTCTTAGACGATTCAGAATAGTTTCGTGATGTCGAGAGGATTGTTTTGATGATGACCAAGGATAAACTGATGATTTGATCATTTTTAGCTTATGATTTGTTGGTTCATTTTCCCAGGACTTTTGCCAGTCGTCAAATAGTAATTGTTTATAGGTAGCTAGCCTCGCCGATAATCAAAATACAGTAGAAGTCCAAAAATCCGGACTGCTTGGGGATTGGGTCGGTCCGGATTTTCGGATTTTCCGGATTCTCAGGCAGTACTTTTAAAATTAAAATTTAAGGAGGAATAAAGAAGAGATGAACAGGTACATTTTGATAGTTTATTCATTAGCAAATAAAGCATGCTTCATTTATCAAAACGAGCAGTTTTAAAGAAAAATAAAGTCAACACTAGACAAAAATGTAAACAAAGTGTCTAATACCATGACGAGTCTTGAAATTCCAAAGCCATCCATCACTAAATGCGCACTCTGATTTAATGTTCATTTGCTCCTTAAAAGACTTTGCTTTGGCAATAAGCATCGGCCCAGAAATTGCCATACCTTCTGATCGTTTTAACAAAAACCATTCGTGCAAAACTTTATCAAGATTTTCTAATTTGGGCCAATGTAAACTTTTTCTTTCAGCAATTTTAATGTATGGCTCAGAAGAAGCTGTGAATTCTAGAATTTTATTCTTTGCCTTTTTTATATCATAAATTGTAGACTTTCCAATGTTGTATGTTTCCATTAGAACAGCATTGCTCACATTACATTCTAGTTTCTTAATTATTTCAAGTTTGTCACTCAATTTCAATGTGTTCTTCTTTCTCTTCACACAACGAAGTTTATCTACTTTAGGGGCCATTATTATGGGCTTGTACTCTGTACATGGAAAGAGTAGGACTCAAAATTACATACGTTGTCGCAGTTTGATTGCTTGTTTTAAAGTGGCGATCGTGTGGTCGTTTGTTGTCACTGTGCTGCTGTGGCATTCACGCATGCACACATACACACATACACACAAAAGATTTATAGTGCCTCAAATTTTACATTTCAGTTCAAGCTAATTACAAAACTAACAAAATTAGCTACCTATAATTTACAATTACTTTTATTATTAGAATTATGTAAATTAATTTTTTAAAGTAATTCCATTCATTCACATAACCCACAAAAGCCCGCTAAATTTAAAAAGTTTGAGTTTTCGAAAAGTCCGGATTCTCGGGTGGTCCGGATTCCTGGCATCCGGATTTTTGGACTTTTACTGTATATTGTTTTCCACTGCTTTACATATTTCTTTGACAATTTTCAGCTATGACATACTTATCTCCTATAAATAATTCATTTAAAATGTATTTTTTTACAAAGAATATTCACTGGTTCCAGAATGTATCTAAACTTATGCCTGTGATGGTCAAGTCTGGTCTTAAATAAGTTCATACTCGGTGCTATCACAACACTACCGGTAACTCTAAATACAAGGGGGAGGAGCCATGTCGTCGGTTCTGTGAGTTTTCATTACAGTAGTCCAATTCGTCGCCATGGGCAGAATAGGGGGAGGGGGGTTGGGGAATGCAGGGATGTGATGGATGGAATGTTCGATTGACGTTAGTCTTGGGGGAGGGATGAAGGGAAGAGGTGGGGGAGGGAGGAGTGGAGTGGGGGGATGGTGGAGGGGGAGTGTGGGGAGAGAATAAGTAGTCGATTAGTGTTTAGGTGTGGTAACCCACGATGCTCAAATTTTGAGGTTTAATAGTTGGGTGGGTAGAGGGGAGAGGGAGGGGAGGCTAGGCGCGAAGTTGGAACTCGTGAACGTATGATGTTGTTTAATGTAAGTTATGGAACATTACAATATCTTCAAACGGGTTTTCACACCTTATGTAATCCACCAATAAGGATTACAACAGCACACAGTATGGCTGCAATTGGTAAGAAAAATAAAATATAACATGACAAAATTTTTGCCCTGCGTAATTTTTACAACCCACCTCACGCCTAAAGTAAACCAAAAAATGCTTATGTGAATAGAAGATTTTCAACTCAATATCACATATTCTTTCACCTCTACAAATATCTGCTGTCACTCATGGGACACCCTGCAACAGTATAAGGATGACATGGGCTATGCAGACAAATTAATGTGACTTACCTGTTGGTGACGACGATGGTAGGAATGAGACCTCGGCATGTTTCAGTGTTCGACATCACCTCCTTCCCCTGGTGTGGGTGGCGCCAACCTTGGTAACAACTTGTGTATTCTCCGTGACTACCATTACTGGTAGTCACGAAGAATTAATTACTGGTGTGCCCATCAGTCTCACCGTCGTAGCCATGAACGGCAGAGATATGGTCGTTGTAGTGCTTTTATTTACCCGTTATACATCTCTCACCATGCTTAATAATATTAACTATCTTCATGACATTCTTATTGTTATCAGTGATTGCGGAATTCACGATGTTATGCTCCATCTACACACAGCCTGTTACTAGACTAACCCCCACCTCCTGTACTCCCCCCTCCCACACACTACAGTGGGCGACATCTGTTGGCCGACCATAGCATTTCCCCCAGCTGTTTCGAAACTTCAGACTCAAGGCTATTCGAACCTTCACTGTGGATGGGTAGTATACACTACTTTTGTGCACGATAGTACAAAAGATTCATTATTATTTATTAATGAATATGTATTTGATTGAATTAATGTTTATATATACAATGCAATTCATTAATAATATGTAGAATATTAAAACACACAAGAGCAGACAAGACGGCATTGTTTTCGATCATGTTTGCAACACCTGTGGCGAATGACAGTGGTTTAACATAAGAAACTGAAGGAATAAGACCTTGGTTGTTGTTGTTGTAAAATTAATATGTGTGTATTAAATAATGTTATTTAATGTTAATAAATGGAACAATAGCAGTAGCTAACCATTAATGGTAAAGAATACACGAAATAGATTTGGAACGCCATCGTATGTAAATGTGTATATGTGAAAACATCGTCATTTCTCTACATAAGAGTATGAAAGCAACACTAATTATTGTTCATATATGTTTGAAGTAATACTTACTAATCTAAAACAAAATTCTACTCACAAATGGTGGTAAAGTATAAAACATAAGGACAGTCAATGAATATTGGCTGAAGCTGAAGCTTTCCATAACGATATCATAGCTGTTGCTGAAACTGTTACTGAACCTGAGGTTGTTGCTGAAGCTGCTTATAATGCTGAATTTGATGGGGTAGCTGAAGTTGGTGGTTTAGGCCTTTGAATAATAAAACTGTCGAAAGAACCTTTCACAGCTGCTTTCTTTTCTCATTATACATCTTTATGTAGAGGTCATTTGTGTGTTTCATGTCCCTGTTAATTTTAATGTTTCTTTCTGTTAATGGATCCACTTCAGAAAATATGTTTATTGTTTGCTCCATATAATATCCACAGACCTCTCACTTTTTATATATCGTTTTAACACATCCAGTTTCTCGGCTAAGGTTATACACTTTCTTTTAGCTTTTGAACCAGCACTACCATAAAAAATGCTGTAAGAAACCTGAGAAAGTTTTTCTCCTTTTCTTGTTCAGATATGTGAAAACAAATGGCCCGCCAAGCTCCGACTCTTGTTTACTAGCGATGCTCATTACCAGTACCACTCATTAGCCCAGCAGTTCCCTTGCCCGGCATCTTTTTTGCGCAAAGCGCCCTTCTTTTTTTTTTTTATTATTTATATGAAAATGTAATTTTATTTTATATTTATTATATTTTCGTCATAAATACGAATAAAATAATGACGTAAATTGAATTGGGTCCTAAATTAACTAGTGTCTTAAATATGAAATGTTGTTGGTCGAATCGTCATTATCGGAGGCTTTACTGTACTCCAAGTTAGGACGAATGAATCTCTTATATACTTGAAGCAACTGCTCAGCAGTGAATTAGCTACTGCATCTGTACAGCATTCCCAACTTTTGGGAGACAGCTTTAGCAATGTTGAGGATGTGTGGCTTCCATGACATATTAGAGGAAATGGTGAGGCCTAGCATATCTATATTAGAATTTGGTAGAATGATAGCGTCCTGAAATGTGATTGGTGGGAAGTCATCTAATTTGGAAAGTGTAATTGATAAATACTGAGTTTTATTACTGTACAGTTCGTCCCCGAATTACGTACATCCGAATTACGTACAAACGGCCGATACGTACATCGTTTCTGAAGTCTTAATGGCAAAATATGTTTAAAAGGCGCGAGCCAATTTGTAAATTGGCGGGCGAGCCAGCGCACCGCGCCGCCACTAGCACTGACCATGCAGGACGAACACAGCTAGACTCACCAAAACAACAAGTGGGTCATTGTGCAACAGTTACTCTCCTGTGAATTTTTCTGCCCTTATTTTGTACAACTTTACTCTGTGTGCAATGACGGTGAAAGCGTAAGAGTGGTGAAGCAGTGGGAGGAGAGTGCTCAAAAGCTTAACGTCACTCTGGCGCGCGGCCAGAGAGGCGGCGCTGTACAGAGTTTGTTGACTCCAGGTCTCGGCGCACAGCGATGGTAATTTCGTTCATCTTTAGTTTTCCAGGAGTAAATTTAAAAGTGACTGAGAAAACATCTCAGTTAAAACACAAGGATATTAAAAGTTTTGAGTCAATAGACCAATTTTTGTAGATGTTTAATACAACATCTCTAACAGAAATTGAATAAACATGAAATTAACGCACGGCGACTTTCGCGTCGGAAACAACGTATCGGCTACTTTTTGCCGGTCGGAAACTCACGGTGTCGAAGTGAGGTGTGAGTGCAGACCGACTGTGGCGCCGTACCGGTAAGGTTTTGACCCCTGTTGTGGTTGTACTCAGTATGATTCAGGGAGAAAGCCTAAGTCTTTTCAACGATCTAACAGAAAGACTCACCGATGATACTGTGAATCAATCGCTCGCAATGGGTTGTTTAACCGATCAAGGTGCGAAATAAGATGCATAATGTCCGAGTGACTGGTGAGGCGGCGAGGCTGATTGGAAAACAGCACAGGATTTTCAGATAACATTCTAGGGTCTCGGGGATTTCGAGTAAATACATTTCGAGTTAAGTACAACCTTTTGGTCCCCATTATGTACATAACTTGGGGACTTACTGTACTATTGAATTTAACCAAGTTTCTAACTCCCCATTCAGAGATGCTGCACATATCCGCATTGATAGATGTAATGATAACGGCTCTAGAAACAGATCTAGTTTAAGAGTTTGGGAGAAGGGGAAAATGTGAAGAAGACTGAAGAGTAGAATCATCAGTGTAAGAATGGATAGAATTAGCTATAGTGTGAAGTAAATAATTTACAAAAAAAGGAAGAGAGTAGGTGAAAGAACAGAACCCTGTGGGACACCACTATTGGTAGACAAGGAGCGAGAGATCGATCCCTCGACAATAATTGCCATGGATCGGTTTTCAAGGAAGCTAGAGATTAGAGAACAAAGTCGGGGAGAGAAACCATAAGAGGAGAGTGTAAAAAGCAAAGATTTGTGCCATACCCTGTCAAATGCTTTGGAGATGTCGAAGGCCACGACGAAAGTTTCCCCATAATCCCTAAGAGAGGATAACCAAAAATTGGTGCAGTAGGAAAGCAGATCACCAGTAGATCTCGCCTAGCAAAAGCCATACTGGTGATCCAACAAACAAGAATGGCTTTCAAGATGACGGAGAAAATGGGAGTTCAAGATAGTTTCGAAAATTTTATAGAGGGATGAAGTTAGGGCAATGGGGTGATAGTTAGAGGGATTAGAATGGTCACCCTTCTTCGGGATGGGCTGAACCAAGGCATGCTTCCAAGAAGAAGGAAAAGTTTGGGTTTGAGGCAAAGGCGAAAGAGGCGAGCAAGCACAGGGGCCAGGGCTTCAGCACACTCCCTCAGAACATGAGGGGGTATTCCGTTCGGTCCATGCACCTTACTCACTTCCAACCTGGATAACACACCAGCAACCCTACGAGTGGAGATTATAGGAAAGTGCATAGGTTCAATAGGAGGAACAGGAGTAGGAGGGATAGAGTTGGAATTGTCAAAGGTAGAGTTAAAGGAGAATAGGTGCCAAAGAGATTGGCTTTGTCAGGGGGAGAGTTATCAAGTCGGAAGAGAGGAGTAAAAGAGGGAGTACAGAAGTTATTACAGATGTTTTTGGTTAAGGACCAGAAAGATTTACTGGAAAAAGAATTAGTCAGGATATCGGTCTTTCTTTTTATAAAGTTCCGCTTGGCCCTACGAAGAATAGCCTTTCAACGATTCCTAGAGGTAATGAAAGAGGTGTGGGTAATAGGAGAAGGAGATAGTTTCTTAGCTTGATACGCCCTATCTCACACCCTGCATGCAAGAGAGCAGGAGCAATCAAACCATGATTTTAAAGTGAAAGTTTGGGTAGAAGATGGGATAAAAGCAGTCATACCACCCTGTATAACCCCAGCAATGCTGTCAGCACATACAGAGGCATCCCGAGTGGAAAAGCAACATTTATCCAAAGGAAAGTCGGTGAAGAATTCTCGCAAAGATTGCCAGTTTGCCCTCTGATAGTGCCATAGTTGAGGTTTAGAGGCAGATGGGGGAGGTGGTCGTGCCAGTTTGATTTAATAGAAATAAGATTGTGATTAGAAGAGCCTAAGGGGGCAGAAATTGAGTATGAATAGTGTGAGTAGTTAGAGGTAAAACAAAGATCAAGAATGTTAGCAAGTTGACCGTGTCGATCAGGAATGCATGTTAGGTGTTTGATTATTTGTTCCTAATCATTAAGTAAGGATAAAGAGAGTGCTTCAGCTCCACCTGGGTCATCCCTCTCAGAGCCAAGCCACTCTCTGTGATGTATATTGAAATCCCCCTAGGTAGAGGACCTCGGTGTTGGGGTGTGTGGATAGCAACGACCCCTGGCAAGAGGTGAGATAGTCAAAGAGTTCCAAATAGTTGATAGAGTTGGGAGAACAGTACACTGCAGGAAAAAAGAAAAATATTCATAGTTTGTAGAGATATTTTGAGCCAGATGACATCATAAAGGGAAGATTCAAGATCCTTGAGTCGAGCTATAGGTGTATGTGTGTTGCATTAGGCGCATACACCTCCCTTAGAACGGGAAGAGGTATAAAGGTTGTACAGGTGCTCCTCTACTTACGAATGAGTTACGTTCCTGAGGCTTGTTTTTAAGTCCAATTTTACTCCTGTAGATACCAAACATATTGTAAAAAAGGAAAAGATTATGGATATTTAGTACAGCTATGCCCTTTAAAACCTGGCTCACTCTTCTCCTCTTAGGTAATATTTGTTCTATCTGGAATTTTCTTCAAAATAATCCAGTCTCTTCCACATTAAACACCTGTTCTGGCAGGTAATCCTCTTCAGTGATGATGTTTGTATCTCTGAAAGTTTCTAAGTTGAATGTTCTTAAGTAGAGGAGCACCTGTAGTTGGAGACTTGAAAAGGTTTGGGTGAAGCTGCTTTGGTCTGTTGAAGTTCGGAAAATAGTAAGAGGTTAATAGATGGTGCTCCACAAGAGGAAAATTGGAACTCAGGCCTCAAATGTTGGAAAAATGAAGTGTGAAAAAAAGTCAATCCTCCGGCAACTGCGGTGGCGTCACTTGAAGCCCCAGTAGTTTGATGATGATCAGGTCGGCCCTGGGGTCCACAACCTTCCCGACCAGTGGGACCCATCTGAGAAGGCCCCGCTTCAATATTAATATCAACTGACATTGGAGAATAAAATAGAATGAATACGGTAGGACAGATCAAGAATGAGTACGTTTATATTTGTTGTGTTGACAATAGTAAGAGAGACAATTGAGACCCAGCAATTGTGTGTAAATGAGGCAGAAAGACAGATCAACAACCTGAGACTTGGTCACAGTTTTTGTGATGCCTTATGGCAGCAGGGTCTACCATTAGACAACACATTGTGCTTCCAATATCTTCCCAGGTGGTAGTACCTCCCTGTTTGGTAGCAGCCTACTACCTACTACCTAAGATATACCTAATCTTCTTCATTTATTTGTATGTACTCATTTACATGCACACATAATCCTACATGCATATTGTGAAAAAGTATACAGTATTATACCACAATTATCGACATCCTTCATGTTGGGTTGGCTAGATGGCTACGAAAGAAATTCTGTGAGTTTGATCAATGTATCAACCCAGCTGGTGCTGGCGCCGTATGGCAACTTGACCAACCCAACTTTAATAACAAAGCACGGAGTTGACTCGAGGGTAGACTCGTATTTTTTCTACATTACATTTTGTTATTGTGTTTCTTATTACCGTATTTGTGAGAGGATTTCCCCAATATTATTTATTTGTATGTATTTTAATAATAATAATAATACAGTAGTAATAATAATAATTAGTGGTTTTTTGAGAGCATGGCAGCTGGAAGGCTGAAAATATACAGTTACATAATTGGGGAATAAGTCACTTCATTGACAAATAACATAGGTGATACAAATATGATATATAATAACTAAGTGGGGAGAAGGTTATACTATAGCACATTTCAACAAAGTGACAGTGAAAAATGTTAAGATTGGCTGGGAGTGAATATACCTGTATACACTGGTTGATAACAAGTTGTTGATAATTTTTATGATAGTTGGGACTGGGCTGCTCTTAGTGTGTGTGTGTGTGTGTGTGTGTGTGTGTGTGTGTGTGTGTGTGTGTGTGTGTGTGTGTAATAATAATAATAATTAACGGTTTATTGAAGGAGCTTGGCAGCCAGAAGGCTGAAAATATACAGTTACATATTTGGGGAATGGGTTACGAGTTACAAATAATATACAAGTAACATAAGTGACACAAATAAGACATATAATAACTTAGATGGAGAAAAGCTCAAACTACAGTTCATTTCAACATAGTGACAGTGTTACAGTATTACAAGTTGTTGATAATTTTTACAATGGTTGGGACTGGGCTGTTCTTATAGCGATCAGTTCGTGCACGTATGGGCTGGATGCGGTTGTGGTGTCGAACAGCAATTCTCGGACAAGGGATCTCAGGTGGTAGTAGGAGCCGGTGTCGGGGATGGTGTAGAAGCTTCTTACCAAATTTGCAGATGAGGTCGTGGTGATGGTCAGTGAGAGTCGAAAGGGTCAGTGTGTTGAGCGCTTCTTGATATGTGGAGTAGGAGGGGGAGAGAATAATCTTGCATGCCCTCTTTTGTACTTTTTCTAGGTGTTTACGTTGTGTGGCATTTAGGGAGGAAGACCAGGTGGGGGAGGCATAGGTGAGCTTGGGAAGTATGAATGTTGTGTAAACACTGAGGAGCTCGTGTGCAGGAACTCCGAGGGACTTGAGTCGGCGGAGGAGGTGGAGACGGAAACTGGAGGATTTGACAACTTCATTGACGTGTGGTTTCCAATTTAGTTTGTTGTCTATGGTGACGCCGAGGAGCTTCGTGGAATCTACAACCTGGAGTGTGTTCGGACCTAGAGTAATGGAAGGAGGTGGGACAATGTCGGAGGAGAGGTTGATGTGCATAACCATGGTCTTGGTATGGTTGATGGTGACATGGTTGTTGGTGGCCCAGTTTTGGAGACTGTTCAATAAATCCTGAAGGGCGGTATAGTTGGGAGCAGAATTGTTGACGCTGATCCCAATGGTGGAGTCGTCGACATATTTCCAGCGAGCAGGGGTTTCTCTTAGGGCATCATAGATGAGCATAAGGAAGCAGAGTGGTCCCATCTTGGTGCCTTGGGGGACGCCACAGGTGAGTGACTGAAAGGTGGAGACAGCCCCTCGGAAGCGTACAGCTTGGCGTCGGTCACTGAGGAAGTCTGTAAGCCATGGTATGAGGCTTCTTCGAAGCCCGAGGTCAATAGCTTTGTTGATGATTATATTGTGGTCGACTGGTCGAACGCTTTAGTGAAATCAATGAAGGCGACAGCTACAGACGTTTTTCGTTTCTCGAGATGGCGGTATATGTAATCGAGAAAGCTGACAAGACAGTGAGTGGTGGAGGAAGTTTTCATGTTGCCAAATTGCTGAGGGTCTACGACTCCTGCAATATCAGCATAAGCCCAGTCGAACACAAAACTTTCACAGATTAGGCTGGGTATTGGGGTGATTGCAATAGGTCGTAGCTGATTTAAGGATTGTGGGCTGGTTGACTTGGGCACTGGTGATACATAAGAGGTCTTCCAGTCAGCTGGGCATCTGGCTTGACTGAGAGAAGCATTGATGATGGAGCAGAGGGGTTTAGCAAGCTCCGGGGAGAACTCCTTGAAGAGTTTCATTGGTAAGTCAATGGGGGTGGTAGAGCGTTTTAATTTTAGTTTGTCCAGGCGTTTTGCTACTTCAAATTCTTCTACTAAGTCAGTGGGAAGGGGGGCTGGTAGGTAAGCAGGGAGAGTTGTTGTGTCAAGCCGTGGGAGCGTCTGGCATATAGTAGCGAAATGGTTATTTGTTTGCTCAGCTGCGTCAACACTAGTGAGATGGCTAAGGAAGGGGAGGGGGTGTGTCTTATTGTTTAGTCCACAGAGTTCTTTAAGCTTACCATACCATTGACTGATGTTGGTCTGCTTCAGGTGTTGTAATTTGGTTGGGTAGTGGGACTTCTTTGCAGTGCGTATTTCGCGGATGACTCGGTTGCGAAGTGACCTGTAGCGGATGTGGTCATTGAGATGAAAGGCTCTGTCTCTCTGTTGCATAAGTCTTTTGATCCGAGGTGTGATCCAGGGCAAGTCAGCTGGGTGAGATCTGACGGACTTCTCGGGGAAGAAGTGGTGGTGAGCTTGCGTGGTGGTGTTGGTATAATTTATCCATTTGGTTTCCACGTCATCCACGCTAAGTACTTCAGTCCAGGGATGGTGAACTATCCACTGCCCGAATAGGCGCACTGCAGAGTCAGTAATCGGCCTGTAGGTCTTGATGTAGGGTCTCTGTACTTGAGTGGGAGTGGCAGCTGGGGACCAGAGCACTGATAAGTGTGTGCTACACCCGATAGGAGGCATTGGTTGAGGTGGTTGGTACTGGTCCCCTAAGTCAGTTAAGATTAGGTCAAGGGTATTTTGACCGTGTGTGGGGAAGGTCACGACTTGTGATAGTGATAGCTGGTCCTGGATATCAGTGGTGTCAATTTCATTTAAATCCCCACATAATACTAACTTGGCACATGGGTACCTAACTCTGAGGTGGTCTGAGGTGGTGATGAGATGATTGATAAGAGTGTCTCTGGTGGGTGATCGAGGCGGATGGTATGCCACACAGATTATGATGGAAGCAGTGTTGCGCCGGTGGGCCCGTAGCACGACACGTACCCATAATGCTTCCACATCTGCTGGGACTTGAACATCCAGGCGTGACGGGCGTAGGTCATCTTGACAGAAGAGGGCAACACCTCCTCCGCGTCTTTGTGAACGAAGGTGATGAAAGAGTTGATATCCCTCAATATGACACGTTTCAGGCACAATTTGCCAAGCCTCACATATGGCAACGACGCTCGCAGCGGTTGACCTGACTGTAGTTGCCAGCTCGTCGAACTTGTTAGCTAGGGAAGTGACGTTGGATAGCAGTGTGTGTGTGTGTGTGTGTGTGTGTGTGTGTGTGTGTGTGTGTGTGTGTGTGAAAGTCGGCAGGCCGAAGGCTGAAAATATACATTGGACAAAAATGACTTATAACATACAAAGACATGGGGTGGGTGGGTCATTTAACAAAAGCTTTCATTACTGAAAGGAGAAGGAACAATGATTGAACATACAAATTATTATAGTTTACAGTTGATGGCTCGGGCCTGGGCTGGTCATGGAGACACCAGGTGGTGTGGTGTTCACGTGGTGTAGTAACTCGTCCTCGAGTGTTGATATGAAGGACCTAATGTGGTCATGGGGACACCGGGTGGTGTGGGGTGGTGTCATAGTACCTTGCCCTGCTGGGTGGTGTTGTGTTATTTTGTAGTCAGGTACATATCCGGCCAGCCCTCTGTTGTTCCCATGGTGGACTGATTAGCACCTCCTGGTCAGAAGACGGCGGTCAGTTTTCAGGGGTGCTTATCTCACTGGTGGGTCGTGGCTTTCACTGGTACTGTCTAGTGTTGAATTCACTGGCTTAAACACTGTTCATCCATGTTCAACACTGGTCCCACTTCTTTCCAAAACGAAATTGTCACTTTTGATTATGTTGATATCCCGGTGGTGAGGTTGGGTCGGGACTTGGGGAATGGGCCGAACATTGGCCACTGAGCAGCGGCTGAATAGGTCTCGACCCTACGGTGGTCAAAGAGAGAGAGAGCGATTTTTATTTGTCCTAAGGTCAAACACATAAAGGCCAAACACATAGTATATATTTGTTTGTACTGAAGTAAAAATGTACCCACCAACCAGTCAGCAAGTGTTATTCGCGGTCTTGGCGATTCGTGGCCATTTTGAGAACCTAACCCCAACGAATTTGGGGGGGGGGGGCTCTGTATTCTGTAAGTATAATATGCATATGTCATGTGTTCCGACTTAAGAACGTCCTCAGGAATGGAACCTGTTCGTAACCCCGTATATGTGAAATTTCTTGTACTGTCTGACTTACCATTGGAAGTGAAGTGTTAACATTAGGGGAAGGCTTCTACAGTACCACCAAAAGGCTTGTAGTTAGTTATATTTGTTTTTGGGACAAGTCCCTTGTTATTTATTTGTTGTTGAACACCATCTTGTGTATGTTGTACAGTCTACACAGCATCACCATGTATGGTGGAATCTTGATAATTCGCATTTTTCAATTCACATGTACCTCTACAGTATACAGTCTGTATGATAACTTGGCAAGCCTATACTTATGTCTTCTCGTGTTGGTGGTGTGTGACATCACAAAGAAATGACCCAGGTCCACATTTTTCATCCTTTTCAGGAATTTTTATGTTTCAATGAGATCTACCCTATTGTGCATTGTCTGAAGGGTTGTAGTTCTTGAATCATCTTGATCACTCTATGTTGCCCCTTTCCTAAAGATGTTAGATCTTTTTGGGGGTTAGGGTTTCCATGCCTGTTGTATACAGTAATCCAGACTGGGACATTTGTGCAGTTGAAGGAGCATTTTTCTCTACAGATAGAGAAAAAGGTATGCTTTATAATTTCCATATCCTGGTTTGCTTTATGCATTATGTACTATCGTGAACAAAAGTTCGCTCCTTCCCAAACTGAAGCAGTATCGATCAGCACAGCACACCTGCACCAGATAACGATCAGGGTAAGTCAGTTCGGAGACTCATTCCCGTGTCTCAGTTTCACTACAGGGAGCGAACTTTTGTCCACGATAGTACATTGTTTCTTGTTTATTAAAGCAGTTTTGGAACAGTTTATGGGTATTTCTTGGCCTCTGGAACCAAACTCATTATTTTAATTTAAATCAATTAAACTATAATTCATGATTTGATAATTCACAATGTCTTCTGGTACCTAACCCACAAATTATTGTGACTCCACTGTATCTCTTTAATCGTCTTTAGACAAGCTTTTTAAATTTGGATTGATTTTGGTGAAGTTATCATCAAAACTCTCTGTTTAGTGGCCATCTTTGATTTGTTATCAGATTACACCTTATGCACACTCTGTATCACATGATTTATTTGAATCATTTTGTGGCAAAATATTCATATTAGTGATGCTGGGATTAAACTGGATATGACATGATTCTTCATGTTTCCTTCATAAAATATCCATAAATAGCATCAATGTGATATATACTGTATCATTTGTTAATGATATATAGCGCAGTGTACTTTAATGTTTTACCACAAGATAAATGAGACTAATGTATCCTGACATCATACAGCATAACTTATGTCTGCTTGGTAAATTTATGTTAGCAATACAGTACAGTATTGAGGTAAGGGGGAACACCTTCTCAACCTAGCAACTCTCTCACTCTTATTATCTAAATAAGTAAGTGTGAGCCTTTGGTTAAATTGCACTGTATAGGAAAATATTTTGTTATCCTCTTAGCCACTTGTCAGCGTACTAGTCTGTCAGTTCTCTGTTACACACTGTTTGCAAGTTCTGGGCATGTATGGTTTCTTGAATGTACCTGTACATTTTCCAGTGATAGTTTTCTGTACTGATAGATTCTTTACCTTGAGGCTGGGACAGTCATCTGTAAGCCTATTACATATACCATTCAAATAATTTATGGTCACATAAACTTCATTTTAGTTTTTATGGAAACCACAGCAGGAGGCTGAAAATTACTTTGGTAATATCCAAGTTTTTCATTTGTTTTCCTCATCTTAAGTACTTGGAATTAAAATAATTTATTCACTCATTTATATGTTTCAAGGAAAATCAAAACTGGTGTAGTGATAAGGTGTCACCATTTTTGTGGCTCTTCTTTGTGGCCCAACAGGATTTTGTTTCACCAGCTGATTCAATACTGTCCAGGCCATTTTCTATTTCTGGCACTGTTTAAGTTGATATGAGAGAGAATAAGGTCTTCTGCCCTTGTCCTGAGTTCTTTAAGTCCAAAAATCCGGACTGCTTGGGGATTGGGTTGGTCCGGAAATTCGGATTTTCCGGATTCTCAGGCAGTACTTTTAAAATTCAAATTTCAGGAGGAATAAAGAAGAGATGAACACGTACATTTTGATAGTTTATTCATTAGCAAATATAGCATGCTTCATTTATCAAAACGAGCAGTTTTAAAGATAAAGCTGTGAATTCTAGAATTTTATTCTTTGCCTTTTTTATATCATAAATTGTAGACTTTCCAATGGCATATGTTTCCATTAGAACAGTATTGTTCACACCACGTTCTAGTTTCTTAATTATTTCAAGTTTGTCACTCAATTTCAACGTGTTCTTCTTTTTCTTCACACAACGAAGTTTATCTACCTTAGGAGCCATTATTATGGGCTTGTACAGTACTCTGCAAATGGAAAGAGTAGGACTCAAAATTACATGCGTTGTCATAGTTTGATTGCTCGCTTTAAAGTGGCGACCGCGTGGTCGCTGTGCAGCTGTGGCGCTCACGCATGCACACATACACACAAAAGCCATCTAAATTAAAAAAATAAAATAAATAAATAAGTTTGAGTTTTCGAAAAGTCCGGATTCTCGGGTGGTCCGGATTTCTGGCATCGGGATTTTTGGACTTTTACTGTAGTGCGTTTAACGTTTGTGAGAGATTTGGTGATTCCAATTCATAGGATATTTTGGATTTGGGTTGAAATGAAGAAATGCTTTGGACTATGATTTATTCTTTGATTAATGACAATACGGTATTTGTATGTGTCATGGTATATAAGGGGTCCTTCGTTGAAAAAAGTTTGAGAACCCCTGCTTTAAGTCACAGGTCATGGTTCATATCAACAGGGAAGTGGAGTGGTTATTGTGTTGTCACTCCATTTTAATGGTCAGTGTTTGGTCAACGGCCATAGTGAATGATTACCTCAACAGCCTGATTGATGGGACTAGTGGTTTTGGGACTTAGAGCCTCCACATTTCCATGTTTAGGGTGTTTCAGCTTGGTAAACACTGTTTCATTCAACAGATTCAAGACCTTTTGGAAGTCCATCTTTCATAAAGTTGTTGCTGTTTTAGTTGGAACTTACCAAGATGACACCTTCATACTGTGTGGCATGGGGAACTTTGGTTTGTTCCTTTCTCTTTTACTTTGGAACTGACTTTGGCTTTAGATCAGTTTATTATGATTCATCTTATTTGTGGTGCAAGCAGAGCACAGTGCAGATACTTCTTACCTCCCTTTTCTAGCTAGCTGGCTTTACTGTACAAAGTTGTTTGATCCTGAAATATTGTTATAAATGATGAATTGACCCTCAGATCCCATTGTATGAGCAAGTTGGGATTGTGCAACTCTGCATCTTTCTTCCCTCCCTTTTGTTGCTGATAGAAGGTGATCTCAAGTAATGATTCTTGTGATGTCATCTTATCTATATCCCAGTCATCTGGGGATTCAACCCTCAAGATAATCTGGTTGACTGGAGTTGTTGCCTGATTTCAACTCACTTATAAAATGGGACCTCAGGATCAGTCCACCACATTTTCATGCTAAGAGAAAGGGTACGATATTACAGATTAACATTATTACAATACTTGTACATAATTACAAAGGCAAAGCTGTGTGCAGACCTGAGATTTTTCCACCAATCAATTGACTTCTGGCCTTTTAATTGTCAAGTAGTTCACTGAAGATCCAGTGTAAAAAATGGCAGAAGGGTCTGACCTGATGGTTGAAGATGGGACTCTTAGAGGATAGAATTAATCAAAGTAATGAGGAAAAGGGGTTTATGGTTTATATGCCCCAGATAATCCACCCATAAATCAGTTTTGTAACAAAATGCTCAATAATGTATAAGATAACCACTTGGTCAAACGGGACTAAATCTTTAACCCTGGTTAGGTAACAAAAATATTGTCTGTCTGGATAATGTATGCTGACTTTAAACATACCCAGGCAGGTTGTTCCAAAGGGTGATTTTCAGGACACTTGGTTCTTTCTCATGGTGATAAAGTGCCATTTTTTCTTCATTTATACAATGAAAATGAGAACTGAGAAAATAATATTAAGTTTCATAATAATGTCCTATATATATATATGTTCTGTATTCCAGGGTGAAGTGGAAGAAAGTGATCTTGAGGCTGTTTGGTCTGATGTGGATTTTTCATTTAGTGGCCAGTAACATCACAACCTGCAGTGTTGAGAACGAGAGCAGCAGCCACAAAACCAACCAGTAATGTGTTGCTGCTTGTACTGTAAGCACGAGCAATTGTGGTGGCTAGAAGAAGATGCACAATCAAAATTTACCCTATAAGGGTTGCTGTACTCTTTCTTCCCTTGATAGACAAGATGAACGGAACTATTGTATTTATGAAAACTGAAAGGATTTACAAGTTGATTGTGCTACATTCTCTTGTACATTGCATTTATACATTGTGCTTATATGTGTGTGACTATAACTGGGTATATTGGGAGTACAGTATTATAATAATTAAGTGAACTATGTTGTGCTTATGACTTTAGAGAACACTCAGCATCCTGTGGCAAATACAGTATCATTATATTTATTTATGTATACATTCCTTCTATTTAAAATTCATGTTATCATCTGTTAATCATTATTCTCCTGCAATAAATATTTTGCTATACAGTGGTCCCTCGGTTAACGAGCGCCTCGGTTAACGAGATTTCGGTTAACGAGTTACCTTCCATAAGATTCTTAACTTCGGTAAACGAGCAATCCCTCGATTAACGAGTTTCTTACGAGCCTACCTCAACATGTTTTCGCTTGCATTTGGCGGTCCACCAGCTGTAATATTAGTCCGCCAATACAGAAATCGGTTCTAGGGTTATATTCCTTACCATTTTAGTAAATATCAAGAAGTTTATATTATTCAATAACTTTAAAAGTTTAATATTAAATTTTGTAGTCATTTTAACAATTATTGAACATAATCGAAGGTAAGGAAACTAGTTTTATGCGCGCCATCCAGCCTGTCAACACACCAAACAGGCGTCAGTCTCTCTGTCTTTTCAGTGGAGGTAACATCTTGCTTGAGACTCTTCAACTAAATGCTTTTTTTTTGTGTTTGCAAGCAAATTATTGGTCATTTTGAAGTTTATTTTACATATTGACAATATATAATGCAGTGCAGTGTTGATTTAAAGAAAATAATCTTGAATTACACCAAGAGAACTAAAATTTTATGGGTGAAATGGCGCCATGGGGTGACTTCTTCCACCCCAATGCCTTCTCTTCTCCCTTCTCCTCCACCCCCATTCTAATTCCCATCATCATCATGCAGGAGCCTTCTACATACACACCTCAAAGTAAGTGTACTTTTCTACCTTTTTTGTTGAGTTTAGGCAATTTTCTGTGAGCTGGAACCAATTACCCAAAAACCCATTGAAACAATGGTTTCGGTTAACGAGTTTTTCGGTTAACGAGCAACCTTCTAGAACGGATTGTGCTCGTTAACCGAGGGACCACTGTATAACAGGGGTGGCCAAACTTTGAGGACATAAGAGCTGCACATTACAATTTTTAGATATTTGACAGTAGCTAAACATGAATAACTTTTCCATATATTGTACAAACAGTATATGTTACTGTTGCACACATCTAATTGTTTTCTTTGAAATAATACAGTAGAAGTCCAAAAATCCGTATGCCAGAAATCCGGACCACCTGAGAATCCGGACTTTTTGAAAACTCAAACTTTTTAAATTTAGCGGGCTTTTGAGTGTGTGTGTGTGTGCATGCGTGAGCTGCACAGCGACAACAAGCGACCACGCGGTTGCCTTTTAAAACGAGCAATCAAACTGTGTCAATGTATGTAATATTGTGTCCTACTCTTTCCATTTACCATATATAGCATACGTATTTACAAGCCCATAATAATGGCTCCTAAAGTAGATAAACTTCGTTGTGTGAAGAGAAAGAAGAACACGTTGAAATTGAGTGACAAACTTGAAATAATTAAGAAACTAGAACGTGGTGTGAGCAATACTAATCTAATGGAAACATACGACATCGGAAAGTCTACAATTTTCGATATAAAAAAGGCAAAGAATAACATTCCAGAATTCACAGCCTCGTCTCAGTATTTGCTAATGAATAGACTATCAAAATTTACCTGTTCATCTCTTCTTTATTCCTCCTTAAATTTAAATTTTAAAAGTACTGCCCGAGAATCCGGAAAATCCGAAAATCTGGACCTACCCAATCCCCGAGCAGTCCGTATTTTCGGAACTTCTACTGTAATAAGAGAAAATGTTGCATGCCTAATTTTAAATCTGAACTGATTATTTTATTGCCTAAAATCATTTGTAACTTAGAATTTATATTATTTAAATAATATTTATTGTACGAGATGATACTTACGGTGATCTAACTAATCTCTGCTAGAAGTAGAAGGTTTGACATGGGCCCCCTTCTGGCAGATATGTTGTCAAGGTGGTATGAAGAACCTCTGTCAGGTGTTGATTAATGAGGTCTGCACACTGTTTCCATTTTACCAACCTCATCATCGAGTCCAGCTATTCATAATTATAAGTTGTGCCAAAACTTGAGATATGTTGTACACTGACCTCTTGAGTTGAGGATAGTTTGCTTTTGGCAGTTGCTTGTAAAACACAATTGTAAATAGGGACTTATGTATAATCTTTAAACCCAGTATAATCTTTAAACCCACATCCTCCTGTAACTTTCAAAGTTTTTTCGAGTGATGCAGCTTCCATAATCAAGGGTGTGGGAATAGGAAAACCATCACTAATCACATCAATCATGAGTGGATATACAAGAAATTCAAAGGAGTCTTAATTTTTTCACATCATCTAACTTGAACTGAAAATCATCTATAAGTCCTTCACATCATCTAACCTGAACTGAAAATCATCTATAAGTCCTTGTACTTTACCTTTGTATTCCTTCAGTATGTTGCCTACTACTTCAGTATCAGAAAATAAGTTTACCCTGCTCTTGAGATGGGGAACATGGCAAAAGTTTCTTGATGCAGTTGTAGTAAGTCTATTTACAGTAGCTTTACCTTGTTCTTGAAGCTAAATATTATCTGTTTAAGGTCAGAAATGATCTTAAAACTTTCCCTGGAATTTGAAGGTGCTTCATTAAAACAGCAAAAAACATCTGATCTTACACCCAACCATTTATTATCTTCTGCTTGTGGATATGACCTTCCCTTCTCTTACATGAAATCAGTGATACACTACAGCAGTTCAACAAAATATCTAAACTGTCACTGTGTTTTTCCAGTTGAACAGATGAAATTGACAACTGCAAGGAGAATTTTCTTCAACATTGTCAAACTTAAGTACTTGCTTGTCAAATGATCATGGTGAATGGTGCTCTGAACAAAGAGATATCCAGGAAACTTTTAATAATTTTCAAAAGCCCAACGAAGCCTTTATCTTCCTACTATTAGTAACAACACTGACATCTGTCAATAATTTGTTAATTTATGTAAGCGCCATGTTTCTCTTGGGGGTACTAAGTCCAACATTTTGTCTTTCACGGTTACATCAGCAGTAACATAACCAGCAAATATTGCCAGTTGTGGACTATCTTGTACTGTATGTCTGTGGATTCATCGAGGGCCAAACTGAATGTAACAGAATTCTTCAGGTCATTTTGTATCTTGATTACACCACCATCACTGATCTGGGAAATGTGTGTCTCCATACTGCAGAAGGAAATAGGAATTCTTGCCATTTGGCTTTAACTTTTGTGCTATTTAGATCCAAAATTGTAAGTTGATTGGTAATATTCTTCTTTACAAATTCTCCCTCAGAGAACGGACACTTAGCATGAGCAGTATTCTCTGCCATAACAAAACTAATTTCAATCATTCAGTTAGCTGTCTTATGAAAAGATGAAAATGGTGTCTTGCTGATCATTTAGACCAGTTTTCAGCATGGTTAGCGAGGTTTTATGCTATACTAACTTGGGAGGTTATTCAGAAGAAAAGATTTTATGGTTAGTCTCATGATGACACTATAATTTACTGGCTTTAAAGTGAGTGAATAAAAAATGGCTGGTAAGACACACAGGTTTCTCACATTTAACAGTAAATGCAAAATTCTTTTCTACTTAAAACATTGGTTGTCTGCCTCATATTTCTGTTCTTTTCACTTTAACAGTTCCATTTTCACCCATCCGAGAATTAAAACATTCAGTATTTTGACCCTCAGATGCTGGAGTCATGGTCGTCTTACCATATTAAAAGTGTTGCCACACATGAAACAAGTAAAATTTTCCCGATTATAAAAATCACTAATTTTATGTTTTTTCTGATATGCATAAAGCACGAAAATTTTATGTTTAGTAAGGTTATAACAAATTTCAGTACAGTATTTCTATGAACAATATGAGTTGGTAGACCTTTATTGTCTTGTATCTGTATGAGCTGTGGCATGGGAACAGAAACTAAACCAGTGCTTAGTATTGTGTTGTGAGCTGCACATAATGTGCAAGGGCTTAGCCACCCCTGCAGTAATAAACATTTTCTAGATACTTTCAATATATGATTTCTGATTTGCCTCTTTAAAAATTTGCTAAGTATGTAATATACTGTACTGAACTGTTTATACCCTTGAATATGTCTGTCTCATTTCTAGATTGATGCTGACTTTTTAACCAAATCTCCTTAATTTTGCATGTACAGTGGTCCCCCGGTTAATGAACGGTTCAATTAGCAAAATTTTCGGTTAACAAATTACCTCCCATAAGGATCTTCAGTTCGGTTAACGAATGAAACTTCGATTAACGAAATCCTTATGAAGAACACGTTTTGTTGTGAGCATCAACTGATCAGCTCATGGGCTAGTCTGCCAATTCAGTAATCTATTCTATGTTTACATTTGTTTCCAATGGACTAAATATCAAGAGAGTTGTGCCCTTTAATATTTTTGCATTTTTTTATTAAAATTATTAGTCACTTTAAAATTCTGTTAACATATTGATAATATATGCAGTACAAGGAACTAGTTTTTTGTGCACCCGTCAGCCGCTTGACTCGGCCACCAGGCGTCAGTCTGGCTTTGTTGACAGTGGAGTGAACATCTATTTTGTTGGTGTCTTTAATATTTTTGCATTTTTACATTGAAATTATTGGTCATTCTGAAATTTAGTTAACATATTGATAATATATAGCGCAGTTCAGTGTTGATTTAAATAAAATCATCTTGAATTACACCTAGTGAACTTAAGATTTTATTGGTGAAATGACGGCATCAAGCATGGGTCCCCTGAAAGGTGATTCCTCCTCCATCCCCACTTCCTTCTTTTCTCCCTTCTCCTCCACCCCCACTCCTAATTCCCATCATCTTCAGCCAGAAACCTTCTACATACACACCTTAAAGTAAGTGTACTTTACTGCATTTTTTTTTTTTTTTTTGTATGTACTTTTCTGTGAGCTGGAACCAATTACCCAATATCCCATTGAAACAATGGATTCGGTTAACGAACGACTCTGTGGAACGAATTGTGTTCATTAACCGAGGGACCACTGTACAGGTACAGTACTGTAGTACTGAATGTCGATTAGCCTACAAGCTTGGGATTGAAGACAAAGTTCATTTGGGAATTTTCCAAGTTTTGGATATACAGTAAAAGGCTTGGAATTTGAATAAATATTAAATAAGGCATTGTAAAATATGTTGAAGGTTAGGGGAGCTGCCCACAGATGACTTCATGATGAAATATATGCAAGTTCTTGGTACTAAAACTATGACCATACATTGTTAATTAAAAAACAAATATTAATTAATTGTTTACATAAATTTGTCATTAATAAAATGCAACTAATTTAGATATATAAATATTCCGGGGTATATAAATCTACTTAGATATGAGTATGTACAGTAATTATAAAACAAAATATTTTATTGGTTTATTCAAAGCATGACTTATTTTCATTTTGCAACATTACTGTACAGTATACAGAATTTTAAATGATTACAAAACTAGATTATTTTTCAGTAAATTACAAGAATAGTTGTGTTATTCACCGCTGTGGGGAAAGGTTCATAGAGAATATCCTATTAATATCTTGACCATCTTCTCACTTTAATGTATTAGAAACCCAGAATTCAGTTAGACTCAAAAAATTTGCTGAGGAATTCTTTCTTTGAATTTGTATGTCACAATTTTGCCATCGCTAATTGATTACATGATGAACACTCCATTCAAGAAGTATTGAGTAAAAATTTTTATTTATGAAAATATTATTTTGTAAGCAAAATTTAGTTTCATGGCCTACAGTTGTGAGTTACTGAGGAGATCCCAGTACACTGAATGCTTTATGACAGTCAATAGGAGAAATTCGTCCCCACAAGAGAGCTCAGGCTCTCAACTGGCTCAGCCATGTTAATATGATCTTTTTAATCAACTCTGTATCTGTGTTCGTCTGGCTAAATAAACAGTTTCAATATCAATAACAAATCCACTTGCATGATAAGAGGCCAGTGATCTAGTCACACTGTATATGGCAAAAGTTGACAGATACTGTCAATAAAACACGAGATAGGTTCCAAGAGAGGTTGCTTTAAACCAGATTCGCACTAAATCAAAGTGTTGTTTCAGTGGAATAATTTAGTTTGGTACTTGAGAGAAACACAAAATACTTAAAAGACTGAGAGTCTAACCAGATGCACCTCAGCCCATCTCCTAGAATAAACAAAACATTGTTTTTTGTAGTATTATGTTAAAACAAACACTCATAAATCAACACAGCTAAAATTAAGGGATGTGAAATGGTCTGTTTACTGGTTGGGAAGTTGTGGGGGGGGGGGGGGGGGGGGAGGTGATATTGTGGGGTATGAGATTGTTTGGTTCACACTCAGGATGGAATGGAGAACAGAAACTCACAATGTGCTCTCTATGTACATGTTGTATTGGATGTACAATGCAGCTTGGTGCTGGGAAGGCAGCATGGTTACAAGTGTGATGTAGAGAGAGTTGGTTGGTGAAGACGCTCAGAGAAGGACAGCTTGTGGGTCGCCATGCTCGCCAGCAGGAGAGAGGACCGCCAGGCAGGCGGAGGAGGAGCGAAGGCCGCCAGGCAGCGGCAGAGGAGGAGGTGTTGCTGGCTGCGGCTGTAGGTAGAGAGAGAGAGCACCACGAGGTCAGGTCTTAAATAGCGGGGGTAGGCGTGGCTTAGCAGTTGACCCCCGCTCCGTGGTGTATGGCGGCGCTGGTTGACCTAGACCACGAGGCATACACTGGGGAATTGATGGGGTCGGCTAGGCAGCGACAAACAGCGTTTGTAGGGGAGAATTCCACTACAATATGTTTGACAGTTGATGCCAAGGTCTAGTGCTTATTTATTTATCTGTTCTTAAGAGTGACTTAAGTTTTTCTCTTATAAAATGTCACAACTGACATGGGAGAATATAATTATAATTGCCAGAATTCTTATAAGATAGTGATTAATTTGAATATAAACATGCTATAGCTCGCATTAGACATAGAAATTTTAGTTCTAATTTAAGAATTTTATTACCAAGTGCAAAATTTTTTATATCGTGCAAAATATATGACGTTTATATTCAAATTATTCGCTTTCATGCAAGGATTCCAGCAATACAAATTATATTCTCCTAACTTTAGTCTGTGACATTAGGCTTCAAGTTTTTATCGTATATAATATCACAGACTAAAGTTAGGAGAATATAATTTGCATTGCTAGAATCCTTGCAAGACAGCGAATACTGTACCTGTAATTTGAATATAGTAAATGTCATATATTTTGCACAAAAGATGAAATTTTTATCCATTCGTAATTAGAACTAAAATTTGTGTTGAATGCAAACTATGGCATGTATATATTGAAACTGATCACTATTTTATAAGAATTCCAGCAATGTTAATTATATTCTCCCAGGTCAGTTCAGTGACATTTTATAAGAGAAAAACTTAAGTCACTCTTAAGAACAGATAAATAAATAATCACTAGACCTTGGCATCAACTGTCAAACATATCACCTCTCCCCCCCCCCCCCCCCCCCCATCTTTCCAGCCAGTAAACAGACCATTTCACATCTCTTAATTTTAGCTGTGTTGATTTATGAGTGTTTGTTTTAACATAATACTACAAAAACAATATTTTGTTTATTCTAGGAGATGGGCTGAGGTGCATCTGGGTAGACTCTCAGTCTTTTTAGTATTTTGTGTTTCTCTCAAGTACCAAACTAAATTATTCCATTGAAACAAAACTTCGATTTAGTGCGAATTCGGGTTAAGGCGACCTCTCTTGGAACGTATAGTATCTTGCATCTCACGTTATATCAACGTTCTTCTGTAGTATTAAATGTGTAAAATGTAGGAATACAGGTTGTACCCCTCTAGTCCGGCATTCTGTGGTCCGGAAACTCCTGTGGTCCGGAACGATTTTAGTTTGTCCAATAGGTAGATAGGCAGCTTTTTTTTTTTTTTTTACTTATCTGAATTATTATTATTATTACAGGAGTATTAAATTTTTGCCCCTCAGGCCCTAATGTGGGTCAGTGACCTATTCCCGGGTGGGCTAATCCCCTTAAAAAAAAAAAAAAGGCGCGAAATTTGAGAAGCTACTATACGACAGTTAATCCTTCAATATGTCTTCAAAGAGACCATGATGCAGAGAAAATGGTGCTAGTGCTTCCAGGCTTAAGCACAAGTCACTATCTATCCACGAAAAGGGTGAATTTCCATGGTCCGGCAATTTCCATGGTCCGGCACCGGTCAGGTCCCGAGGTTGCCGGACTGGAGAGGTACAACCTGTATAATGTTATTAAAAAATATATAACATTGCTTCAGGAAGGTTCATAACTGGGGATCAAGGCGTATCTGCACTGCTGATGCCAACGAGTATTTTTCATGCTTAATGATATTTTCATTATTAAGTTGGAACATATGTTTCTCAATAACATTATTTTCTTACATTTTACGTATTGAATATATTTAAGATATACATAAGAAATGTATTCCTTTTCAATCTCCAATCATAAATAACAAACCAAGTAAAGCATACAATATCTGTCAACACTTCCCCTTACAGTGTTACCAGATCACCTGCCTCATATCATGCAGCTGGGTTGGGATGAACTTCTGCTGTTGACTGTACATTATAGTTCAGCAAGAGAATTCATACAGTATTCATTATTTAAGTAAATAATGCATTTGCTTCCAGTCACACCAAGAATCTGTTAACCCCTAGATGCAAACCCGGGTACAAGACTTCCCCGAATGATTTTTTGTTTTCTTTGTGTGAGAAGTTTGAACAATAGACCACGTTCTTTGTAGACTTTATTCTTACAGCGTCAGCTGGTGACTGGCAACCGGGCGCTGCCACAGACAAGCTCCCACCTCAACACATGGGAAAACATATTGTACGATGGTACTCCATTTCACAATCTTACAATTTGGTTTTATTGTTGACACACATCTGGCTATTACCTTTTCTTTAATCTTCTACAAATTAATTATCTTTTGTTTAATGGGTTTTATTGGGAAAAAATATATGTTGGTAAAGATAAATATGACATTGATTACTACACAAATTTTCCTTTTCATGGGTGCAGCTGGTCCTAGCCTCTTTTATTAGTCTTTAATACCAAAGTAACATACTGTATATATATTTTTTTGTTTGTAATTTTGTTACTGTTAGCCCAGATCTAACCTAAATGGTATAAATGTCAGTGTAAACAATTATTGCATGCAAGTTTGTAGCATTCTAAATAATTTGAAGTCAGTCCCACCGGAGGCTCTCAAAAGTCTATTGAATTCCCACCATACCTCATACTGGAATTTACGTGTTGCTGTGTTTTTGTGTGTCCAAGAAAGGAAAGACTGTTATTATGCTGAGTATTATACAACATAATGAAACAGTAGATGAACAGAGCCAGAAAAGGAAACCAGACATCATCAAGTACTGAAATGAGACAAAAAGTGGTGTTGATGTAATGGATCAGATGGTTCATACATGTTTATGACACTCAAGGAGGTGGTACATTGTTCTACATGTGGCAAGCCTGAATGCTTACATTCTGTACACATCACAGCGCCCTGAATTTGAACAAAGCCAATCAATCACACAAGCACTGTTTGTTTCTAAAATAACTGGTTAAATAGTCACTGCACATGAGAAACTGGTTGGAAAGCAGTGCCATTCTTCATAGTACTGTTATTGTCTCACTGGAGAAGTGTGGTAGTGGAAGAACACGTGACATGGGGTACATTATTATTATCATCAGCAGCAAAGATGAAAAGATGCCATTATTAACCTACCAAGAAGGATTGCAAAAATTCCATAATCTGTAAGAAATGGCAATGTCATGTGTGTAAAGGTTATAGCAATGTTTGTTCCAAGTGTCTGTAGTGAACTCCTCTTTGTCTCATAACTTGTTCTCAGATAACACCAGATGATAATCTAGTTTAAACCGGTAGCAAGGTACAGGGGATATAAGTTCCAAATTATTTGCATTAATTTTCTTTTTCTCTCATTTCAGTGTCTTTCTTAATCTTTAAATATGATTTTATGGTCTCACACAAGATACATGTGAATAAAGGTATCAATAATTGATGAAAAGCCTTTCATTGTCACATATAATTAACATCAACCATTAGGGTCTACCAGATCTAAACCATATGAGTGCTGTAAAGTGTTTTATGGTTCTATCTAAGTGATCGATATATATATATACAGTGGGGTATGCTATAACGAATCTAATTGGTTCTAGAACCTTGTTCGTTATAGCATTCGTTCGTTATAGGATTAATCCGTTCCAGGCCCCCAAATACAACCACTTAACACTGAAAAATATAATATAAAATTGTAAAAATTGTAAATAAGTGCATAAATATGCATCTGAACCCCTGAAATAAAGAATATCATTAATACTTGTAATAAAAATACAATATATTATTAAAAAAAAAAAAAAAAAAAAAAAAAAATTTAAATGTTCGTTGTAGGAGTTTCGTTCGTTATAGCATTCTCAATTTTATAGGTAAAACCGTTCGTTATAGGAATATTCGTAGTAGGATCCGTTCGTTATTGCGTACCCCACTGTATATATATATATATATATATATATATATATATATATATATATATATATATATATATATATATATATATATATATATATATACAGTCAATCCTCATATTACGCGGTTAATGTAACCCGGAGGGTACCGCGGAAAGTGAGAAACGCGTAAAGTGAATAACATAACATATGGGATTAATTGAAATGGAGTCCGGGCCGATCCCCAAACTCCACTTTTTGACGACACACAACTATGTTGTAGTACTGTAAAAATATTATCTTAACTTTATGATGGCATGCACACACAATTAATAATTAAGAGAAATATCAATAATATTAGGTTTTTTAACACTTACATTAGTAGAAAAGATGGCTGGGCACACGGGGATGGGGGGTTGGTTCTGAGGCAGAGGGCAGATTGTTGGCCCTCACCTGTATCACTTGTATCAATTGTATCACTATCCACCACAGAGGCTTGCAGGGCCTCTTTGTCAAACCCCCCAAAGTTCATATAAGTCTATATCCTCACTATAATTATCACTATCACTGACTTGGGCCGGCTGTAGTGGGTGGCGGGTGAAGAACTGGTAATGTTTTGATGACTGGGCGACCTTGTGCGCACCATTTTCGCGCCTCTTACACAACATGGCGGATGGCGGGAGGTTTGGATCCAAAAATGGCGCGGCTTGCCAGTCGCTCTCCGCGTAATGGGGTTCACGACCGCGGAATGTGAGCATGTTAGGTTCTGGCAAGGCACCGCATTAACGGTGAAACGCGGAATGTGGGACCGCGTAATATGAGGATTGACTGTATATATATATATATATATACACAGCTAGACCCCGACTTACGACTGCTTGGACTTACGACTGTCGGGACTTACGACTGCCGCAGTTGTGACCATTTTTTTTCCTTTATTTATTTTTCTCAAATGACGCACACATTTTCTATACCAAAACGTTTCCAGTTAATGTAGTCTCCACGTATAATTAGAAAATTATGGGGGCCCCATGTGCATTCAGCTGACTACATTAAAGGTAAGTGCTCAGTCACACTGTATCCATTCCTCATTATTTATTACTTTTACTGTACTTCATTTCATTGTAGATTTTTTATTTAAAAAAAAAAAATATTGAATTTTTTTTTTTTTTTTATCGATGTCGGACTTACTACCATTCGGACTTACGACCTGGATTTGGGTCCCTAACCCCGTCGTAAGTCGGGGTCTAGCTGTATATATATCTTGATAAAATCACACGGGAAAAGGAAAACAACGGAGCACCTCAGCTTTTTATTCAAGACATCTTCAGAGACAACTGGATTACATGGACAGAGAGAGGCTTAAATATACAGGGTGACCTTATTAAACATGAGGTCAGGTCATAATGATGTCATCCACTAATCCCCACACCAACACACACGTAGAGGAGCTTAAGAGAAGGGGGCGACGTGACTGATAATATGTTACATAAATTTATTTGTCAGTGGCCCAAGGTTAAAAATGCTTTGAAAACCTTTGATCTAGATGTAGGATAGTTATTTAGTGGGTCCCATATTTTTTACCTGACCTGACTATTCACGTCGCCCCCTTCTCACTTTGTATATATATACAGTTGTACCCCTCTTTACGCGGTTTCACTTAACGCGATTTCTCATATACGCGGTGCCTCGCCAGAACCGAACTTTCACTTAACGCGGTTCATCTACCCATATACGCGCAGAGTGTCCGGCTCGAGACGCTATGCTATTTTTAGATTCGCCCCACCCTCCACCTGCTGCTCCCGCTTGCCTCGCCTCTCCCTCCTCCTCCCTCCCTCCCGCCTCCCTCCCTTCCTCCCGCCTCCCTCCGCCTGGGCAAGCCGCGCTGTAAGGTTGCGCAGTGTGTGTCTATGTTGCGTTATCACTGACGTCATATGACGTATCGGACTGTGATTGGCCATGCATCCCTACCCCCTCTGCTGCTAGCTGTAATTGGTTTAAAGTAATATGACGTGTCCACCCGGGGAGGGAGAGAGGGAGGAAAGAGGACGCTGCCGCGGTAGTTTCATCCCTCTAGGCTACCCCGTGTATACGTGCATCCATTGTTCTGTGAAATGGCTTCCGCCGGACCACCGCCACCAGAGAGAAACCTTTCCTTACCTGGACCCTGCCGCCCCAAGCCAAAGAAGATACGCTGTGCCCTAAGCTACGAAGTGAAATACCAGATCATTCAAGATTTGGAGAAAGAAAGAAGTCAAGCCGTTCTCGCGCGCCAGTATGTAGTCAACGAATCTACGATTCGTACTATTAAGAAGGATGCAGCCAAGATTAAAGAACACATGAAAATCACAAAGTCTGCAGGTGCTTCAATGATCAAGTATTGCCAGAACAAGGCGCTGCTAAAGGTTGAAAATTTGCTGGTGAGTTACTCGATTCGTCAGACGCGGCCCAACATGGCGGTCGACACATGATCCGTTTAAGAGTACGCCCGTGAACTGTACGCAGCAGTGTCACGTAAGATGGGAATTGCAGAGCCCAAACCCTTCAATGCTTCCTCTGGTTGGCTGCATAGGTTTAAGAAGAGGAACAAGATCACCAATATTAACATTGGTGGTGAAGAAGCGAGTGCTGACCGTGTGGCGGCTAGAGATTTTCCTCCGTTCTTACGTGAGATTATGAGGAAGGACAGTACACCGACGACCTGGTGTTCAACATGGACGAATCCGGTCTATTTTGGAAAAAGCTACCTACCAAGACCTTCGTTGTCCAGTCTGCCAGCAAGATTCGGGGCCGGAAGTTGTAGAAGGAGCGCATCACCGTCCTCTTTACCACCAATGCCTCCAGTACCTGTAAACTCAAGTTATCGGTGATTACACAGCCCGTAAGCCGCACGCCTACAAGAACATGGACATGAGCAAGATTAATGTCCACTGGCTGACCGCACGTAAGGCGTGGATGTTCTCTGCTCTGTCACTCTCCTGGTTTGATGACTGTTTCGTTCCCGACATGAAGAAATTCTGCGAGCAACAGAACGTTCCATTCAACATTCTGTTGCTCCTTGACAACGCACCAGGACACTCGCCACTACTTATGGATCATCACCCCAACGTAGAAGTGGTCTTCCTTCCTCCCAACACTACGTCATTAATCCAGCCCATGGACCAGGAGTTGATATGCAATGTGAAAGCTGCATACTCTGCAAAGAAGTTTAAACTCCTGAACGACTGTACCAACACCAAGGATGAGTTGTGTAAGCTGGGTGACACCGATAGCGAGAGCAAAAGCGACGAGGACAAGGAACAACAGGTGGTGAATCAAGAAGTTCTCGTGAAACAGTTTTGGAAAAATTTTTACGTCAAACAAGCTGTGGACTTCTTGGTGGAGGCATGGGATCAGCTGTCTGTAGCTACGATTCGTGATGCATGGAGGCATGTGTTGCATGGTATCCCAGGTGAGAGGCGGAGTCAACCTGTGATTGGTGAGGTTCAGTCTGTTACAGTGGCATTGGACCTTGCAAGAGAAGCTGCGCACAGTATTACAGATGAATACTTCTCCGAGACCACCAAGACATCCTGGAGGTGATCAGAGATCCTGAAATGACTGCCGACGAGATGTTGGAAGATGATCACGTCAGTCAAGAGGCAGGTGGTGCGTCAACCCCAGAAGAACACAAGTTAACGCATAGTAATGTTAAGGGTGCCATCGAGTGTGCAGAGAAACTGAAGCTCCTCCTTTCCAACAACCATGACGATGACCGCTATGAAGTCTTCCATAACTGGCTGGTGCAGGCTATGGAGCCGTACATCAAGGTGTATCAAGACAACACCAACAATAACCGTCAAAAAAGCATTACTCAGTTCTTCACCCGCAACCCACCACAGCCAGCCCAAGCCAGTGATAATGAAGGTGACTTTGAGGGATTTGTCAGGGAGGCCCTGAATACTAAGAACATAAGAATGGAGGAAACTGCAGCAGGCCTATTGGCCCATACTGGCCAGTCCCGTTTACACCCAACCCCTATTGCTCATATAAGCATCCAACCTATGTTTGAAGCTATTCAGCATATTCGAGTCAATGATGATATTTGGTAACTTGTTCCCTTCATCCACTACTCTGTCTCCAAACCAGTGTTTACCTATTTCACGCCTAAATCTAAATTTGTCTAATTTAAAACCATTGTTACGAGTTCGCTCCTGGTTGGATAGTTTGAGTACCTTTGTAATGTCCCCTTTGTTTAGCCCTGCCTTCCACTTATACACCTCTATCAGGTCGCCCTTCGCTCTATGTCTCTCGAGGGAGTGCAAATTAAGACGCTTTAACCTGTCTCTATACTCAAGGTTCCTAATGCCCGGGATTAGTCTTGTCATTCTCCTCTGAATTCTTTCCAAGGATTTTATATCCATTCTGTAATACGGTGACCAGAACTGAACTGCGTAATCCAGGTGTGGTCTCACAAGAGCAAGATACAGTTTTAGGATGACCTCGCTAGTCTTGTAACTAACACTCCTTTGTATGAACCCAAGTACTTTATTAGCCTTGTTACGAGCAAAAACACATTGTTTACTTGGCTTTAGGTTCCTACTTATCATTACTCCTAAATCTCTCTCGCAGTCGGATTTCTCTATGGCATCGTTGTTCATCTGGTATCTGGTTTCCCTGTTTACATCTCCTATACTGAGTACTTTACATTTGTCAACGTTGAATTTCATCTGCCATTTTTCAGACCATTCGAAAAATTTGTTTAGACCTTCCTGTAGTTTTGATGAGTCCTCGTCAGATTTAATAACACGTCCTATTTTAGTGTCATCAGCAAATTTACTTATGTTGCTGTCTATGCCGATATCTATGTCGTTTATGTATATAATAAATAATAATGGTCCAAGTACTGAGCCTTGGGGAACTCCACTTGTGACGTTGCTCCAATGGGACTTAGTGCCGTTAATGCTCACTCGCTGTTTCCTGTCCTGTAACCACGCCCTAATCCATTTAAGGATGTTACCTTTGATGCCATGAGATTCTACCTTTCTAATTAGTCTTTCGTGGGGGACTCTGTCGAAGGCTTTGCTAAAGTCGAGATATACCACATCATAATTGTGCCCCTCGTCCACCGATTCGAAAACTGATGAAAAGAATGTTAATAGATTAGTTAGGCAAGAACGTCCGCTTGTGAAGCCATGCTGGGAATCATTGATCAATCGGTGCTTCTCCAGGTGATTTCGAATAGAGTTTGAAATGATTGCTTCCAGTAATTTGCCTACTATTGATGTTAGACTGATTGGGCGGTAGTTAGAGGATAGTGATCTATCCCCCTTCTTGAAAATCGGTATTACATTCGCTATCCTCCAGGATTCTGGTACTACACCTGTTTTTAAGGACATGTTAAACAACTTTGCTAAGGGCATACTAAGCTCTTCCTTACATTCCTTTAATACTCTGGCAAATATCTCATCGGGACCAGGTGACTTATTAGGCTTTAGTTTGTCTATTTGCTTACTTACATCGTTACTAGTCACTACTATCTCGCTTAATTTGTTTTCTTCACTATCTCTGAATAGAGTCGGTGCCTCGGGTATCATGTTTAAATTTTCGGTGGTGAAAACTGTTGAAAAATATTTATTAAAATTATTGCTCATTTCTCTGTCGTTATCAGTGAGCTCGCCGGTGTCTGACCGTATTGGTCCAATCTTTTCTCGTGTTTTAGTTTCATACATTTGGTAGAATCCTTTGGAGTTTGTCTTTGCCTCCCTTGCTATCCTTACCTCATTGTTCCTCTTTGCTTTCCTTATCTCGGTTTTAACCCTACTCGCCAATGTCTTGTAATAATCCTGGAGGTAAATTTCGCCACTCTTTTTCCTTCTCCCTATAGCCTTCCTTTGGCCAATGATGTTCTTTAAATAATTATTTATCCATTTAGGGTCATTGTTGTCTGATCTGAGTTTCCTGTATGGTATGTTCTGCCTTTGTGCATTAAGTAACTCACTATTTAAATTGTCGTGGAACTCGGCAATCTCAGATCTCGTAATCAGGTCGGTGTCATCTGTCAGGTTCACGGCCAAGCGCGACACCCCCTCTCTCAGCTGCCTCTTTAAACTGTCAAAGTTCGCCCTTCTGAAATCTGGTACTTTAGTGGAATTTTCCTTACGTCTGCCCTGAAAATCTAACTGGAATCTAATTTCTTTGTGATCGCTGTTTGCAAGTTCGTTCCCTACCTCGACACTGCTAATGAGGTTTTCTCTGTTTGACAGAACTAAATAGAGTATATTATTACCCCATGTGGGTTCGGTTATATGTTGACTTAGAAAACAGTCCTGGATCGTCTCGAGAAAATCCTCTGATTCTGAGTTACCTGTAAGGTCAGTCCAATCTATTTGGCCAAGGTTAAAGTCGCCTACTATACAGACTTTGTTGTGTATGGAAGCCCTGCGCATTTCATCCCAGATAAGTCGCTCATTGACTCTATCAAGATTGGGAGGTCTATATATTACTCCTGTGATTAATTTTTCCCTACCGTCGATTAATTCTATCCAAATTGTTTCTGTATTCTGCTCAGTTTTTATATCCTTATTTATTTCACACTTCAGATTATCCCTAACATAGATTGCTACTCCGCCTCCTTTCCTGGTCTGCCTATCGGTATGGAACAATTTGTAACCCGCAATTTGGTATTCGACCGGCAACTCACGTGAGTCTAGGTTGATCCATGTTTCAGTGAATGCTATTATATCGATTTTCTTGGTACATACCAAGGCCCTAGTATCATCCATTTTGTTTCTCATACTTCTACTGTTCGCGTAGTATACATTTAAGTTAGTCGTGTTCTGAGTCCTACCCTTACCGCGTTTAGTTTTAAACTCCCTGTCTAATTTCGTTTTGTCATCATTCCTAACACTATTTCCCTGTAATCTTTCACTTTGTTTACCCGCTCCCACTGCAGTCTCCTCCACCCCCGTGCTCATATGTTCTCCTAGCAGTTTAAAGACTTCGATATCTTTTGAACTGCCCCCTCTAGAGCCCCAGCCAGGGTTGCTACTCCATCCATAGACAGGTGCACCCCATCCTTAGCATAAAGGTCCCTTCAGCCATCGAAGTTATCCCAGTTGTCAATGAATGGGACTGATATTGACTTGCAATATCTGTCAAGATGGTCGTTGACACCAACCGCCCTTGACAACCATTCACTGCCAACTCTCCTTCTAGGCAGGACACCGCATATGATAGGGATCCCTCCCTTAGTCCTAATACGATCTATAGCTGCCTTGTACTTATCAAGAAGCTCCTCACTCCTACACCGGCCAATATCATTGCCTCCTGCACTGAGGCAGATAATGGGTTTGTTCCCATTACCAGACAAGATATTGTCCATCCTGTCAATTATATCCCCCACCCCAGCTCCTGGCAAACACACCCTCATCCTATTTTTGTTTTTACCACAAAAGGCCCTGTCCATGTACCTTACCTGTGAGTCACCAACAATTAAAGTTTTTATACCTTCCTTGTCATCCCTGTCCCTGACTGTACTAACGTCCAATTCGTCTATCAAGGGACTGAACGGGTTGGTACACTTAGCTGTTGTTGTCGTTGTTGTCGTATCCTTGGTGTACTTCTTCACCACCAGCTTCATCTTCCCACTACTCACAACCTTCCACTCGCTTGAGTTTTCGTCAGACACTGGCTTTACCCGTCCAGCCTCCCCGTTTAACTTCGCGAGCTCTTCCTTTAATTACAGGTTCTCCAACGTGGCCCTCTCAATTTCTTCCTTGGTCCTCGCCAATTCTTCCATGGACCGCTCCAGATTGGTCAACAAACTCACATACCCAAGACCGCGCATAGCACTGGCCATATCTGATAATTATCCCTCGGGAGCTAACCCTGCCGTGACCTTTCCCCTAGTGAGGTCAGAACACAACTATGGTGGATAGTGATGGTGATTCACCTGAGGGCCAGTAATCTGCCCTCTGCCTCAGAACCAGCCTCCATCCCCGTATGCCGACCCATCTCTTCTACTAACGTAAGTGTTAAACCTAACCTTTATTTTTCCTAACCTAACCTTCAATTTTCCTAACCTAACCTAACCTTACGTAAGTGTTAAACCTTGATTTTTCTTTTAGCTGGTACAGTATATTATTCTATTATTAATATTTCTCTTCTATATTATGTGTGTGTGTGCATACCATCATAAAGTTATGATAATATTTTTACTACAATGTAGTTTTGTGTCATCAAAAAGTGGAGTTTGGGGGTCGGGCCAGTCTCTATTGGAATTAATCCCATATGTTCTGTTTTTTACTTTACGCGGTTTTCGTTTTACGTGGTACCCCATGGGTTTAATTGACCGCGTAAATCGGGGTATCATTATATATATATATATATATATATATATATATATATATATATATATATATATATATATATATATATATATATATATATATATATATACCCCAAGAGTCTCTGGCAACTCTCTCTCACACACACAAATACCATTCACCAAACAGTGTGCAGAGAAACGCGCCATCTGTTGGTAAACAGAACAATCTGTTTATAAAGCCCTAGACTCAAAAGTTCAAGTATTCAGCTTCCAGATACCTCTAGGTCGGTGTCTGCGAACTTTGGTCCGCGACTGTACAATACTCTGGGAGCCATCACGTCCTCACGCACCACCAACTCTGGCTACGGTATATTGTAAATTGTAAGCCTGACATTTAACCTCATGTTTATAAATGCAAGCAATTGTTAACAACACCGAGTCATCATGTTTATTACTACTGTGCCAACTTTTACTTCTAACGCGCTTTTCGGGCAGGTGTACTTGTCGAGTGGGAGTGTGTGTTATAGGTACTGTGCCGTGGCATACTTTCTGTGTATTACCTGAAAATTAGGCACCCTAGTTTATTTCACCTGATGGTTAAACACCCTAACGCAACTTGGGGGGTTAGGTGTGGTTAGTTTATGTTAGGTTTGGTGAGTGAAGGCGTTAATCAGATTGTGAAATAAGCTTTAGTGTCTATGATAAAAACTCCTTACGCTACCTGTTGGGTTACGTTAGGCACATTACATTATGATAGGTTAAGTCAATCCTCAGGTGATGTAAGCTGGAGTTCCTGATCTTTTCACGTGATCCTTTATTGTTGATTTTCCTCGAATTTCAATTTGAAAGTGTTGATGTGTCTTCCTGAGTAACACTAACACTCTCACACGAGTACACACAGTGTAAAGGCGGAAAAGATCTTCTTGCTCGTTACCGCTGCTAACTCTCTCTTTGCTGGTGCGACCAACACTTGGGGGGGGGGGGGGGGGACAGAGGTGAGAATGGCAGCGACTACCTGCATCACTGGCAGATTCACCCCAGCCGCCATACAGTCACTTTCTAGCTACCCAGCTGTTCGTCAAATTCTGGCTGTGATTTCATCATAGGTCCTGGACTCGTGGGCTGTGTCCCCTGACCTTCACCTATCGACTATCAATTCTCTGGTCATCTACCACTACCACATACCACGACCGTCAGTTCATCATTCCGTCTGTGCCCCTGTGTTCTCCTGCCATTTCAAGACATCAGCCGCTGTCACTCCAGTGTGGAGTTGAATGGACGCTTCCCTACCCTGAGTGTGGATCACCGTGCTCCAGAACCTTCCCCCAGGGCCACTGCCATAGGAAATATCTGTTCATTGTTTGATTCTATCAGTTGTTGACTCCCATTAATTGTTTGAGTCTATTAATTGTTTGATCCCTTTAATTGTTTGCTTCCATTAATTGTTTGACTCATTAACTGTTGACTGCCTTAATTGTTTGACTCCCGTAATTGTTATTTGATGTTTGTTGAGTGGTGTCAGAGTTTTGTGTTATATTTTTATAGTAAAGAGATGTTTATCTCTAACGGTTGTTTGTTATTTCTCAGAAAACCACGGTCCTTGACTTTCCTTTTTTAAGATCCTGATTGGTCTGGTAAGGGATTTCCATCTCTAAGTCATCAGGCCTTTATACACAGTAAGACTAGGAAACAGTTATATACTACAAATTATACGTCAAATAATCAATTAACAGTAGTACTATAATCATTAAGTGTTATGTAGTAAACAAGTAGGTTTGTGGGGATGTTGTTACAGTTTCTGGTAAGTTTAACACAGCGCTGATAGAAATAATAAGACCCGCTGAGGACGTTACCTCCCATGAACATAATGACCACCACCGCCCGCACTTTTTCCCGGTAAGCTGTAGGACCCACAATTAAACCCAGTCCATAAAACTCTTAGTAAGTCCTCGTGCCGGAACACTGATTAGCTATTTTCTTCACACTGTTAAGGTGAACATCACAAACAATTTAACGTGAGGTTCATCCTTATGCACCAGGGTGGTGGGCTAGTTGTTGGCGCAAAAGGGAGGTTGTTCCCGCCTTTGTCGACCGACCGCCCTGTGCACCCATTTTTACCTGGAGCATTTACGACTACTCACAATAGTCACAAGAAGCAGATAATTACAGACTAACTCTGATAGACACATGGAAAAAAGTAATTGGAGAAAAGCAAAATACTGGAATTCAATTACGTTTTGGGCCTTAATGACAGTACCTGGGCGTCGGGGGCGGGGTGACCTGAACGTAAAAATTAGTCAGTAGGCCTACTACTTACTGGCTGGCCCGGGACCCTTCACCCTTATTTCTTCACCTGGTAATTACTCACTAATATATTGTTGAGGAAAGAAACAGTCTTGTGCGAAAAGCTGTTTATGTTAATAACCGGAGTTTGATGGCGTGAGCCCAGACACACCTGACAACATTTAAAAGGACATTATAACCACATCTTGACGGGCGGGGCTTAATGGGCGGCACGTGCTAATTGTCCGCCCTGATTTGAGGTAGTGAGCCCTATTTATTAGCTGAACCCACCTACCTCCCCCCGCCCTATCAACAACCTCCACCCACACGCCCGCCCACCATAACACACCCACCGCTGAGTAATTACAAGGCGCATCTCATTTAGTTTATTAATTGGCAATAAAAAGTTGTTTACCAGAAAACAAGGTTTAATTACGGCCGCCGCTGTCTGACCGCCGCCAATTATTTGTTGTCATTATGGGGTCTAATTGCGGTAATAATTCAACCTTCATCTCTCCATAATCGGTTTGATAACAAGAATAATGATTAAGGCAGTGTCAAGGTAACTGGTTCAGGGTGTGTGTGTGTGTGTGTGTGTGTGTATTACATAGTGTGCAGCTTATTAGTCGCACACACACACACACACACACACAGGACCTCTTTACACTATAACCCCAGCCATACCAAAACCACCCCCACACCACATCCATACCAAAACCACCACCACTCCACCACACCATAGCCACTACTATACCACAACCACCACACAACCACCACCACACCACAACCACCACACAACCACCACCACACCACAACCACCACACAACCACCACCACACCACAACCACCACCACAACCACCACACAACCACCACCACACCATAACCACCACACAACAAATACCACCACATAAATAATACCACTACACGACAACCACCACTACACGACAACCACCACTACACCACAACCACCACTACACGACAACCACCACCACACCACAACCACCACCACACCACAACCACCACCACACCACAACCACCACCACACCACAACTACCACATAAATACTACCACTACACCACAACCACCACTACACGACAACCACCACCACACCACAACCACCACCACACCACAACTACCACCACATAAATAATACCACTACACGACAACCACCACTACACGACAACCACCACTACACGACAACCACCACCACACCACAACCACCACACAACAAATACCACCACATAAATACTACCACTACACCACAACCACCACCACACCACAACCACCACCACACCACAACAACCACCACACCACAACCACCACACAACAAATACCACCACATAAATACTACCACTACACCACAACCACCACTACACGACAACCACCACCACACCACAACCACCACCACACCACAACCACCACACAACAAATACCACCACATAAATACTACCACTACACCACAACCACCACTACACCACAACCACCACCACGCCACAACCACCACCACACCACAACCACCACACAACAAATACCACCACATAAATACTACCACTACACCACAACCACCACTACACCACAACCACCACCACACCACAACTACCACCGCACCACAACCACCACACAACAAATACCACCACATAAATACTACCACTACACCACAACCACCACTACACCACAACCACCACCACGCCACAACCACCACACAACAAATACCACCACATAAATACTACCACTACACCACAGCCACCACTACACCACAACCACCACCACACCACAAACACCACACAACAAATACCACCACATAAATACTACCACTACACCACAACCACCACTACACGACAACCACCACCACAACCACCACCACACCACAACTACCACCACACCACAACTACCACCGCACCACAACTACCACCGCACCACAACTACCACCGCACCACAACTACCACCGCACCACAACTACCACCACACCACAGCTACCACCGCACCACCGCACCACACACTAGATAAGGAGGCAACTTTTTGCCTGAGTCGATAGTCTGTGATGTGTACGACTTTTAATTGTTGACATTTTAAGTGTTTATGTTGTATCACTCACACCAGATACTGCCAGTGAGACGCTCTCGTGTTTAATAAATGGTTGCCCCTCGTGTAACGAGGATGGCCGGCCCAAGGGTCACCGAGGGGTGAATTTGTTTAAGGAGCGTGTCAAGGAATAGTGCGAGAAGACCGGGCAATTCGCCAACTGCACTGGTGAACCATTACCCCGGAATACGATTAGTAAATCTATTAACAATCAGGTTCCCAATTACTACTGGGTAGACAGAGGCAAATGCTTAAAGAAGCTTGCCCATAGTTTAACCATGCCGGGGGGATCGAACCCGGGTCCGCTCGCTTGCGAGGCGAGCTTGCTTGACCATTACACCACAGATACGAACACGTACGGCTCACCTGAAGATTAGTCCCTGCAGTTTATTTTACCCTAAGATTAACCTCTAACACTTTTTGGGGGAAATTAAGTTGGGTTGGGTTAGTTTAGATAAGATTAGGTTAGATTATAATTAGGGTGGTTAATCTTAAGGTGAAATAGCTGGACTAATCTTCGTTGATCCCATACAGTCAAGTTAACAAAATGCAAGCTGTATGGGATTAGATTTAACTATTAATCTATGTACTGTTGCCAAACATAACATAATGTAACGTAACGTTAAGTAATGTAACGTAACGTAACGTAATTTATAATAGAATACTAAAAAAAATAAAACTTAAAACTAATGAAAAAATACAGTAAATGAAAAAGAAAAATGATTTATCGATTTATTATTATTATTATTATTATTATTATTATTATTATTATAGCCCTAGTACATCGAATATTGTTACGCCACCAAAGAATTAATAAAAATTTCGTTTTTTCCTACACCACTCAGCCCGGCCCACTGACTACCGACCACCTGCCATCATATTAATAAATTTCATTTTATATTACTTTAGTATTGATTAAATAATAGATAAAAGCTTAAATCGGTTGTGATATCTGATATTATAAATTAATTAACGTATTTATATATTGTTACGTAGTACTATCTTGCATATCGGTTCGGTAATATTACAAAAGTGGGATCTTGTTAAGCGGAGTTTAAATGGCTGCCGGTGGACGTGTTGTTGTCATCTAGGGAAAGGATTTAAAGTGTAAGTTAAAATGAACAACAGTGCCTTAACATGTGACTAAAAAGGATTAAAGTTTTTATGATAATGCCAAGAAGAGACGACAGTGCTTTGATATAGAGTTAAGAATAAAAATGGTTGAAAAACTTAGGAAAAGGACAGTCGTCTGGGCTCTGATTCGGTAGTTTGGGTAGAGCGAAGTAATCATTCCTCCTTTTAATTAGAAATGAACAGTACAAAATAAATGGAATGTTTTCTATCAGCGGTTCAGAAACAGTTGCATTCCAAATAACAAGATGTATATAAAAAACTGCAGAAAAAGCGGTGCTCTTTAAGGGAAGATAATGCACCAAGTCTGTGAGGGAAAGTTCACCTGACCATGACATCAGCCCGCAGTGTCTACCTCTAACGCCCCTGGTATGTTATAGTCAATGAATCAAGGGATCATTGCACATTTGAAGACGCCTAACACGCCAAAGCCTCTTAATGGCATGTTAAATGTTGGTGAAGGTGGTGATCTCGACGCTGCACGAGGCTTCTGGATAAATTACAATATTTATCACACCACTGAACCCTGAGTCCTAGCCAGACGTTACACAAGCTACAGGTAATAGTGTTGTGGTGCAAACTATGGCCTTCAGTGGTAAATGAGTCAGAGGTTCACTGATTCAACTGTAGAAATCATGGACACCCAGGACCTAGATAATAAGCCTTGTGAAGTGTAAGAATCACATACGGCAGAGTTAGTTCACCCAGTTGTGGATGTGTTTTCCTAACTTTGCTGTTGGGGAAGTAAAGGTGGTCGAGTGTAGTATTGGTCACATTACCTTGTATACCTACAAAAAGCTTAACTCTCACTATGTTGTATCCATACTGACCTTAACAACTCGCCAGGCTTACGTGATCCACATTCACAAGAGAAGTAATTTTTCCCTGCCTTCGAACTGACTGACGAGGACACTAACCTGGCAAGGGGGATTATAGGCACAAACCCACTTTAAGAGAAGTAAAGAACATGAATGACAAGTCTCTCGAGTCACTGAGGACCTGACCACCCACCACCAGCACCACTTAGTCATATCGTAAGTGCAAACAGTCATTAGTTCATATTTTTGGCAACGATGTGTTTTTGGGCGCGGCCTTAATGACAACAGACAAAACGAACCAATTAAACCAAACCTAAAGATCTTGAGATATTTTAAAGTTGAATTTGGTTGGGTGGTTTTGCTTATCGTCATTATCGGTTTAGTCATGGTTAGACCAGAACCTACATCGTTGGCAGAAATTTGTCATGAATAATTAATTTTAGTAATTGTTAAGATCATTATCGTAGTCCTTAGCACCATGGTACCTGCAGTATCATACACTTATATTAAAACAAACTAAACCAACCAACTAAACCTACCTAATCTAACATTACCTAATATAACCGAACCTAACCTAACCTTACTTGGTAAAGATTCGAAAAAGGTCACTTTACAGCATTTTCGTCGGAAATTTATATTTTTCGATTTTTTTTTATACTTTGAGATTTCATTTAAAAATTATATTTTTATTGCACAGAGTGGGCAGGGCTTTGAGGTAAAGGGAAATCGTGAGGTAAAACACGCAAAACGCTGACGAAATTAAACCTAACCTAATTTAATTATCACATAAATGTTAGGGAGTAGTATTTAAGAACGGGTGCCCGGGTTAAGGAGCCAAGTTAGGAAACTTTCCAATAGAAGAAAACTTCTTCAGTTTAATTAAGAACACCCCAAAAATGGCGGAGGAAATAAATTTTTACCAAATAAAAAAAATGATCAAGAACCTCACCTCAGTCAATCAAGAGTAGCGTCCCCATATATGTGAGGGTTGGCGACCACAGTCCTCCACTCTAAACTTTCTCGGACTGTTTTTAACAATCCCCCAAGGTTTTAATTTCATCCCCTGGCCCTCTTACCCTCAACTTTGCCCATTAATATTTGTTATTATCCTCTCGTCCCTAATTATATAACCAAACTATCTCATTTATTTTTTATGTACAGTTGGGGACATTTCCGACTAGTACACTCAGAGTTGTCAATCCATTCTTTCCATGAGGTGTGAACCCCCGCGAGTATCTGAACGTGAATCTGAAGCCTCTAAGTTACTCGGTGAGACTTGAGGTGCACACATTAGCCTGGGACCACAATGATATAATTTGTCTCCATACATGTGCCCGGCAACGTTGACATAGATTAATTAGTGTAGTATGGACGCTTTTCATTCACCTAACGTGGAGTAAATAATACCTGTCCTGCAATGATATTGTAATGCTGAAACAGGAAAAAATCTACCACTTTATTTATCCTCAAGCAAAGTCTAAGATGTTATAGTGCCAGGCTTTATGGAGTGTGGTGTGGTGGTGACGTGGTGCCTCGGATTGTGAGACAAAGTCAATAGTCTTGCCTGCCGCATTTCTGTCCAATCACCTAATTTTCTACTTGTTTACCAAATCTCACTTACGTAACAGGAAAAGCATCACCTCTGATCATTACACATATATTTTCACTATTAATATTGTATAGTATATTTTTATAGCGTACACGAAAACCCCCCCACTCATAAATACAATTTCTCTTCATGCCAAGGCACATTTCGTCATGGCTCAGGTTTATCCCAAAGTTGACATGAAGAGTTATCACTAATGTCCACATACTATAGCAGACAGGCTGTAATAATGTTATGTTATTTATCTCAATGCCACTACAACCAAATGGTAAGTATTAGCATTCAGATCTTTAGTATTTCTTACTTAACACAACAGTATGGCGGTGCAACTGTTCCCTATCCTCTGTCCAGCGCAGAGACCTCCCCTCCCCTCCGTCCCCTTACGTCACGCCACCTCCCCTAAACATCCCCCTGACATCATTTCGGTTGTTTACATTAAGAGAGTTACAGGGTGTATTAAAAAGGTGTTTGAAGGCTAATTTATCGTGGCACTGTTGACAACTAATGCTCGGAATGGAAATAGTTCTCAGTTATCACAACAGAAAATAATGGAAAATGTTGCATTATATTACCAAATTATAACAATAATTTAGTTGTTTTATGGATGATAATGTGGTGAAAATAACGCACTAGGTATTGTTGCTTTAATGCTGTTATCAATAACATTTACTGTTGAGTTTTACACACACACACACACACCACACCACACCCACGCACTCACGCACGCACGCACTCAGTCACTCACATGCACATTGTTTCGACCGTGTCGTATTTTTTCTATTTTTTTTTATATATAACATGCTCCCATGCTCCATATTATTCCTGTAATGAGTGTTAAATTTACTATTATATATTCTAGTCACCTTACCCTGTGCTGTTAAGGTTTTAACTGTCATTATTTGTTCAAGCCCATCTTATTTCTTTATTTTGTATTGTAACCAGCATTCTTTGTTCTCTAACGACCATCTGCATCGTTAAACGACCCACCGGCGGGTCGCGTGGCGGGAGCCGACCTTATATATAGGACCCACCAACTGACTTGAGTCAGTTCAGTCCTCTTGTCATACAGTCCACATCCTTTGAGTAACACTTGTTACTTATATTTAATTTATTTGTGTTGTTCCTGTCGCCACCAATGTGGTATATCTATGTGAGTACCTATTTGTGTCTCTTTGTGTCCATCAGTATTTGCTTAGTTGTATTCAAGTAATTCAGTGTTGTTTCACGTTAGTTAACTTCAGTGATAGTTTTTATATGTTTATGCAGTGTTAACGTAATCCAATGCTTTATTTTTATTCTTTTGATGTTTCAATGTTTTGTATCACTTGTGTTTTAAAAGTCTCGATGGTGAATCAATTTGTTGTGACAGCCTACGAGGCTCTTTATTGTGTTAATATTTAATCAATTAAATGCTTAAAGGTTTACTTTACTTATTTTTATTCTCTTATAATTTACTTCACTTTTTGTTTGGTTACGCCTAGAACCTGGATATTTAAGTAAATTAAGAGACGGCGTAACAACATGCACATATTAACGGGACTATTAAGTAACTCTGTCAATACTCTTGATATAGTGTGTCTTACCCCCACTCACACTATATTATATATAACCTTTAATCTTAACTATACACCATAATAATATAATAACGGGGAAATTGTCAGTATAAAGGCTCGGGAAACACAATACAACTTCCAAAAACTAATTCGTTTACCACCTCGTGGTGGCCTGACCGACTGTTGCCACCGTCGGGCTCTGTGGGGCTTAGGTCAAGACTCACCCGGGCTGATCACCCTGATCACCCATGTGGGACTGTTGTGTTGGTGATCCTGGTAAGTGAGGACTGGTGCCATCCGCTCGCCCATTGTGTGTAAATAACTACTGAAAGGAAACTATGCAAATTTGATCATTATGTTTTAGCAATATTTTCCTTTCAGCAACCTTTTTTTTCTCAAAATGAAGTTTATGTCCCTTTTCATTAGGTCTTTAAGATTATTAAAATGCTGGTTTTCCTCGCCCTCTTCTTGTTCTAATTTCTTCCATACATCTACCATCACAGCTAATGTTAATTCCCAAATACATTAAAGTACACAAAATTTTCCACTTAAAATGTTTAAGTTCCCTGTTGCCATATTTTTCACCCTTTTCCACTAATCTGTTGATGGGTTTTTGTAATACCCCTTCACTATCTGTGATAAAAGCAGTATCATCTACATTGCGTTTATTTGATATTACTTTACCAATAACTTTTAGTCTTATTAAGAATCTTGTCTTACTCCCTGTCTATTTGTGAACCAATAAGTAAGTTCATTATTTACTAACACTACAGCCTCCTGTTGCCAGTAAAGATTCTTTAAAATTCTAATATTTCCTTCATTAAAGCCTATTTTTTCCAAAATCTCTAAGTTAAATGTGCTTTACCTTCTCAAAAGCTTTTCAAAATCAACAAAGCAGATACACAAATTTCTTTGGACCTCTAAAGTCCTTTCACTCAAAATTCTCAAACCAAACATAGCTTCTCTAGTTCCTTTTCCCATTCTCTATCAGTTTTAATCTTCAGGTAACTCACATTTTATTCTGAACTTTACTCGACTTAAACTTATGTTTAATAACACTTAGCAGGTACTCTTTAAGGCTCGTGGCTTTTTTTGAAATCCCTAGGAAGGTCTCCTTTGTAGTATGTAAAATTACGTATTTAAGGCAAACATTTTATCCCATTCTCGCCCATTTGTTTTATAAATTCTGCTCACAGCCTCATCGGTTATTTCCAGAATTGTCATTTCGATCGTTATTTTTGTAAGTTTCGTACTTCTACTGTGTTCTTATTACATACAGTTCTTTTACATACTCTGTACATCTTCCTTTTACGTCTTTTGCCTCAAACAGGCAGCTGCCAAACAGGGAGGTACTACCGCCTGGGAAGATATTGAAAGTTGTCTAATGGTAGACACCTGCTGCTATTTGGCATCACGAAAATTGTGACCAAGTCCCAGGTTGCTGATCTGACTTTCTGCCTCATTTACACAGAATTGCAACACAACATACATATTGTTTCTCACTCTTGATTTTTTTTTCAATTTCTGTTTATGTATGTATGCGTGTGTGTGTGTGTGTGTGTGAATGATAATAATAATAATAATAAACTGTTTATTAATAGAGTTGCAGCCGGTGGCTGAAATTATACAGACTTACATTTGATTTAGACATAATGATATAATATGCATTGAATACATTTACAGGGCTGTACAGTACATAAATCAGGAGTTGTTTATTATTTTAACAATAGATGGGATGGTGCTGTTCTTGTATTTATCGGTGCGGGCTCTTATGGGCTGTATTTTGTTGTAGTGGCGGACTGCACGAGTTGGGTGGGGGGGCTACAGGTGGCAGGAGGTGGCGATGACGAGGGTGGTGCAGTAGTCCGCTGCCAAACCTTTCCAGTACTTGGTGGTGGAGGTCACTGAGGGATGGCATTTCCAGGGTGGAGAGTGTAGCCGGAGTATTCTGCGTCGAGCATGATTCTGCAGGCCCTTTTCTGTACCTTCTCTAGCTGACGTTGTTGGGTGGAGTTGAGAGAAGACGACCAGGCTGGTGATGCATATGTTAGTATGGGGAGATTAAAGGCGTTGTAGATGGTCTTCAGCTCTCGCGTGGGTGTCCCAAGTGACCTAAGTCGTCGTAGCATTGAGAGACGGTACGAGGCTGCCTTGACTGTGATATTTACATGGGCTTTCCAGTCAAGTTTGTTGTCTATAGTTACACCCAGGAGTTTGGCAGACTGCACCAGCTGGAGAGGATGGGCATCCACTGTGACTGCTGGGGCTTGCACTGGAGTGGTGGCGGTATTGATGTGCATGACTACGGTTTTGGTGTGGTTGATGGTGACCTTGTTCTCCGTAGTCCATGCCTGTAGCCTGTCCAGGGTGCCTTGTAGCGATGAGTAGTCTGGTGCGGTGTTGTCCACTGAAACCCCCACAGTGCAGTCATCCACGTACTTCCACCTGTGAGGAGTGTCCGATAGAGCGTCGTTGATCAGGGTGAGGAAGCACAGTGGTCCCATCTTGGTCCCCTGGGGAACACGGCAGGTTAGGTGTTGGAATGTAGAGACCAAGCCCTGATACCTCACTGCTTGGCGACGTCCACTCAAGAAATCAGTGAGCCATGAGACCAGGTTGGTGGGCAGCCCTAGTGCAATAGCCTTGTTGATAACAGTGCAGTGATCAACAGGGTCAAAGGCCTTCCTGAAGTCCACAAGGGTAACGGCCAGTGATGTCTTACGTTTCTGCAAGTTTTTGTGCAGAAAATCCAGAAAGCTCACCAAGCAGTGTGATGTAGAGGAGGTCCTCATATTGCCAAATTGCTGTGGATCAATTGACTGATAGATACTGGCAAATGCTCACTCAAAAACAAAGGCCTCACAAAGTAGACTGGGTATGGGGGTAATGGCAACTGGCCTGAGGTCGTTAGCGGACTGTGGGGTGGTGACCTTGGGGATGGGGGTGACAAATGCGGTTTTCCATTCATTAGGGCATTTGCTTTGTCTGAGGGATGCATTAATAATAGAACAGAGGGGGGTGGCAAGTTCGACTGCAAACTCCTTGTATATTTTGATTGGGAGGTCAATTGGGATCGTGGAGCGTTTGGGTTTAAATTTCAGGAGTTTGTTGGCGATTTCATATGGTTGAACACTGGGAGGGGGGGAAGGGGAAGGTAAGTAAGCTGGGAGGAGAGTGAGGTCAAGACGGTAAGGTATGACATGTGGTGGCAAAATGGTCATTAATTATCTCACCTGCCTCCTCACTAGGTAAATGTGAGATGAAAGGAAGTGCTGGAGACTGACGGTTGAGACCACAGAGATCTTTTACCTTGGAGTACCACTGACCGATGCCGACCTCCTTAAGGCCGTGCACTTTCCTGGGATAATAAGTCTTCTTGGCCGACTTGATTTCCCTGATGACCTGGTTACGTAGACTTTTGTACAGGCGGTTGTTGGTGTAGTATGCCTTGTTGCGCTGCTCAATGAGTCTTTTTATGCGGGGCGTAATCCACGGGACATCATCGGGGTGGATCCTCAGTGTTTTGGCTGGAAAGAAGTGGTGGTAGGCTTAGGTGATAGTGTCCAGGTAATTAGCCCATTCGTTCTGCACATCGTCTACCGTGATCACTTTAGTCCAGGATACCGGGTTATCCATTATCCAAAACGCCGCATAGCAGAGTCGGGGGTGGGTCGGTAAGTCCTGGTGGCAACTGGCGGTGGTGAGAAGGTGGGGGAAGGTGACCACAGCAGGGACAGGTGTGGGCTGCGTCCCATGGTAGGCAGCGGCTGGGGGTGAAGGTAGTGGTTACCGAGATCAATCATAATGAGGTCAAGGGTGGCATTGCCATGTGTGGGAAAGTCTACTATTTGTGTAAGGTGGAGGTGTTGGGTGATGTCACTGACCCCTGGGGGTGATGGTGAGGGGTGTTGGTGGGAGTGAGGGTAGGTTGTGGGGGTGATGGTGAGGGTAGGTTGTGGGGGTGATGGTGAGGGAAGGTTGTGGAAGTGATGGTGAGGGGTGTTTTGTGGAGGGTGTTGGTGAGGGATGGTTTGTGGGGGTGTTGGTAAGGGATAGTTGGTGTAGTGTTGGTGAGGATATCTACCATTTTCGTTGGATAATGACTGGTGTACTGTATATGTTAACCTTATAGACCGTGTACTAACCTAGAGATGCGAACTAAAACACCATAATAGTTGTTGAAACAGTAATAATACCATAACCTCAAGAACAACAACAACAACCTACGGCGCCTTACTTGATCGGGTTGTGTTGTAGTTGTGGATCCTCTTGTGATGTAGTACTAAAGGAAGCAATAAAAGCAGTATATATCCCTCTGATGTACAGTGTCCAGCAAAAGTCCTACCACAGCCCTGCTACACAGGGCTGTGGTAGTACTTTTTGCTGGCAACTGTACATAGAATCATAATCAGTTGAGATAACATAAGAAGAACATAAGAAAATAAGGAGTCTGCAATAGGCCGGTTGGCCTGTGCATGGCAGCTCCTGTCGAGAGTTACTACCACTCTCTATCATCCATGAATCTATCTAGCATCCTTTTGAAACTTTCCAGCGTTCCAGCACTTACTACAAAGTTGCTAAGCTTGTTCCACTCGTCCACCACCCTATTTGTGAACCAGTTTCTTCCTATCTCCCGCCTAAACCTAAACTTATCCAACTTGAATCCGTTGCTCCGAGTCCTATCCTGCTCGGATATTATAAGAACTTTATCTATAGCCCTTTTATTGATTCCTTTCACCCACTTAAATACTTCTATCATATCTCCCCGCACTCTTCCTCTTTCTAGGGAATTCAAGTTAAGTTTCTTTAACCTATCCTGATATGGAAGGTTTCTAAGTCCCGGAATCATTTTTGTCATTCTTCGCTGCACCGACCCTAGTCAATTTATGTCCATTCTATAATAGGGGCACCAGAACTGAACCGCATAATCAGCGTCCAGGTAATGCCGGGGTAAGCCTGGTAGGGGTGTTCCTTGTTGTAAATTGTCCACCGCGTCCCCCCTCACCCTCCTCTAGCCTCGTGCCTGCTCCCGTTCATCTGATGGTATTGATAGCGTCAGGTTTTATTATGGGAGAGTATTTTGAGGAGTGGGTCGCCCCATCCTCCCAGCCCTATCCCACCTCGCCCTGCCCCGCCCCACCCAGCCCCGCCACCATACCCCTCGACCACAGACTGCCTACCTCCACACCTCGCCTTAGTTATCGTTAAGAAATGCATTAAAATATCTTCTTTCAGATTGTATTTTCAAAATCAGTCTGGTATTTCGGTATTGTTTTGTAGATTGAAGTTACTGCGGTGGTGGAGTACCGTGCCAGGCAGCCTGAAGGTCGTGGCCACCCGTCACCGTTTTACACGTCAGCTAATATATTATTCAACAAAATATAATGACACATTTCATCTGCATCCACTATTTTTGTTCGTTTTCATCTTTTGAATGGCATCTTTGAACAGTTCCTCGATATATCGACAGAAGTCCATAAACTTTCCTTCACACATGTGTGACAACATACTGAATCCGCAACTGATATCACATCAGATCAATGGAAATTCTCCAAAACTGAATTGTTTATGATCTATCATATGTCCAAAATATGTTGACAATTTTGCTGGGTAACTGTCTCTAATTTTTTGCTTTATATCTTCAAGATTTCAGAATGTTATTAAGAAAACGATCGTAGGTTTGAGGGAGACAGTAGCACACTTTTCACATTTCTTTTGTGGCCATCTTTGTCCGGGGGACAATCGTCGCGCGGTCGCCACGCACCGCCACATTCAAATTTTTAATCCCAGTGTTGCCGCATTCACGGTTTTGTACCATTATTAGATACGTATTTTTCCTGACATCAGAAAAATATCAAAGCGATCGGTATGTTAAAATGACCTTTCCCCTCTCCGGACAATATGGACCAAATTCATATCCCCTTTCCTGATAGCCTCTCGACATGGAACACAGTCGCATACTTTCACTAGTGATGTATGAGACTGTCCCCTATGTGCGCGGCCTTTCCCGATTCACTAGTTTTTACTAATGCAACAATAGGAGGCAGAGGACCCGAAAACCCGGACTAAAACGAAATGGGAAAAACTCACTCCTCCTCAACCCCGCTGTAACAAACACTTAATGTGTTGTGCAGGTCGAGGTGAGGTGGTGCGATATGTACCAAGAGTGACGGTGCAGAGTGAGGGTCACCGGGCAGGACATAGGGCGTTCTGGTGCCTGGTCACGACGCTCACCACGCCACCGCCATCACACCGAAGTTCCGGGAACTGATTCATTCATATCGATTGTTAAGTACAGTGACGCTGCCAGTTACGAGAGGTCCACGTCTTCGCCCGACCACAGCTTGGTCATGTCTACAGCTTGGCCATGTTTACAGCTTGGCCATGTTTACAGTTTCATGTCTACAGCTTGGCTATGATTACAGCGTCATGTCTACTACAGCTTGGCCATGTTTACAGCGTCATGTCTACAGCTTGGCCATATCTACAGCTTGGCCATATCTACACAGCTTAGCCATGTTCACAGCGTCATGTCTACAGCTTGGCCATGTTTACAGCGTCATGTCTACAGCTTGGCCATATCTACAGCTTGGCCATGTTTACGGCTTGGCCATATCTACAGCTTGGCCATATCTACAGCTTGGCCATATCTACACAGCTTAGCCATGTTCACAGCGTCATGTCTACAGCTTGGCCATGTTTACAGCGTCATGTCTACAGCTTGGCCATATCTACAGCTTGGCCATGTTTACAGCTTGGCCATATCTACAGCTTGGCCATATCTACAGCTTGGCCATATCTACACAGCTTAGCCATGTTCACAGCGTCATGTCTACAGCTTGGCCATGTTTACAGCGTCATGTCTACAGCTTGGCCATATCTACAGCTTGGCCATGTTTACAGCGTCTTGTCCATAGCTTGGCCATGTCCACAACCTGACCACATCTACAGCTTGGCCAAGTCCACAACCTTATCACGTCCGCAACACAGCCATATCAGAGCTTGGCTATATCATAGCTTGGCCATATCCACAGCTTGGCCAAGTCCGTAGCTTGGTCGAGCCCATAGCTTGGTCGAGTCCACGCAGTTAGGCCAAGTTCATAGCTTGGTTGAGTCCACAGCTTGGCCGAGTTCATAGCTTGGTCAAATCCATAGCTTGGTTGAGTCCATAGCTTGGTTGAGTCCATAGCTTGACCGAGTCCATAGCTTGAGTGAGTCCAAAGCTTGGCCATGTCTGTAGCTTGGTCATGTCTAGAGCTTGGCCATATCCACAACCTAACCAAGTCCACAACTTGGCTATGTGTACAGCTTAGCCAGGTCCACAACCTGACCAACTCCATAGCTTAGTCATGTCCACAACTTAGCCATATCTACAGCCTGGTCACGTTTGCAGCTTGGCCATGTCGCCAATTATGTCTGGCCACATGAAGAGACTGGCTGTGACTTCAGGCTGACGATGATCACATAATAATGGCTTCAGTTTAGCTTCAGGTGTGCATATATATTAGCCTTATTTATAGCTGCAACTTTTGTTATAGCTTCGCCTTATCTATAGCTACACTTTATAGCTTCGCCGTATTAATAGTTTCATCGTATTTATAGCCTCACCGTATTAATAGTTTCTGCATATTTAAAGCTTCACCGTATTTATAGCTTCACCATATTTATAGGTTCACTATATTTATAGCTTCACCTTATTTATAGCTTCACCGTATTTATAGCTTCACCGTATTTATAGCTACCTTATTTATAGCTTCACCGTATTTATAGCTTCACCATATTTATAGCTTCACCGTATTTATAGCTTCACCATATTTATAGCTTCACCATATTCATAGCTTCACCGTATTTATAGTTTCACTGTATTCATAGCTACCTTATTCATAGCTTCACCGTATTCATAGCTACCTTATTTATAGCTTCACCGTATTTATGGCTTCACCTTATTTACATCTTATGCAGTAAATATCGCGTCGTTGTGCCGTATATTGTATCGTATTTACAAATTTGTCGTGTTTAGAGTGTACACAGGCTGCCTGGGTCTATAATTAAACTAGCCATATACCCTCCCTCACTAACTATAATCTGGCCGTATACACAACCCTCCTTAATAACTATAATCTGACCGTATACATCCTCTCCCCCCCCTAGCTATAATCTGGCGGTACCACATCTCAGTCCACACCGCCATAGGGTGGATACCTAAAATTCTACAGCATTATCCAACTGTCAGTAGAGGTGATTATTATATGCCGTGACGGCATTGTATTTTGCTTAACACCTACAGTAGTTAAGATGCTTATGTGTGTAAAATGAACCTAACCTAACCCCACCAGAGGTAGTGTTAAGGGTGTTTAATCAAAAGGTGAAATAAACTAGGGGTCTAATCTTCATGTGATCCCTTAACACCATATAGCTTGCTCTCTTTTCCTGACAAAGATTTTATAGTACCCAGATTTCATTGTTTGCCAGATAGTGTTGGTGGTGATGTTATCCTTGGACCGTAATAGCAGAGGACTGTATTTGCTTTGTGGGTACAGTACTGATGACTGTATTCGTATACCTCAACCAAATAATACCTTGTACCCTTCAACACGTAACAAACCCTCTAGCTTCAGTATTACCTACCTATTCCCCTTCCCTATTCCCCTTCCTATTCTCCCTTCCTATTCTCCCTTCCTATTCCCCCTTCCTAGCATAGATTTGGTATGTAAATTTGCCTACTATAACCAGGTGTTATTGTAAAGATATTATCAACTGTAGCATGTAAGGTGATGACATGATAAGATAGCTTAAAACACACACACACACACAGCTGTTACACAAAAAAATTTACAGGTAGGAACAGGTAAGATAAACACTTCGTCAGGAGGAGGAACACAGCAGTCATCCCATGCAGCCGTACAGGTGATGGCGTAGTGTGGAGAGAGATACAGACAACCTGCAGGGGACACCAGAAGATTACAGTGTGTGTGTGTGTGTGTGTGTGTGTAGGGGTGTGTGTGTTTGTGTAATAATAATAATAATAATAATAATATTAATAATAATAATAATTAACGGTTTATTGAAAGAGCTTGGCAGGCAGAAGGCTGAAAATATACAGTTACATATTTGGGGAATGGGTTTCGAATTACAAATAATATACAAGTAACATAAGTGATACAAATAAGATATATAATAACTAGATGGGGAAAAGCTCAAACTACAGTGCATTTCAACATAGTGACAGTGCAAGAAGTAGTATTTACTGGGAGTGAATACACTGGTTTATTACGAGTTACTGATAATTTTTACAATGGTTGGGACTGGGCTGTTCTTATAGCGATCAGTTCGTGCACGTATGGGCTGGATGCGGTTGTGGTGTCGAACAGCAATTCTCGGACTAGGGATCTCAGGTGGTAGTAGGAGCCGGTGTCGAGGATGGTGTAGAAGCTTCTTACCAAATTTGCAGATGAGGTCGTGGTGATGGTCAGTGAGAGTCGAAAGGGTCAGTGTGTTGAGCGCTTCTTGATATGTGGAGTAGGAAGGGGAGAGAATAATCTTGCATGCCCTCTTTTGCACTTTTTCTAGGTGTTTACGTTGTGTGGCATTTAGGGAGGAAGGCCAGGTAGGGGAGGCATAGGTGAGCTTGGGAAGTATGAATGTTGTGTAAACACTGAGGAGCTCGGGTGCAGGAACTCCGAGGGACTTGAGTCGGCGGAGGAGGTGGAGACGGAAACTGGAGGATTTGACAGCCTCACTGACGTGTGGTTTCCAATTTAGTTTGTTGTCTATGGTGACGCCGAGGAGCTTCGTGGAATCTACAACCTGGAGTGTGTTCGGACCTAAAGTAATGGAAGGAGGTGGGACAATGTCGGAGGAGAGGTTGATGTGCATAACCATGGTCTTGGTATGGTTGATGGTGACATGGTTGTTGGTGGCCCAGTTTTGGAGACTGTTCAATAAATCCTGAAGGGCGGTATAGTCGGGAGCAGAATTGTTGACGCTGATCCCAATGGTGGAGTCGTCGACATATTTCCAGCGAGCAGGGGTTTCTCTTAGGGCATCATTGATGAGCATAAGGAAGCAGAGTGGTCCCATCTTGGTGCCTTGGGGGACGCCACAGGTGAGTGACTGAAAGGTGGAGACAGCCCCTTGGAAGCGTACAGCTTGGCGTCGGTCACTGAGGAAGTCTGTAAGCCATGGTTTTAGACTTCTCCGAAGCCCGAGGTCAATAGCTTTGTTGATGATTATATTGTGGTCGACTAGGTCGAATGCTTTAGTGAAATCAATGAAGGCGACAGCTACAGACGTTTTTCGTTTCTCGAGATGGCGGTATATGTAATCGAGAAAGCTGACAAGACAGTGAGTGGTGGAGGAAGTTTTCATATTGCCAAATTGCTGAGGGTCTACGACTCCTGCAATATCAGCATAAGCCCAGTCGAACACAAAACTTTCACAGATTAGGCTGGGTATTGGGGTGATTGCAATAGGTCGTAGCTGATTTAAGGATTGTGGGCTAGTTGACTTGGGCACTGGTGATACATAAGAGGTCTTCCAGTCAGCTGGGCATCTGGCTTGACTGAGAGAAGCATTGATGATGGAGCATAGGGGTTTAGCAAGCTCCGGGGAGAACTCCTTGAAGAGTTTCATTGGTAAGTCAATGGGGGTGGTAGAGCGTTTTAATTTTAGTTTGTGTGTGTGTGTAAGTAAATAATAATAATGATAATAATAATTAACGGCTTATTGGAAAAGTTCAGCAGCCCGAAGGCTGAAAATATACATTGGACAAAAATGACTTATTACTTACAAAGACATGGGGTGGGTGGGTCGTATAACAAAAGCTTTCATTATTGAAAGGAGAATGAATAATGATTGAACATACAAATTATTATAGTTTACAGTTGATAGCCCGGGCCTGGACTGGTCATGGAGACACCAGGTGGTGTGGTGTTCACGTGGTGTAGTAACTCGTCCTCGGGTGTTGATATGAAAGACCTCACGTGTGTGTGTGGGTATAGATTTATTCGTTTTGTTTATCATAGATTGCAATCATAACTAATTTTATGGTCCTTTCGTTCCCTCTCTATAGATTTTCATAATTTTGTTTGGTCTTTATTATCATTATTATTGTTTTTATTTTTTTTTTGGGGGGGGGGGGGGGGGTGGGGTGTCATTCTCTCTCTCTCTCTCTCTCTCTCTCTCTCTCTCTCTCTCTCTCTCATCCAGATATGTATATTTGACTGAAATACTTTTAATCTCTCCATGCACTTTTATTACAATACTGTAATTATAACTTGAACGTCGTATTAGAGGTTTACATTATAACGTGACTTATCAGAAGGAGGAAAATGACTGCACTGGACAATCCCTCGAGTGACGTCTTCAGATTCCTAGTCAAGTTTCATACATTGTCTTCTCTTACGGCAACTTCCAGTATGTATACAGTCAGGGTCAAAAGTTCGTTCCATCCCATTATGAAGCAGCATCGACCCCAAATGAGACAAAACAGTCAGTTCGGAGACTCATTCTCGCGACTCGGTTTCACCACAGGAGCGAACTTTTATCCATGACTATTTTATTTATTTTAATTTTTTGAGGAGAATAAAATTTTGACGTACTATTTGCATGATTTAACATTTATTTATTTATTTATTTATTTTGGGGTGGGGGGTGTATGAAGGTTTGTCATTAATTCTGGACTTAAAGCTCTTGTTGGGAGTCCTTAAGAAAAGTATGTTACCTCGGTAGTTTTTTTTCTCTGGATAATTGCAGAATGTAAACACCAACATTTGAGAGCCGCTTCAGCGCTTAATGCCTTGAGTGACGTCATCAGCCACTGAGTTTATCAAAAATTTAACCCCTTGAGTCCGATGACTTAACCCTTTGAGTACGATCACTTAACCCTTTGAGTACGATCATTTAGCCCCTGAGTACTATAACTTGACCCCTTCAATATACTGACTCAACCCCTTGAATATTTGAGGAATAAGTCGTCATACTCAAGCGGTTAAGTCATCGTACTCGTGCCGTTAAATCATCATACTCGTGTCGTTAAATCATCATATGAACTCGTGTCGTTAAATCATCATACTCATATATTTAAGTCATAGTTATTCGAGGTGTTGAGTCATAGTACTTAAGGGTTAAGTTTTCGTACTCAAGGGGTTGATGACGTCACAACAGTCACTTTGCGCTGAAGTGGCTTTCAAGATTAGATTAGGTTAGGTTAGGTTTAGTTAGAATTACACAGAACATTATGTAATTTGGTGATGTTTTAAGCTATTGGACTTTGATTGGGCTTTATTATATATAAGTAGTTAACAGTTATTTGTTTCACACAGTTATCTGGATTCTGGTAAGGCCTTTCTTTAAAGTGGTATCAACAGATGTCTTTGAGCTGGTTTTTATCCCTGATTGTGTGTCCTTTAGAGGCACAGACGAACTTGTTGGTTGGTTGTGCTCGCTGGACACACCTGCACCAGCTCACATACTCAACCTGTTGAAGTATACTATTTATACATACAAAATACATATGCAAACATGTATTTTGTTAACATGTATATTTTTACTGTGATTTCTTCTGAGATATCATAACAGTGATAAAGACCGCTTAATATTCCTGATTTTGGGATAATTGTTTGTCTTATGCGTACGGATGTTACTGCTGTCTACACACACACACACACACACACCATATTAACAAACGTGTATATACTGTACATGGCGCTTCTTCACGATACTGTATATAGACAGGTAGCATCAAGTGTTGGTTTGCGCAGCGGAGACGACTGAGGGATCACACGGGTCCTAGTTTTAGGTCCTGACTATAAAAAGACTTCATCGTACCTAGGACTGGGACGGATTAGAATTAAGGACCTACTAGGATCTTGGTAGATTAGGTTAGGTTAGGTTGGAGTCTATGTGAACTGGGCCCGTTTAAACAATCACCCACACAACCACCAGACCAGGGCCACAACAAGACCGAAAAGTGTAAAATAACAAAAAAGTTGACCCAAATATTAAAAATGTCTACATAATGACAAACATCGCCTCTTAAACATTATTTTTCGAGTCTGACCACACGATAAAAGCCTCGAGTGTCTGATAAAGGTTCCCCAGATACCGCTGACAACACGATATGGCCATTTAAAACCCAGCGGGGGGGGGGGGGGGGGGGTGGGGATAGTGACTCAATGTGACCTGGCAGTTTTTTTTTTTTTTTTTTTTTTTACGAGGATTAACCCACCCAGGCACAGGTCACTGACTGACCCACATCGGGGCCTAAGGGGCGAAAATGTAATAATGATCATAATAATAATGAAAATAATAATAAATAATAATAATAATAATAATAATAGTAATAATAAATAACCACAAAGAAATACAAAACGAAAACAAATCAAAAGTGAGAAGCATTATATGTATGTTGTGTTGTCAATAGTAAGAGAAACAATTGAGACCCTGCATTGTGTGTAAATGAGGCATAAAGTCAGATGAGCAACCTGGGACTTGGTGTGTAGTAGTACTGTGGGGGTGAAGGAAGTCCCTCTACTCCCCCACTACCATCTCACAGACACCTAACCTAAATTAACCTAATCTAAAATAAAATGAAAATCCAGTTTGGTTTATTAAAGAAACAGTTATAGGGTAAGAGAACTCCGTATTCAACCTGTATAATATTATTTTATCGGTCACTAAGGTGTGTCGTGTTCCCTCTTCCCCTCCCACACCCTGTCAGTTACTGTGACTCCCCAAAACCTCACGCTGTTGCTTGTTACTGGTACCAGGCTCTTGATAGTAATGTCAGATGCTCCTTGCGTTATTTTCATATCACTAAGGCTTATTACTCTCTCTCTCTCTCTCTCTCTCTCTCTCTCTCCTACCACCACCACCACGTGATGGCCGGAATCCACAACAAATACTAGATTTTCTGTTCCTTTAGTGTGTTATTCGTCTTTTCTTACTGATGTGAAGGATGTGTTGTGTTGTAGCTCCGTTATTGGTTCAGGGTCCTCATGGTATCACTCTAGTTTAATATCTGTCTCGCTTCCCATCATATAGAGTCACCCGTCACCAGCCTGTTCTAACTGTCCGTCCCATCACTTAGCATCACCCATCACCAGCCTGTTCTAACTGTCCGTCCCATCACTTAGCATCACCCATCACCAGCCTGTTCTAACTGTCCGTCCCGTCACTTAGCATCACCCATCACCAGCCTGTTCTAACTGTCCGTCCCATCACTTAGCATCACCCATCACCAGCCTGTTCTAACTGTCCGTTCCGTAAACCACACGACGTCTGGCTCTCCTAGATGTGCTGATTGACAACGTGAAGGTATGTCAGTCAGTGTGAGTTAAGGAGAGTGACTTCTGTAGTGGGGAAGGAGTGAGTTAAGATTGAGTTTAGGCCTCAGTTCTTAATAGGCCCCGATCCATTAGGTGTGGGGCCCATTTGACGAGCCACCAATAATTTAGTAGTGCGGTAGTGAGAACGTCATCACCTCTCACAGTTGCAGCAGTAGAGACGACATAAGGGAAGTGTGTGGACTTAGTCTGTCGTGTTATTCACCCAAGCGATACACCCGGGTCACACAACAATGTTTCTTATTTAATTACAGTACCCAATATTTTCGCCCCCCCCCCCCAACACATTGCCCTAACATCTATCATGGTCATTACCCTCCCACACATCCCCTTATATAAACCTCGACTACCCTCACACATCCAGTCTCCCCACATGTACACTCCCCCCCCCCCTCACACACACACACACACTTCATAACTCGTAGTTAACCTGTGTAGTCACTCCTTGTCTATCTCACTTTAGTACCGTAACTGTTCTGAAACTGTTAAAAGATCCAGTCCTTCTTGTCATCATATACTGTACAAGTAATATTACTTGTGTATTTCTTGACAACACAGTGACCCACTCATCTCTGTTTAGTTTATATTTTCAGTTTTTTGCCTGCCATATTTTTCAATAAACCGTTAATTATTATTACTACTACACACTTCCAACGTTTCCCGACACCCACAATCTGACACTGTCCAGTTTATCCTATGTTGTTTTTACGTGTTTTTCTCTATATGAAAAACTATAATAAACACTAAATTGCTGTTATTAATAACTTATATACTGTAATTATATGTTATGGGAGGGTAGTGTGGAGCGATGGTGAGGCGTGGTGGGGTGGTTGTGGGAACAGGGGCAGTGTAGAGGGTCGCCATCAGTAGCCAACACACACACACACACGCCAGTCACCACTACCGCCATCACCAACAACACACTCGTACACACCTTCCTCATATCGCAACACCATCATCATCTTCATCATGTCATATGTGATTACACGCGGTGCCAGCCAATCACAGTCGCCTCTTTTTATCATCTTCCTTCCTAGCCCAATCAAAAAAGAGAGTGGGAATGGCGCGTTTTTTATCAATCCCAAAACCCGCCCCTTTCCTGTATGTGGTGTAATTATTGGAGGCCGGCGGTAATGCGCGGCGCCCCATTGGTTGATGCTGCAGCTGCCGGGTTATTCAGGTAATAGGAAGGTCCTTATAAAGAAGTCGGAACATGATTTATCGGCGGGTGTGTCAAAAGAACGTGAACTGAATGACAAGAGGAACTGGACTGAGCTCCGTCTGCTGGTGGAGTATTATATATAGGGTCCGCTCCCTCCAATGCGACACGCAGGTGAAACATGGGTCGTTTAACGATGCAGATGGTCGTTAGAGAAACACAGAATGCTTGTTACAATACTAAATAAAGAAATTAGATGGGCTTGAACAAATAATAACAGTTAAAACCTTAACAGCACAGGGTAAGGTGACTAGATTATATAATAGTAAATATAACACATCATTACAGGAATAACATGGAACAACATGGAAGCATGTTATAAAAAATAATAGAAAAATACGACACGGTCCAAACACATACATACAACACAACGGACGCGCGGTGACTGACGAAAAAAATGAGTCCAGCCGTATACATGACTCGATTCGACTCGACTCTCCCGGTGTGAAAGGTATCTGGAAAAATACATTTAAATTAATGTGAACTACAGTGGCGAGTCGAGACGGGTGTCGACTCTACGCCTTTGGTGCAAATGCAGCCTTAGTGCTCTCATGACTGACGTGTGAGTTTGATCTTTTTCTGCTGCCCCTCCCGTTCCCTTCCTTATATGACTTACGACTATATGGCTGTCCGCCACCCTGGTTTGCCTTTATTTTTATATTGTATTCAAGTTGTATCTTAGACTGCTTGTTTGCGAGGTTTTGTGTGCTGAGTGTAGTCATGCAAGTTTCTCCCATTATTTACCTATTATTATTATTATTATTATTATTATTGTTATTATCGTGTGTATTATTAGTTATCAAGTCTATTTGTTACTGCTGTTATTGTAAAAAAAAAAAAAAAAATAAAATATATATATATATATATATATATATATATATATATATATATATATATATATATATATATATATATATATATATATATAATAATAATAATCCCTAAGTAAAATGTAAGTTTTGGACTTTTTTTCTTCGGACGAAAAATATTTTGACTAAATTCAGTCAATTTTCCAAACCAAAGTGTTTCCCCAGTGATTTCCCCCCCCCCCCCCCCCCCCCAGTTTTGTATATCTTTATTATCTACATAGTAACGTTATATTCCTATTCGGCAACCCATCCCCAGGGGCTGAAATGGTATCTAAGGTGTATGAATCAGCGGGGTTACTCGTGACGTTATTGGTTTTACATGTGGCATCACACTTCATCCTATTTCATTAGATTATGTAGAAAATGGGTGGTATACTGCAGATATTATGGTGATTATCAGGTGCAAGATGAAAAAACGAAAGGTGCAACTAATAATGAGAAATACCAACTGGAACGAGACTGATGTTCACGTGTTATTGTGTTCATTTCCAAATACATCAGGCCCAGGGGGGCCGATACCTTTTGGAGGAGAGTATAGAGTACCTTTTACAATTTTTTTTTCATTTAAAAATTGTATAATCTTACCGTAACTCCAGGTGAACTGTTCCTGTCTAGGGTTAAGTAACAAGTAAAAATTAACAACAAATGCGTTAGAATAAAACACGACATATGAAACTCGTACTAAGATTTATTGATTTAAAATGTACAACCCATCCTACAACCCTGATCCTCCCTCTCCGTCTCCCTCCCTCTTCCTTTTGATATCTGTTTTGCTTCTCCCTTTCTTCACCACCGATATTTTCTCTTTTCAGTTTTGTTTATTATTTACGGGCCTCACAAATATTTTTTTCCCATCATTGAGGACGGCATAACCAATGCCTAGTGCGTGCTCCTTCTCGGTGTCTGTGGCAAACGAGAAAAACCCAAACTGTGAGTTTGGTTGCCTTTGGCAGTTAATTACTTGGCCGAATTGAGAAAGTGCTGCGGTCACTTCTTCATTAGTCGTGGCTGGATCCAACCCCCCCACAAACACTTTAATGTTACACGCCATCACAACGTTTACTTGTTGGTGGCCAATAAAGTGTGGACCACCAAGTACTGCGGCCTAAGCCTCAGCTACATTTTGGAATATGATGAATCCATATGATTCCCCATCTTTTAACCATATTTTTTTGTATTTTACCATATTTTTCAAAAGTATTTTGGATGGTTTCCCGAGTAGAGTTTTCGGGTAAGTTTTGTATATTAACTTTGGCAGCCGTTGACAACCTTTCGTCCCGGCTGTACGCGTTTGATTGTTTTTGGTGTTTGGTGGGAGTTTCGTTTATACCGTAAAGGGCGAGCGACTCTTCCTCGTCACCATCCTCGTATAATTTTCGTTTGACTACATGCACGACCTCAGTATCCTCTGTAGTGGTCGTTTTCTGGGTTTAATTTTCTCTTCAAAGTTGGGGGTGCCTGTTCTTGTGATCCATATCTGATATTTTGATTTTTTGGTACTTTTATAGCCATGCGCCTCCCATTTATATTGATTGCTTAAGCATAGACGGCACGTCGAGCTTCTTCTTCACTACTAAAAGTGACGAAGGCGTAAGGAGCAGGCTGACCTCCGGAGAGCGGTCTCTGCCACTTAAGGATGTGGCCGTACTCCTCGAGCCTTTCCTGGACTTCGTCATCTTCATTAGGCCGGCTAGTTAGACCACCTATGAAGATCTGACAGCCCGTCCCTTGCGGCAGTTCCACATCGATGACGCTGCCGTCGATCACGTGTGGAGAGCAACTAAGGGCTCGGCTTAATCCTTCAGTATTGTCATAAATGACAAAACCAAAATTTTTTCCATTCTTTATCCAAATTTTAGACAGCACCCCGAATTTACCAAAGTAATTTTTTATTTTATCTATCGAAATATTTTGTGGAAGGTGTTTGATGAACATTTTATTATCCTTCTTTTCTGATGATGTTGGGTTGGACAGTGCTGGGTTGGCCACATCTAGTTGGGACAGAGTTGGGTTGGTCACATCCGGTTGGGACAGAGTTGGGTTGGTCACATCCGGTTGGGACAGAGTTGGGTTGGTCACATCCGGTTGGGACAGAGTTGGGTTGGTCACATCCGGTTGGGACAGAGTTGGGTTGGTCACATCCGGTTGGGACAGAGTTGGGTTGGTCACATCCGGTTGGGACAGTGTTGGGGACGACAATATATTATTTGAAGTCTCTCTTTTGTTTAATGTCTTATTTTTGGGTCGGATGATAGGGACGGTTCTATCCAGTTCCACAGTTAGGGGGCGGTCATTGACGGTCACCTGCCCAACTGCCACCACGCTCAACGCCATTTCTGGCGTTTTAAACGTAACGGTACAATAGTTTTCCAGTTTTCCATCTGTTTTTATTGGCCTGTTATATTCTAGAATGGTGCCATAGGCACCCAACACCTCGAGCACGTGGTGTGGTCCAGTGACCGACAGTTTTTTCGATAAATTTTTGACAACAATTTTCGCCTCCATAGTAGAATGATACTCGTAACATTTTCTCAGCTTCCAAGAGGCAATTTTCTAAATTCTGCGTGCGAGAAAATATAGTAAGAGGCTGTTGGGATATATAGTGTATAATGTTTACTGTGTATAAAGTTTACTGTGTACTGTATAGTAAAGTTGTTTACTGTGTATAGTGAAGATTGTTTACTGTATGTAGTGAAGACAGTTTACTGTGTATAGTGAAGACAGTTTACTGTGTGTAGTGAAGACTGTTTACTGTATAGTGAAGACAGTTTACTGTGTATAGTGAAGACAGTTTACTGTGTGTAGTGAAGACAGTTTACTGTGTATAGTGAAGACAGTTTACTGTGTATAGTGAAGACAGTTTACTGTGTATAGTGAAGACAGTTTACTGTGTGTAGTGAAGACAGTTTACTGTATAGTGAAGACAGTTTACTGTGTATAGTGAAGACTGTTTACTGTATAGTGAAGACAGTTTACTGTGTATAGTGAAGACAGTTTACTGTGTGTAGTGAAGACTGTTTACTGTGTATAGTGAAGACTGTTGACTGTATAGTGAAGACAGTTTACTGTGTATAGTGAAGACTGTTTACTGTATAGTGAAGACAGTTTACTGTGTGTAGTAAAGATAGTTTACTGTGTGTAGTGAAGACAGTTTACTGTGTATAGTGAAGACAGTTTACTGTGTATAGTGAAGACTGTTTACTGTGTATAGTGAAGACAGTTTACTGTGTATAGTGAAGACAGTTTACTGTGTGTAGTGAAGACTGTTTACTGTGTATAGTGAAGACTGTTTACTGTATAGTGAAGACAGTTTACTGTGTATAGTGAAGACTGTTTACTGTATAGTGAAGACAGTTTACTGTGTATAGTGAAGACTGTTTACTGTGTATAGTGAAGACAGTTTACTGTGTGTAGTGAAGACAGTTTACTGTGTATAGTGAAGACTGTTTACTGTGTATAGTGAAGACTGTTTACTGTATAGTGAAGACAGTTTACTGTGTATAGTGAAGACAGTTTACTGTGTGTAGTGAAGACTGTTTACTGTGTATAGTGAAGACTGTTGACTGTATAGTGAAGACAGTTTACTGTGTATAGTGAAGACTGTTTACTGTATAGTGAAGACAGTTTACTGTGTGTAGTAAAGATAGTTTACTGTGTGTAGTGAAGACAGTTTACTGTGTATAGTGAAGACAGTTTACTGTGTATAGTGAAGACTGTTTACTGTGTATAGTGAAGACAGTTTACTGTGTATAGTGAAGACAGTTTACTGTGTGTAGTGAAGACTGTTTACTGTGTATAGTGAAGACTGTTTACTGTATAGTGAAGACAGTTTACTGTGTATAGTGAAGACTGTTTACTGTATAGTGAAGACAGTTTACTGTGTATAGTGAAGACAGTTTACTGTGTGTAGTGAAGACTGTTTACTGTGTATAGTGAAGACTGTTTACTGTATAGTGAAGACAGTTTACTGTGTATAGTGAAGACTGTTTACTGTATAGTGAAGACAGTTTACTGTGTATAGTGAAGACTGTTTACTGTGTATAGTGAAGACAGTTTACTGTGTGTAGTGAAGACAGTTTACTGTGTATAGTGAAGACTGTTTACTGTGTATAGTGAAGACTGTTTACTGTATAGTGAAGACAGTTTACTGTGTATAGTGAAGACAGTTTACTGTGTGTAGTGAAGACTGTTTACTGTGTATAGTGAAGACTGTTGACTGTATAGTGAAGACAGTTTACTGTGTATAGTGAAGACTGTTTACTGTATAGTGAAGACAGTTTACTGTGTGTAGTAAAGATAGTTTACTGTGTGTAGTGAAGACAGTTTACTGTGTATAGTGAAGACAGTTTACTGTGTATAGTGAAGACTGTTTACTGTGTATAGTGAAGACAGTTTACTGTGTATAGTGAAGACAGTTTACTGTGTGTAGTGAAGACTGTTTACTGTGTATAGTGAAGACTGTTTACTGTATAGTGAAGACAGTTTACTGTGTATAGTGAAGACTGTTTACTGTATAGTGAAGACAGTTTACTGTGTATAGTGAAGACTGTTTACTGTGTATAGTGAAGACAGTTTACTGTGTGTAGTGAAGACAGTTTACTGTGTATAGTGAAGACAGTTTACTGTATAGTGAAGATAGTTTACTGTGTATAGTGAAGACAGTTTACTGTGTGTAGTGAAGATAGTTTACTGTGTATAGTGAAGACAGTTTACTGTGTGTAGTGAAGATAGTTTACTGTGTATAGTGAAGACAGTTTACTGTGTATAGTGAAGATTGTTTACTGTGTATAGTGAAGACAGTTTACTGTGTGTAGTGAAGATAGTTTACTGTGTATAGTGAAGACAGTTTACTGTGTATAGTGAAGACAGTTTACTGTGTATAGTGAAGACTGTTTACTGTGTATAGTGAAGACAGTTTACTGTGTGTAGTGAAGACAGTTTACTGTGTGTAGTGAAGACAGTTTACTGTATAGTGAAGATATTTTACTGTGTATAGTGAAGACAGTTTACTGTGTATAGTGAAGACAGTTTACTGTGTATAGTGAAGATAGTTTACTGTGTATAGTGAAGACAGTTTACTGTGTGTAGTAAAGATAGTTTACTGTGTGTAGTGAAGACAGTTTACTGTGTATAGTGAAGACAGTTTACTGTGTATAGTGAAGACTGTTTACTGTGTATAGTGAAGACAGTTTACTGTGTATAGTGAAGACTGTTTACTGTATAGTGAAGACAGTTTACTGTGTATAGTGAAGACTGTTTACTGTGTATAGTGAAGACAGTTTACTGTGTATAGTGAAGACAGTTTACTGTGTATAGTGAAGACAGTTTACTGTGTATAGTGAAGACTGTTTACTGTGTATAGTGAAGACAGTTTACTGTGTATAGTGAAGACAGTTTACTGTGTATAGTGAAGACAGTTTACTGTGTGTAGTGAAGACAGTTTACTGTATAGTGAAGACAGTTTACTGTGTATAGTGAAGACAGTTTACTGTGCATAGTGAAGATTGTTTACTGTGTGTAGTGAAGATAGTTTACTGTGTGTAGTGATAATAGTTTATTGTTTATAGTTAAGACAGTTATCTCTGGGTAGTGATAATAGTTTATTGTTTATTGTTAAGACAGTTATCTCTGGGTAGTGATAATAGTTTATTGTTTATAGTTAAGCCAGTTTACTGTGTATAATGTAAGTCTCTTCAGCCAGACCAAATAAATCCCATCAAAGCATCACCATTTCCTCGTCGGTCCTCGTCATAGATCTATGTCGACAACACCATCCTCACTATATCTGCCGTGAGGTGAAGCTTAATTATTTACCTAAGACAACGATCATTAACGTCATCCTCACATACACGCAAAGTAGAATAGCAGTATCTTGTCTTACGTAAGCTTTTGCTTATGGTGAACCTAAACTTTGGATTATGAGTTAATGTTCAAGGCCTATATGGTTGAGGACTTTAACCACCATTGCAAGCTCCCGTAGTGTATCACGTCTGCTTTACACGCAGAAGGTACCTGGCGAGAGCACATGGCTTTACTTTAGTGTTCTCTCTAAACATCACCAGGACAAGAGAAAATAAATTTACTTGCTCTCGCCAGGGCTCGAACCTGGGACCTTCTGCGTGTAAAGCAGACGTGATAACCACTACACTACGGGAGCTATCTATTGTAATTTGTGGTCAGTGAGGTTAAAAAAAGAACAGTAATATTTCTTTATGGACATTCAATTGTGTTAAAAATGTTTTACTGGTCATAGATCTATGTCGACAACACCATCCTCACTATATCTGCCGTGAGGTGAAGCTTAATTATTTACCTAAGACAACGATCATTAACGTCATCCTCACATACACGCAAAGTAGAATAGCAGTATCTTGTCTTACGTTAGCTTTTGCTTATGGTGAACCTAAACTTTGGATTATGAGTTAATGTTCAAGGCCTATATGGTTGAGGACTTTAACCACCATTGCAAGCTCCCGTAGTGTATCACGTCTGCTTTACACGCAGAAGGTACCTGGCGAGAGCACATGGCTTTACTTTAGTGTTCTCTCTAAACATCACCAGGACAAGAGAAAATAAATTTACTTGCTCTCGCCAGGGCTCGAACCTGGGACCTTCTGCGTGTAAAGCAGACGTGATAACCACTACACTACGGGAGCTATCTATTGTAATTTGTGGTCAGTGAGGTTAAAAAAAGAACAGTAATATTTCTTTATGGACATTCAATTGTGTTAAAAATGTTTTACTGGTCATAGATCTATGTCGACAACACCATCCTCACTATATCTGCCGTGAGGTGAAGCTTAATTATTTACCTAAGACAACGATCATTAACGTCATCCTCACATACACGCAAAGTAGAATAGCAGTATCTTGTCTTACGTTAGCTTTTGCTTATGGTGAACCTAAACTTTGGATTATGAGTTAATGTTCAAGGCCTATATGGTTGAGGACTTTAACCACCATTGCAAGCTCCCGTAGTGTATCACGTCTGCTTTACACGCAGAAGGTACCTGGCGAGAGCACATGGCTTTACTTTAGTGTTCTCTCTAAACATCACCAGGACAAGAGAAAATAAATTTACTTGCTCTCGCCAGGGCTCGAACCTGGGACCTTCTGCGTGTAAAGCAGACGTGATAACCACTACACTACGGGAGCTATCTATTGTAATTTGTGGTCAGTGAGGTTAAAAAAAGAACAGTAATATTTCTTTATGGACATTCAATTGTGTTAAAAATGTTTTACTGGTGAATATTTTAATGTGAAGTGTGATAACGAACCGTCTCACCTGTAGCTATCAGTTCAGAGTTACAGCTTAAATAAACCACAAACCTGGAGCTTTGATTGACAACAAGCTTAAAAACTCCAGGAAACACTCATAAGAGTGTGATGAAAAGCTCATCAAAATTCCCTCAACATCCTCCATGTGCTAACTCAGGTATTCAAGATGGCGTCAAAGATGGCCGCCATTCTGTAGAGTATCATATATATGCACCTAGACATGATAGAAATATGAACAAAATGTATTCTCATAGGTTTTCAGACAATAACAATCCTGTAAAACCATTACTTATAGGATAATACAAAAAACAAGATGACTACCATTTTGTTTTCATATACTCGTATTCTCAAGCAGACATGACACTTGATAAATTATCGAGGGCAAACTTGGGATTGTTTTTATATTACGTTGGTGTGCAAGAAGCCCATAACGGCAATACCTGGAATATTTTATTCCCATTTCAGATAATGAATGATCTTTGTATAATTTGCACTGGGATGCTGCAACAATGAAGATAAGGGATAATGATATTGAAACAGTAAATTTAGCCGGAAGAGCAAAAATACAGAGTCGATTAAAATAATATTCATAATATTAACATGGCTGAGCCAATTGAGAGCCTGAGCTCTCTTGTAGGCACCGGATATATACTGTACATTTATCTCAAAGAAGTATTATGTAACATTTAATATCATCTGGAATAGTACACATAGCATGGTGGTAGTAAGAACATATCAGAATGTCGATATTTATTTATTTTACTTTATTTCTTTATTTATTTTTATTTTTTTACATTTATAGTATACTGTAAGTATATACTCTGCATATGTTACAGTGGAAATTGAAAACATAAATATGATAAGGGAGGGAAGCAGTACAACACGGGTTGTATAAAGGTGGAACAAGAGCTGTCAGGATTATGTCTAGTTGGCAAATATATTTTTTGCAAATGTTAACTTTTTATCTATCTACATGATAATTTCTGATAAAATGGTCTTGGTGGCACAATAAAAGCAGGATTATAAAGTAGGTATTACCAAAAATATTAATATTTAGACATTAGATATTTTTAAGAGATGATTTAAAGGAAGGGAGCCGCAGGAGTCTTGTGCGGGCTAAGATCAAGCGAGATGATTGACTTCAACAGATGTTGACGAGAATATCACCACTGAGACTCCATGCTGTTTGTCGTAAGAACTATACATGTGAGAGCACGATAACAGCTACAACAAGAAAGTCATCTGCCAGTGTGATACAGTAGGAAGAGGCACAGTAGGTGGATGGGAGGTATTGCTTGTGTAACACTGTGACTTGTTCACCCATAATACGTTCAGTCAGAATACCATCTGCTGAAACAGTGGGCACTTTTAGAAACATTCCTATAAAGACATAGTAAACTTGCTGCCCCCAGTCTGCAGCCGCTGCCCTAGAGTCTTTGTGGACTGCTGTGTTCTGGAACTGGCTCCGTGTGTTTCATGAAAATGACCACCAGTATGAAAGAACCGGAATAGAAGTCTTCCCTTTCATCAATCTCAACCCCACCAATCCAGGCATTATTTACACAGTATTAAGCTTTGCACAAACACCATGTGAAAAACAGGGTCTGAGAATCGTGACCTGACAGATGGCCGAAGGACATTTGGCCGACGGACGTTTCACCGACGGACATTTGACCGAACGGTCATCGAGCCGAAAGGACATTTGGCCGAACGGACAATAGACCGAACGTACAAATGGCCGAACGGATATTTGGCCGAATGAACATATGGCCTTTTTAATTTTGTTTTCTTTCTTCTTTGCAATGTATTTTTTGCATATATACTAAATGATAAAAGATATTAATAGTAATGTAATTGCTTTATAAAAATTGCTTCAGTCTTGTGTTTAATATCTGATAGTCGTCGGAAATAATCAGCATTATTTTCCCCAATTTCAAATTAAATAGTGAATTACATGGACTGAGAGAGGTTTATGTACACAGAGCGACCTTACAAAACATGAGGTCAGGTCAAATTTCAGTCGGTGAAACGTCCGTCGGCCAAATGTCCTTCGGCCATCTGTCCGGGAGCCCTGAGAATATGCCCAGTTACATATGGGCAGCCATAATACATAAAGCCTGCAGGAATAATTGCTGCTGTACAAGATCTAGCTGGAGGAATGACACGGTGGTGGTGTGCCAGACAGTACGCACTACCTCACTGTGTTCCTATCTCTGACGCACTGGAGTAGTTCACACCGCTACCTCGGAGTAGCATAAAGACCTACGTCCAAACACCAGAACAAAGCACAACAGGGGTCATGCCATCTTTGTCCACTGGCTGCACACATACACCCACCATTTTGTGGATATGACCCAAATTGCCGGGTGTGTCTGTCGATTATATCAATGTTGCAGATACATCAGTGAACTGTGACGGTGCTATAGAATTTGGTCAAGCAGCGGTGTGGTGTGGTGTGAACCTTACCACACCACACCATCTGATCCTGGTCCGCGACATAGCCAATAAAAAAGTAATACTAAAAATAATGATAATAAAAAGAACTTCGTAGCTATAAAACAGTAAACTAATTATATTAAATCCAGTAAGACAACCAAGTTAAATCTATCAATACACGTTGTATTATTGTACCTCTTATATTTGGCCACAGATTTACACATTTGAATATGTAAATTTTCATATTGGTTCCTTCCTCAGCTTTGTATGACGATTTTTACTGAATATACTGTATGTTGATCTATCTATCTGTCTGTCTGTCTGTCTGTCTGTCTGTGTATCTATCTATCTATCTATCTATCTATATGTCTCTCTATCTGTCTGTCTGTCTGTGTGTCTGTCTGTCTGTCTGTCTGTCTGTGTATCTATCTATCTGTCTGTCTGTCTGTCTGTCTGTCTATCTATCTATCTATCTATCTATTGAATAAAAATGCTAAGCATAATTTAGACGGTCTTATTGCCTGCGATGTTTGTGATTTAGTAAACAGATAAACGTTAGATAACCGCCCTCTAACACAGCTCTCGTAGAGTAGTGGTTATCACGTCTGCTTCACAACAGGTCCTAGGTTCTAGCCCTGGCGAGAACAGTACTGTTCTTTTTATTATATTCCCAATACATTTTTTTCGCAGTTGAAAGTCTGTGATGACTTGCATTAACGTGGTGTTTAGTTATATGCAATACTCTCATTCATGTACACACACACACATATATATATATATATATATATATATATATATATATATATATATATATATATATATATAATCAACGGCCTCACCAGCAAGGAATCGAACCCTCGACCTACTGGGTGTGACTAGGGAACGCTTACCGGCTAGGCCACAAGGACACTAAAAGCAGTTCTAGACTCTGTTATATTTCACACAAAGCCTGTTCATCGAGCTGATGGCGCCGTGAACCTCAATGGGAAACTGCCCGTGCCTCTTATGTGGTGTCAGTAGCATTTTACCGAATCCAGCTGGTATGAAACGCGAGGTACATATATATATATACTTCATTTTTAGTCCATATAACACGCGGACTTTGAACATATAATCAACGACCTCACCAGCAAGGAATCGAACCCTCGACCTACTGGGTGTGACTAGGGAACGCTTACCAGCTAGGCCACAAGGACACTAAAAGCAGTTCTAGACTCTGTTATATTTCACACAAAGCCTGTTCATCGAGCTGATGGCGCCGTGAACCTCAATGGGAAACTGCCCGTGCCTCTTATGTGGTGTCAGTAGCATTTTACCGAATCCAGCTTCTTTCTTCCGACTCCCTACCCATTTTCTTCCGACTTTCTCCTGTCTATCTTCCCTTTATTTTTTTCCACAATATTCAACACTCCGACGGCAGCGTCTTGAGGTAATTACTAAGTAGCTGGAGATGGTAATTTGCTCCTTAATTACCCCGGCCGCAAGGTGTCAATTAGAACACACAGTTACCCTTAAACGAGTTAATTGGTGGACAATACACGACAGCGAAGACTTGATCATTACGAGCGACAGGGGGAGGAGGATGGGAGAGAGAGAGAGAGAGAGAGAGACCGGTTGAAAGCAAAAAAAAAAAAGAAGAGAGAAAGGGAATGATATACAGACAAGCAGAGTAAAAAGGAGAAATAGAGGGTAAAATAATGAGGGGAGGTGGAAGACAGAGAAGATAAAGAGAGACAAGGAAAGAGTTCATGAACGAGGATGTAAAGTTAGCAAAAAAATAAAATAAACATAAGAAGTCGTGAAACAGAACGAGAAGCTAGTGACACAGAAGTCGTAAACTGGGTGGCAAGGCACAAATAAAAGATGAAATATTGAAAAAATTAGAGTCCTGGATTATCAAACTCCGACCACACGTGCGTGCGTACCAGTTCTTCAACCATACTGTATTTCTCCCTCAACCTGCACCCAAACAACCACACGTTCCCTAACTTGGCACCACCAGGAAGGACTCCCTAGAGTGCCAGTGCCGAGAATGGATGGCACAGGAGGGGGGAGAGGTGAAGGGGCAAGATGTCGCTGCTTCGATTTACAAGAAAGTGGAATTTCACCACAAAATGAGATGTCACCTTTTTTGGCGGGGGAAGCAGACCCCAGGGAGCAGAGCGGAAACAATGAAATTTGGTGAGGAGGCACGAGGAGGAGGAGGAGAAGGAAAAGAGGGAAAGGTAGGATGAGGAAAAGGCAAAGAAAAATATCAGGAGATTCTCTCCGTGTACAAGAGAGAATATAACTCCGCAAAATACGACCCCGTAACTAATGTTGCCGTGTTCGACTTCCCGCCGCAGTGAAAGGCGAGGTTCTCTCCGTGCACAGAAGTAAGTAGCAATGAGTTGAATACACTATCAGCTACACTGGCCGATACTGAAAAAATTCTTCGGTGTGGTAACATACTGTCGAGGTCTAATTAACCTACCAGCAGCTGAAATCCAAGAATAAATTGACTAACACCTGCCCGGCCACCCTGTATCATAACGGGATAAGGTTCGCAAAATTAAAAAAGGACTCAAAGTATCGCAAAGTGTAATAACGTGGTCATCACAAGCTCTGTTAAATACTAGACTTAAACACCTGCTGATTAACGTTAATATTAAAGGTATCAACTCACTTCAATCTTTCGCCATCATCTGTTGCTAAAGGTGTATCTAATATGTACCAGAGAATCGCGGATAAATGTGTACTTATTATATTTCACGCAGTAAATGATAGACGAGTGTCGAGAAAATATTTCTGGGAAAACTAAATCTTAACCCTTAAAATAGTTCAGGTGATTAGTGATTACTGTTAATCATTTGAATATTTCAAGTAATCAAGGTTATATCCTAAAAATATCACAAGCACTGTTTTAAAGGTCAATAAGTATAATTGGCTCCAATTTACTCTTTAAAGTTCACGTGAGTCCCCCCGACTGGCCCGTGTCTTCATAGTAGTATTTACTATTAACAACATGAGAAACCACCTTATCTGCCACCAATATTTTCCCAACAGCTTCTGGGTGACATTATCAGCTAACACACAGCCGTTGGGTCAAAAACTTTTACAACTGACCTCACACAATTTTCTGGTGACAATTTATGGTTGTACGAGACTACACAATTTAGTGTTGTTATTTTGGTGAAAGTGTATGAGCAATTCTTTTATGAATTTTTGTTTTAATTCTTCACAAAATCACTCGCTGAGTAACTTTCTTCGTCGCAGTGTGTGTTACTCGAGTCAACTTCATGATATAGAAGCTAAAGTACGGTTAGTGTAAAGAAATAATGTGCATTATAGCCTCAACATCCCCTGAACCTGTATCGTGTTCGAAGACAAAATCTTCAGTGATTGTTGTGTAAACAAGCAATTGGTACCGGAATAATGAGAACACACGAACAGAAAGATGGAATGAAAGACAGACGCACAGACAGATAGAATGAAAGACAGACGCACAGACAGACAAACAGACACACGGACAGAAAGACAGACACACGAACAGACAGGCAAACATACGGACAGGATACAGGCAGGGACTACGGAGAACAAGGTCACCGTCAACCACACCAAAACCGTAGTCATGCACATCAATACCGCCACCACTCCAGTGCAAGCCCCAGCAGTCACAGTGGGTGCCCATCCTCTCCAGCTGGTGCAGTCTGCCTAACTCCTGGGTGTAACTATAGACAACAAACTTGACTGGAAGGCCCATGTAAATAACACAGTCAAGGCAGCCTCGTACCGTCTCTACATGCTACTAAGACTTAGGTCACTTGGGACACCCACGCCAGAGCTGAGGACCATCTACAACGCCTTTATTCTCCCCAAACTAACGTATGCGTCACCAGCCTGGTCGTCTTCTCTCAACTCCACCCAACAACGTCAGCTAGAGAAGGTACAGAAAAGGGCCTGCAGAATCATGCTCGGCGCAGAATACTCCGGCTACACCAACGCTCTCTCCACCCTGGAAATACCATCCCTCAGTGACCTCCACCACCAAGCACTGGAAAGGTTTGGCCGTGGACTACTGCACCACCCTCGCCATCGCCACCTCCTGCAGCCCCCCACCCAACTCGCGCAGTCCGCCACTTTAACAAAATTCAGCCCATAAGAGCCCGCACCGATAGATATAAGAACAGCACCATCCCATCTATTGTTAAAATAATAAACAACTCCTGATTTATGTACTGCACAGGCCTGGAAATGTATTCAATGCATATTATATCATTATGTCTAAATTAAATGTAAGTCTGTATATTTTCAGCCACCGGCTGCAACTCTATTAATAAACCGTTTATCATTATATTATTATTATTATTATTAAAAAAGTTTCAATTTTATAACACTTCCTGGTAAAGACAAGTACGAAACATAAAGGCGCATTTTGGTAATAGACCAAAGAAAGTTTATCGTAAAGATAAATAATTTTGGGGTTACAGAGGACAATATTCAGGCTGTTATTTAGGTTTTATTTTTGTATGTATTTCACTCACTCCATACACTAGACAGCAACTATGAACAACAAATAAAAAGGTATAGCTATGTGTAAGTTTGGGGTCAAAATTAGAATCTTTATTCAAGAAATTCCGAGTGATTTAGCCAAGGATGTTTCTCTTAATTGATGTTTATTTTAAGGTCGCTGCTACAGACCCGTGCCTGGTTCTCAACTTACTTTGCATTAAAAACCTGATACATATACAGTATAACGTGTGCGCCAAATAACTAATTATAATAGCAAATGCCAACCAACCAAACCTGAAATTATATACCAGGCCTTACTTAACGATCCTAAGCATAGTGTGAACTCTCTACCGTACGCTGCGTTTACTTCACATAGTGTACACTGTACAATGACCAAATTGACTTTTGCTTGCGTATGAAATTTATTTTGTAAACAGGCTATTGCATGACCAGTTCATTGGCAGAAATAAATTGAGAGCTGGGCAAGAGTTTGTAACCCCTTCCTTTCAATTATTTTGCTTCGTAAAAATGAGGATTTTTTTTATTTCTTTGTTTTTCTTCTTTTTTAAAGCATTCTAGACGACCTATTCTCCTTATATTATACTTCCCTCTGTATTATATCTGGCACATGCTTTGTCACAAGTCACGCACGACTTTTCTTTTCTTAAGTTTTCTTGTTTGTGAAATCATACACACTGGAGGACATTTATACTTTAGGTTTTATAAGTAATTTAAATGGATGACTCGCTTGTTTTAGTAATCAAATCAGTCAAAAATCAAGTCAAGAAAAAGTGAAATACGCCCCCCTCCCCTCCCCACCCTTCTGACTCACTCACTCGACCAGCTGGAGTACAACCTACTGGTCTGGGGAAGTGGATGGGGGAGGGAGAGAAGATAAGAAATAGCTCTCTCTCTTTCCTCCTCACCCTGAAGTGGAAGTCTTGCCTGCAGAAAACTTTTGAGTTGTGGATGAAGTGCAGGACACCCCACTCCCCTCCTCCTCTTCCCCGTCTTGTCATCTTCCTCCTTTGTCTTTCTCTCTCCTTATTCTTCATTCTCTCCTCTCCCTTGTCTCTCGCCCTTCCATTCCTCGTCTCTCTCGTCCCTTCTCCCACCGTTCCTATCCCCTTTCCCGTCCCTCCTCCCTCTCCACTCCTCTCCCACAGAGTATCACTTGTAAAAGTCGTTAAGTGGAGAGTAGGAAACATGACATCACTCTTCCCATCACCTCTATCCCTTTCATCACCTCCACAATCCACCTTTACCTCCTCCATCACCTCCTTCTCCTTCCCTTCCTTCAACTCCGTCTCTCTTATGTTTCCATCCCTATTCCTCTCCCTCACCGTTATTACCCCTTCCCTTCACTATTGCCCCTTCCCCTCCTGTCATCACTAATACCCTCATCCTCACCCATCACTCCTATTCGTCATCCTTCAATCCTACTCCTCACCCTTTTTTAATTCACGTTTCCTTTCATTCACTCCCCTCAACTCCTCTTCCCTTCTCCCCATCATCCTTCAATACCTCCCCTCCTCCCTTCTCGTAACAATGTTCCTTGGCTCCTCAGCCCATAATTTCCCCCAATCAATATTTCCCCAAACTTATCACCCACTAACCCCTTCCTCCTTTACCCCCCTTACTTTCTTGTCTCTTCACCTCCTCTAGCCTTTCCTCCAGCTTTACCCCTCAATATCTCCCTTCAGCTTCACCCCTTGACCTTTCCCCCCAGTTTTTCCCAACCTTTGACCCTTAATCACTTGACTCATTTCTTACCCCCTCAAGCTTTTTCCCCTCCCCGTTGTCCCCTCCTCTCTTCTCTTCTTATTCATCCCTTCCCTCATTCGTCATCGCTTAACTTCTCTCTCCTCCCCTTCATCAGCTCTTTATTCTTAGTTCCCCTCTTCCCTCCCCACGTACCATTCTCATCTTCCCTATCTCCCCTCCTCACCAAAACCTTCATCCCCAACTCTTCACTCAACAACCCCTTTATCCACTTCTCCCCGCGCCCCTCTCCCCTACCCTTCCCGTTTCCCGATCGTTTGCCTCCTCCCTCCCCTCCCCACCCCTCTTCATCTCCTACCGATTTGTTCCTTTAGAGACTCGTGGCGTTAATTGGGTCCTGCGGGGATTCCCCTTCACGAGGGTGCTCGGTCTACCTGTGCCGTGGTGCGAATGGATGTAGAGCCACTTAACGTACAGCCACTGGATATAAAACCGATAAACATGCATCCATTGGATATACAGCCAGTTAACGTGCAGCCACTGGTGTACAGCCACTGGATGTACAGTAACAAAACTTGCAACCATTGAATGTACAGCTGTTAGATGTACAGCTACTAAACGCACAGCCACTAAATGTGCAACCACTGCATGTACAACCGCTGGATGTACAGTCACAAAACTTGCAACCACTGGATGTACAGCTACTAAGCGTACAGCCACTGGATGTACAGCTACTAAGCGTACAGCCACTGGATGCACAGCTACTAAACGTGCAGCCACTAAAGGAGCAACCACTGCATGTACAGCCACTAAACGTGCAGCCACTAGATGTGCAGCCACTGGATGTATAGCTACTAAACGTGCAGCCAATAGATGTGCAGCCACTGGATGTACAGCCACTGGATGTGCAGCCACTGGATGTACAGCCACTGGATGTGCAGCCACTGGATGTACAGCCACTAGATGTACAGCCACTGGATGTGCAGCCACTGGATGTACAGCCACTGGATGTGCAGCCACTGGATGTACAGCCACTAGATGTGCAGCCACTGGATGTGCAGCCACTGGATGTACAGCCACTGGATGTGCAGCCACTGGATGTGCAGCCACTGGATGTACAGCCACTGGATGTACAGCCACTGGATGTACAGCCACTTGATGTGCAGCCACTGGATGTACAGCCACTGGATGTGCAGCCACTGGATGTACCGCCACTAGATGTACAGCCACTGGATGTGCAGCCACTGGATGTACAGCCACTAGATGTACAGCCACTGGATGTGCAGCCACTGGATGTACAGCCACTGGATGTACAGCCACTGGATGTGCAGCCACTGGATGTGCAGCCACTGGATGTACAGCCACTGGATGTGCAGCCACTAGATGTACAGCCACTGGATGTGCAGCCACTGGATGTGCAGCCACTGGATGTACAGCCACTGGATGTGCAACCACTGGATGTTCAGCCACTAGATGTGCAGCCACTGGATGTGCAGCCACTGGATGTACAGCCACTGGATGTGCAACCACTGGATGTACAGCCACTGGATGTGCAGCCACTGGATGTACAGCCACTAGATGTGCAGCCACTGGATGTACAGCCACTAGATGTACAGCCACTGGATGTGCAGCCACTGGATGTACAGCCACTGGATGTACAGCCACTAGATGTACAGCCACTGGATGTACAGCCACTGGATGTGCAGCCACTGGATGTGCAGCCACTGGATGTACAGCCACTGGATGTACAGCCACTAGATGTACAGCCACTAGATGTGCAGCCACTGGATGTACAGCCACTGGATGTGCAGCCACTGGATGTACAGCCACTAGATGTACAGCCACTGGATGTGCAGCCACTGGATGTACAGCCACTGGATGTACAGCCACTAGATGTACAGCCACTGGATGTGCAGCCACTGGATGTACAGCCACTAGATGTACAGCCACTGGATGTGCAGCCACTGGATATACAGGCACTAGATGTACAGGCACTAAATGTACAGCCACTGGCTGTATAACCAATGGATGTGCAGCCACTGGGTGTAAAGCCACTAGCTGTACCGCCCCTGGATGCAGAGCCATTATATGTACAGCCACTGATTGTACAGCCACTGATTGTACAGCCACTGGATATAGAGCCACTAGATGTAGAGCCAGTAAACGTGCAGCCACTGGATGTGCAGCCAATGGATGAACAGCCAATGGATGTACAGCCAATGGATGTACAGCCACTGGATGTACAGCCAATGGATGTACAGCCACTGGATGTACAATGAAAGACAAAAGTCGTGAAATTTGGTGAAAACATATGCCAAAGGGCTAAACTTTTGGGGGCGCTCTGTCTTATGGTAGGGGGCTCTCATACTGTTTCACTAGTTATATTTAATCTTCGGATAAAACCGCGACATGACTTTTGTCTTTGATTGTACAGCCACTAGATGGACAGCCACTGGGTATACAGCCAATAGATGTACAGCCACTGGATGTACAGTCACTGGATGTACAGCCACTAAACGTGCAGGCACTGACTGTACAGCCATTAGATTTGCAGCCACTGGATGTACAGTCACTAAACGTGCAGCCACTGACCGTACATCCACTAGATGTGCAGCCACTTGATGTTCGTCCACTGAATGGTTGCCTCTGCATATGCAGCCACTGGATGTACAGCCACTGGATGTACAGCCACTGGCTATACAACCACTGGATGTGCAGCCACAGGTGTGCATTCACCTCAAAAAGTCTTCTGTCACCTTAAGACTGAATCAGTATCGAAACTAAACGAGATAATGCAACGCCAACTCTGGTGAGATCCTGAACTACATACACCATTGGATGTACAGCCACTAAAGTAAGCTAATCTAATTGATGTTCCGAGGATTAACTAAATATTCGGACAAATTTTCACACACACAGAGTATGTGTAGAGGTGAAGGATTTAAATGATGCCACTCTGTTGTAGAAACAGCTGTCGAAAAAGCGGTGTTCTTGTTTGAAAGGCGACCTTGATGAAGATTAAGTGGTTGAGAGCCCTGAATGAGGAATATTGCAAGACTACGCTAAATGCTGTCATGTCAGGTAGCGCCCCTCGTTTCGACTGTGTAGGCCCAGAGAATACGGATGCTATCCAACGCTGCATCTCAATAAGCGAGATGAACCTGTCCGACCCCCAAAAATGAAGGAATACCTTGTCACCCACTTCCCCAAGGGTATTCCTACCAGTGGCGCTCTGTCACTTTATAAGGATGGTGCACAACTTAGTAGGATCATCATTGTTTAGAAAAGGAAGGAACCACCTCCTGAGGAACACTGCTTCTTCGGCATATATGGTATCTTTAGTAACATCAGTCGGTGGACTCCTCCCCCTCTGGCGTGCTACAACTGCTTCGCAGTCAATCATGTGGCGAAATACTGTCACAAGACAGCCACCTGCAGCATCTGCGCAGGAATGCATAGCACGAGGAGCTGCCCCACCAAGGAAGCTGCCTCTCGGGAGGGAAGTAGCAGGGTTCCCCACTCAGGAGGTAGAGTCCCAGGTGCAGGTAGAAGGGTGTGACGGCCTGGGAGGCCGCCTCCACCCACAACAGCAGTCACACTCAGTGATGCTAAACGCTGCCAGGTCGCCTCCATCGCCGGAAATCAACAGCCACACCAACCCACCCAGGAGGTAATGTCCCAGGTGCAGGGAGGAGGATGTGACGGCCTGGCACCCTGGTTGGCCTTGGAGGCCGCCTCCACCCACAACAGCGGTCACACTCAGTGACGCCAACACTGCTGGGTCGCCTCCATCGCCTGAAATCAACAGCCACACCTCCCCTCCCAGGAGGCTGTATCCCAGGTGCAAGGAGGAGGGTGTGACGGCCTGGCACCCCAGTTGTCCTGGGAGGCCGCCTCCACCCACAATAACTGTCCCACTCAGTGATGCCAATGCGGCCGGATCTCCTCCACCACTTGAAGTCAACAGGCACAGTGACTCTCTATTGTTAGCCAATGCAAGTCAGGTTAAAGCCTTCCAAGTAAGTGTACCAGTGAACAATGGCAGTGATAGTGTCAGAGGAACTTTTGAATGAGCTGGTGCCTCCTTTCATAATGATGCGAACTTGAGGGTGAGTAGCCAGAGCGAGACCGATAGTGATGGAAGCATGAATGGGGAGAATGAGCCCCAGACTGCCAGCGTTGTCTCTTTGATAACCCCAGGTCTGAAAACTGTCCATAACCCAGTGCTTCTTCCCATATTTTCGGAGGAGGAACTCGCGGGACTAATGAAGGAACCTGTGTATAAAAATCTTACTAGAATAAGGGCTGTGAGACGCCATTTATCAAGAACTCCAGGGAGGGGGAATTTGAAACGGTTAATTTATTGGTCAGGTTGATCTATGAAGCCAACGCGCTACCTTCTATACTAAGTTCAAGATGGAACGAGTAACACGAACGCTTGGGTTCGTTTCATGGAACATCCGGAGTGTTAACCGCAGAATTAATGACCTACAATGGTTTGTAAAAGTTTTTACCTTGATATAATTGGTTTACAAGAACCTTACACGTCCAGCGCCCAGAAGAAAGCTGCACCTAGGATAGCTGGGTTTACAGCATACAATATTGGAGCAGGAAATGGTCTGCTCACTTATGTAAAGATTGGTCTGGTCTGTACATGGATCAAAACTCACAATGATGAAAGTATTCACTATGAACAATTTACAGTAAAGACAGCAAACAGTTAATTTTCGCTGTATCTAATATATTATACGAATAGCCGTGTGTGTGTGTGTGTGTGTGTCTGTTCTGGGCAGCCGAAACGGCACAATCGTTTTTCATCAAACTTGGTGGAAAAATCGCAAAAAAATCGTAGAGTGGAACAAACCTTGTCCCATGTCGATGGTTTCTTTAGGAAGGCATTAATTAACCATTTTATTTACGATGGAAAACGATGCAAGTCTACCGACTTGGCGCACCCTAATTAACGATGCAAGTCTACAGACTTGCCGCACCCTCATTCGCTGTACGCTGTCAGCCGGACGGCGGTTGCGCAGTAGCCAAGTAAGAGCATTCAAACTTTCACCAGGCACGAAGGGCCCGCGATCACTTGTAGCATCTATGTTTCGTGTAATAAGCTGCGAGCGGACGTGTTACCAAAGCCATCAGGTAACAATGCTATTCCGTGTATGGGTGACTTTAACTATCGTCACACTGTCCTCGGTGATGTCCAGTGTAACTCTAATGGGAGGGTGTTCGTGAATTACATCAATAACCATAATATCACTGTATACGATACAGACAAAGTGACATCTGATGGGGGGCAGACTTGATTATGTGATTAGGTATAACATAGTAGACAGTACTGTAATGTCAAGGCTAAGGTCATCTCAGACAACCTAGTCCGTGATCATTATACAATACTTACTGAATATACTGTTACTGATGTCAAGTGTGAACCCCATCCTAAGCTCAGAATTAACATCCCAGATAATCTTAAACTGCACTTCAAGGCCTACATCCACAGATGGTATGCTGGATATACAGTACACCTGGGTCAGTGGATGAATTTTGCTGTGATCTTGTAAATGTCATTACCACATATTTATACCACTTGGGTTAAGTCAAGGAGGAAGGGGGGGGGAGCTCTAAACCACCTCTGTGGACACATGACCCCATCCTAACCAAAGAAGGAGAGAAGGTAGAACAGCTTGCCAACACTTATAAGCAAAATAAAACTAATGATAACCACCTGGCATTCCTCAAAGCTAACAAGGCATTACGTGAACTCAAAGGTCAGGTGAGAATCACCTATTGGGAACAATTCTTACAGGGGATTAATAGAACAACCACTATAGCAGAAGTGTGGAACAAAATTAGAGCCATTACCAAGTCACCCACCCCAGTCCGACTTCATCACAGCTCTGCAGAATATGTTGACATGCTATTGGTCCAATAGTCTAGTGTGTCACAAATCACTTCCCTGCCTCCTGACATACAGCACTATCTTAAAACCACACTCATTAATAGGGGTTTCAATATTAAAATAGCCTGTTCCTCACCAGACCTTACCGACCAGTTTCCTATAACGCACCACGAACTAACAACAGAACTAATAAAAGGTGAATCATCCTCCCCTGGTGAGGATGGCATAACCTATAACACCCTGAGATTGTTAAATGAGGTCCCTAACCATCCACTGCTTGACCTGTATTAAATGAGCCTTACACAGGGTATTCTGCCTAAGACATGGACTCATGGAAACATAGTACCAATCCCTAAGGCTAACTCTCCAAACTTCAGGTACATTTCACTCACATCCTGTATGTGTAAAGTCCTTGAAAGAGTTGTCCTCAACCGTCTCATGTTTCAAGTCAAAGGCAAACTGGCCCCTAATCTGTATGGGTTTATGCTCGGGCGCAGCAGCACACAGACATACTTTGCAGAATATCTTGTTCACTCAAAAGATAAGATATAACAGCCTTCATAGACCTTAAATCAGCCTTTGATGTTGCATTATACTTGAGCAACCAGCTAATTTTGGCATCCGAGGTAACTTCCTGACATGGATAAAGGGTTATCTGTCCAACAGGTATGCCAGTGTTCTGTTTAGGGGAGTCAGAAGTGCTAGAATGAGATCATTTGATATACTGATGCACAAGCTTATTGCTATCATTCCAGTTCAGCCAAACGAGGCTGTAATATGCTATGCTGATGATATCTGCATTATGACACAGGCCAAGCTCAGGCTACAAGCCTTGCTGGATGTATTTACTCGAAGGACTGTGGAATGTGGTCTCATAATATCTGTTGACAAGACGAGGGTCCTCAATCCTTGTCCTGCTCACCCTCTGCCGCTTGACTTTAACATTAAGAGCATGCCCTTGGAACTATGTAGCTCTTATAAATATCTTGGAATTTGTGTGAATGATGCAAACTTTGTCGGCAACCTTCGTGCCAAACTAATGCAGCACATTAAACCCCTCAGAAAACTTTATGGCAAGGGCTATGGAATTAACATCACCTATGTTCGTACTTTCTATCTTCACTTCATTCGTTCTGTAGTTGACTATCATGCTCTCCATCTTGTGATTATTCCGCCTAAACAACTCAACAGCCTTGAGGTAGTGTTAAATGAAGCCATGTGCATCATTCTAGGATGCCCCAAATTCAACCAGAATTGTAAACATGAGGAAAGGCTGCCCTCCCTATCTGAGAGGATAGCTCTACTTAAAACCATGTTTTGTATCAAAGTTTTGAAGAACAATGATCCCCAAACTACAGCTCAAACTGAGTTGATGTTCCATCTAAGCAATCTTTTGAAACTGAATGTCCCAATCACCCAGACGTACCCATTAATGCCATTCCTCCTTGGCTGGATATATCAGTTCCTATTAATTACACTCCTGTCGGTAGTAAGCAAATGTTAAACACCGATGTAATGAGATGTGTCACACAAGAAACTATTAACAGAAACATAGAGAGTATTAAATCAAGTGAATGTTATGCTTTTACTGGTGGTTCTGTGCACGCAAACACAGGTAGAACAGGCTGTGCAATTGTAATATATAAAGAAAATGAGATGATAGTGTCAAACAAGCAAAGGCTGAACAACTGGGCCAGCACAACACAAACTGAACTGGAATCTACTTAGATACAGACTACCTTAAAGAAAGTGGAGGTGGGGTGATATTCTGTGACTCTCAAAAAGCTTTGAAATCAATGAACAACCCGTCAGGTTCTATGTCCAAAGTTGTATGTAACATTAAAAGAAATGTAATAACTGCCAATGAGAACAACTCTCGTATCGAATTTGTGTGGATTCCGTCCCATGTTGGAATTAGGTATCATGACCGTGCTGATAGACAGGCCAATGAGGCCTGTAAGAAAGAAAATGTTGACCGTGACCTTGGCCTGTCCAATGCTGTACTTAAAAACATTCAAGTCAGAATCATGAACCCTGATCTAGAAGAACTGAGAAGTGCTGAGAGACCTGGCAGTTGAAGCATTAATAAATAAGACAAATTTTGTGACGAGAGGTACCGGTATGGCCAGCATAAGGACAGAACCAGACAATGTGATGTAGTCGTGGCCAGAATTAGGCTAGGATACAGACACATCTGGCAAGTTAGTAACGCTGTACCCATACTGGAACACTCAGCATGTAAACTTTGTGATAAACCTTTAAATCATACACTTGAACACTATATTATTGAATGCGACACTGTCAAAGACTTCAGGCCACCTGGCTTATTGTATCATGAACTTTGTAAGTATTACATTGAATCGGGGGTGCTTGAGGACATTCTTGCTGTTTATCCCAAATTTGCTAGCCCACACTGATTAATCTTCAATTAGAATATGACGTCCAATGTATATGAATCACTGTCTTGCATGGCAGTGAACAGTGACATCACCCACATGAATCTGACCTATATATACTGTTAATGAATATGATGTATTTCTTTGTGTATGGACCTCTGTCCTGCGTGGCAGTGAACAGTGACATCACCCACATGAATCTGACCTATATATACTGTTAATGAATATGATGTATTTCTTTGTGTATGGACCTCTGCCCTGCGTGGCAGTGAGAAGTGATACCACCCTCAGTGTCAAGACCAGACTGAATTACTCAGAATAGGCAAACTGTACTCCAAGTTTTGTCAATAAATTTGTTAAACTAAACTTCGTTGCACCATTAAGAATTCTCCATGTGTCCTTCATCCTGATGTTGTCACCTTTTAGGGCAATTTTTGTTTTACTGAAATTTACTTACAAGCTTGTTGTAATTATTTCAGTTGATTTCATGTGAATGAGCATTGAAAGTGCTTTTACACATGTCATTCTTATTTAATTTTTATTTATACAAATTGCTCAGCTCATCAACTTTATTTATAGTTAGAAAAATAAAAATGAAATAAAAAATTAAGGATGTTTATCAGGATAGAATATAGATGCATGAAAGGTGATATATGAAACTTAGTACAATTAACCTGATCAGAATGGGTGTTTTAAAACTACAACAATAAATTCTTAGAAAGTCTGTTCAGGGGATGTTTAAACACATAAAGCAGTGTATTTTTTATACTTTATATTTGATGTGATCACAGGGGATGTTTTGATATATAAAAAGTAGAAACTTTTTTTTCAATGGCAAATCCGGAAATTGCTTGAAGTCATTCAATAAGGTCGTGTAATACAGAAATTACACGACCTACTGATATTTACAAAGGTATCACGAAAATACTGGTTTCACCATCTGTGCGTGTGTATGCGCGCGCGTGAATTTTTCAATTCCACTAAAACAATTTTATGAGCTGATCACTGATGGCGCAGCCCCCTCTGCTCATCCGACGGTAATTCCCTAATTAAGATGAAGAAGGCATCCTTCACCGCTGGAAAGAGCACTACCATTCGCTGGTCAACCGAAACACCGATGTGGATGTCCTGACTACCCAGCAGGTCCCTCAGCATCCAGAGTTGACCCACCTCAGCTATCCTCCATCCCTGGATAAGGTAGCTACTGCTATCAAACAGATGAAAAATAACGAAGCCTCAGGGCCTGATGGAATCCCAGCTGAACTGTGTATAAAGCATGAGGACCTCTGCTTATCAGCAGTCTTAACTCTCTCCTGGAGAATGTGGGAAAAGGAGGAAATCCCCCAAGCCCTTAAAGACGCCTCCATCGTCAATATTTATAAGAACAAGGGAGACCGGCCAGACTGTGGCAACCACCGCGGGATCTCGCTGCTGTCCGTTGCTGGCAAGATTATCGCCCGAGTCCTCCTGAACAGTCTTCTTACTGAGGCAGAAACTTCCTCCCAGAATCTCAATGTGGCCTTAGACCATCACGTGGCACCACTGACATGATCTTTGCTGCCCGCCAGATATAGGAGAAGTGCAGAGAAAATCGTCGTGACCTGTTCATGACCTTTATCGACCTTACCTAGGCCTTCGACTCGGTCAAGAGGGAAGCCCTCTGGCGGACCCTCAACCGTTTTGGATGCCCACCAAAATTCATCGCCATTGTGAGGCAACTCCACGATGGCATGAACAGCAGTGACCTGCACAATGTCACCCAGTCTGAGGTCATCCCATCCAACGGGGGTTAAACAAGGATGTGTACTGGCACCAACTCTTTTTTCTATTTTCTTGGCTGCCTTCCTTATTCGTGCAAGTACCAATTTACCTTTAGGGTGGATATCCAGGATATTTTCAACATAAAACGACTCTAGGCAGGAACAAAGGTGTCGGCCACTTCGATTACAGAACTTCAGTAAGCAGACGACCTCACCCTCGTTGCTCACACTGAACGCGACCTGCAGGAGATCATGAACACCTACACAGATGCATATGCACACTTCGGCCTTGAGGTGATGTAAGTAAGACGTGCATCTCAAGACTTTGGCAGACTCCGCACCAGTGTCTTCAGCTGTAGGGATCCGAAGTTATCTACCAAGTTGCACGTATACCGAGCAGTGGTCCCGCCCACCCTGCTGTATGGCAGCAAGACTTGGGTCACATGCAGGAGGAACTGTAAGACACTTGAAAGCTTTCCCCGACGTAGTCTACATTCCATTCTCCGAGTTCTCTGGAAAGACAGGCGAACAAATGGCAGTAATCTCGTTGACAACCAAATGTAGGGGCATTGAGGCTACCATTATCCATGAACAATTGCTTTGGACGGCTCATGTTATCCGCATGGACGACAGTAGACTGCCAAAGCAGCTATTTTACAGTCAACTAACGAATGGTAAACGCAACGCTGGTGGACAACGGAAAAGGTATAAGGATATTCTTAAGAATAACCTGAAAAAGTGCCAAATCGACCTCGTCACCTGGGAGACGATCATATCACACCGTGACGCTTGGAGGATCACCACACGAGAAGGTGTCGAAACTTTCGAGTTAGCCCGACTACACACCGAGACAGACAAGCGCCAACGCCGGAAAGACGCTTCCACACCCCCCCCCCCCCTCTCCTCCCCATTCGCAATAGATGTAGCCCTCCACACGTGCACATTTGTGGACGGCCCTGCCAGTCCAGTATCGGCTTCCCTAGTCACCTTAGAGCTCACCAATGAACGTGACATCCTTAATAACCATTGTATCATAGCTGGATGATCGTCATACTAGATTCCGAGTGACAGCAAAGTAGTAGTAGTAGTAATAGTGTGAGTGTGAGTGTGTGTAAAAAAATACGGCTTTCCTCTTGTTCATCTGAATAATATCTTGCCCGACACTGACCCCAGCCACACACCCTCGACTGGATGATACCATGACCCCGCTACCCACCCTCGAGTGGATGATACCAGGACCCCAGCCACCCACCCCGAGTGGATGATACCATGACCCCAGCCACACACCCAGAGTGGATGATACCATGACCGCAGCCACACACCCCGTGTGGATTATACCAGGACCCCAACCACACACCCAGAGTGGATTATACCAGGACCCCAACCACACACCCCGTGTGGATTATACCATGACCGCAGCCACACAGCCCGTGTGGATTATACCATGACCCCAGCCACGCACCCAGAGTGGATGATACCATGACCGCAGCCACACACCCCGTGTGGATTATACCAGGACCCCAACCACACACCCAGAGTGGATGATACCATGACCGCAGCCACACACCCCGTGTGGATTACACCAGGACCCCAACCACACACCCAGAGTGGATGATACCATGACCGCAGCCACACACCCCGTGTGGATTATACCAGGACCCCAACCACACACCCAGAGTGGATGATACCATGACCGCAGCCACACACCCCGAGTGGATGATACCATGACCCCAGCCACACACCCCGTGTGGATTATACCAGGACCGCAGCCACACACCCCCGTGTGGATGCTACCAGAACCCCAGCAACACATCCTTTAAATCGAATTCAATTGTAACATTTTATTTAGCCAGAAAAACACAGATACAGGGTGGATAATAAGAACAATATTAACATGGCTGAGCCAGTTGAGAACCTGAGCTCTCTTTTAGGCACCTAATATATACTATATATTTATCTCAAGGAAGTATTATGTAACATTTAGTATCATCTGGAATAGTACAATAGCATGGTGGTAATAAGTACATCTCATAAGGGTACCACGGTTATCACTTCAATATTTATTTATTTATATATATATATATATATATATATATATATATATATATATATATATATATATATAATCAACGACCTCACCAGCAAGGAATCGAACCCTCGATCTACTGGGTGGCCCTAGGGAACGCTTACCGGCTAGCCCACAAGGACACTAAAAGCAGTTCTAGACTCTGTTATATTTCACACAAAGCCTGTTCATCGAGCTGATGGCGCCGTGAACCTCATTGGGAAACTGCCCGTGCCTCGTATGAGGTGTCAGTAGCATTTTACCGAATCCAGCTGGTATGAAACGCGAGGTACATATATATTCTTCATTTTTAGTCCATTTAACACGCGGACTTTGAAATATAACAGAGTCTAGAACTGCTTTTAGTGTTAAATCGCTTGTATCTGATTTACAATTGTTTTTAAATACCAATTTTCAATATTCATTATTTTGCTCCACCGTCTGACAAAGTAAACATAAGGAGTTTGTGGATTATATTTTCATAAAACTTAAAATGATTCAAATGCTCACTTGATGTATCATTCCTAAACAAGATAATGTTTGAATCGAATTTCTTACATTTCCACTGCAAGTGGATGGACCGAGACGCCATAGTGTAAACAAACTGGCAGCAAATTTGCATATTTTATTTTTAAATATAACAATATGTCTATGTGTTCCCCAAAGTAAATCCTTGTGAAACGTTATTTGTGTTATTTCGTGAAGTTTTTGGTAAAAGGTTTTATTTTAAGGGAATACAGCAATGCTATATAGTTTTAGCAGTTGCCTTAATTACAAACTGAGTCAGCTCACAGCCACTCCACCCTCACCGTGTCCTGTACATCCTCATATTTAGCATATTAACCTCAACTAATACAGCCCGTGTTGACCACCACTTACCTCTTCATCGAATATGTCCTCACCAGCATTATAAAACTCCACTGTGACACTCGTGAACACGGGAACAGCAGCAGCGAAACTGAACTGGCCAGGCTGACAGTTGCAGTTCATGACGCTGGTTCATAAAACAAATCAAAACGGGTGTCGGAGTTTCATGGGACTGAATGAACCTGTCTCATAACTTACTGTGAAAAGAGATCGATTGTATCTCTCTCTTTGAATTTGTGAAATACCTGAGTCGCTGATCTAGGACCCATGAAATTACTTTTTATTTTTCAACTGAAATTATTCTATGCACATAAAAAAAAACTTTTCCCTTCCATTTATAAAGACTATTATTCCATAAGAATGAGTTCATTGAAACGAACACATATTACCGCTGGTCATGAACCTCTGAAACAACACTCCAAACTCTGTCGTCATCAGTGTCTCAAGGCGTCAGTCAACTGCGAAGAAATTTTAGAATTTTGTTCTTATTCTGCTTAACTTAATTTTTTAACTGAATAAGCAAATAAATACATAATGAGATAGAACACAACTACTGTATATTAAATTCTCATATATCGTTACCAGTGACAAAATAAAATTAATTTTTTCCAGATCAATATTTTCGAAGATGTCCACCAGGCAGGACTACCAACACAGTTCACCACTACAACAACGTAAAAACAAATTATGTAGCATTATCCTTATACTCCCGTGATTCACTTCAGTGTTGTGCTAATGTGTTATACAGCCTGTAGGGAAGCTCACTAGGAGGAGACGACAAGTCAGACTTATTTCAGCAACTTGGTGTTTCATGTTTACGTGTATTAGGAAACATGGCGTAAATATGATAGTCTCAACCTATTGTTTAAAGCCATTCAGTAAAATGATGTAAAATAATGTCAATATTTTAGTAGCTTCGTGAAATTCCTGAATATTTTAGTAATTTCGTGAAGTCCCTGAGTGAATCAGTGGTTACATGAAATTTACTGAAGCTTACAGGGATTTCACGAGATTACTGGTGTGTATGTGTGTGTGTGTGTGTGTGATAACATGATAGTATGCACACAACTGCATAAAAGGAAAGGGCTGATAATTATACAATAAATCCAGGATAAGAATCAGCATAACCTCAGGGCTGCCAGTGTAGGTGTGAATCTCACTGTTCCACTTTCAACGAAATTTCCTTATTTTTAAGAAATTTGGTGGTCACAGGGAAATTTTTAAGGAAATGCTAAATGTATGGAAATTCTAAGGAAATCAGGAGTTGGGAATAAAATATGGCTGAGATTATATTACTTTCTAATCGAAATATATGGAATCAAACAAATAAACATTAAGAAAATATAATAAATCTCGCCAAGTTCCTTCTGCTTCAAAGCCTAAACTGTGCTTGCGATTATTACATATTCAGGTACTATATAGGACAGGTTCGTAAAGAAATTACAATCCTTATAAATGCCATGTTCTCAGATTTTATGCAACTTGGATATGTCAGGCAGACAGATATAACGGAAATTGTTCCACTTAACAAGATATACATACATTGGGGAGGCAGCAACAAGTACAATGCCGAGCATATTCACCAATCTAGGAAATGACCATAGTTATGTTAATTATTTTAAGCCAACTGAAGAAATTTTCTCAATGAAAGTGTAAAACAAATTCAGTCTAGATTTGATAGTATTGAACATTTTGATTTTTCGTCAAGCTTATCTCCAGAGGTTGCCCCCTCAAAAAACTCTTCCATTCGTTGAACGAATTATTATTCAATTAAAATTTATAAAAATGATCACAGAGTTGGTCTTGAGCAAGAAAGTTTACATGGCTGTTAAAAACAAGACTTGTATTCCAACTGGAAGAAAACGACAAGTTGCAAACTCAGACCTGCCGAAAGACATGATTCGGCTTCATTGTAAAATGACAGCAAATGGGGTAGTGAGGGGTAGGGGTAGTGAGGAGTTGAAGTAGTGAGGGGTCGGTTTAGTGAGGAGTGAAAGCAGTGAGGGGCGGGGGTAGTAAGGGGTGGGGTAATGAGGGGTGGGGGTAATGAGGAGTGGAGGTAGTGAGGGGTGGGGGTAGTGAGGGGTGGGGGTAGTGAGGGGTGGAGGTAGTGAGGAGTGGAGGTAGTGAGGGGTGGGGGTAGTGAGGGGTGGGGGTAGTGAGGGGTGCGGGTAGTGAGGGGTGGGGGTAGTGAGGGGTGGGGGTAGTGAGGAGTGGAGGTAGTGAGGGGTGGGGGTAGTGAGGAGTGGAGGTAGTGAGGGGTGGGGGTAGTGAGGGGTGGGGGTAGTGAGGGGTGGGAGTAATGAGGGGTGGGGGTAGTGAGGGGTGGGAGGTAGTGAGAGGTTGGAGGTAGTGAGGGGTGGGAGTAGTGAGGAGTGGAGGTAGTGAAGGGTGGGAGGTAGTGAGGGGTGGAGGTAGTGAGGGGTGGGAGGTAGTGAGAGGTGGGAGGTAGTAAGGGGTGAGGGTAGTGAGGGGTGGGGGTAGTGAGGGGTGGAGGTAGTGAGGGGTGGGAGGTAGTAAGGGGTGAGGGTAGTGAGGGGTGGAGGTAGTGAGAGGTGGGGGTAGTGAGGGGTGTGGGTAGTGAGGGGTGGGGGTAGTGAGGGGTGGGGGTAGTGAGGGGTGGAGGTAGTGAGGGGTGGGGGTAGTGAGGGGTGGGGGTAGTGAGGGGTGGGGATAGTGAGGGGAGGGGGTAGTGAGGGGTGGGGGTAGTGAGGGGTGGGGGTAGTGAGGAGTGGAGGTAGTGAGGGGTGGGGGTAGTGAGGGGTGGGGGTAGTGAGGGGTGGGGGTAGTGAGGGGTGGAGGTAGTGAGGGGTGGGGGTAGTGAGGGGTGGGGGTAGTGAGGGGTGGGGATAGTGAGGGGGGGGTAGTGAGGGGTGGGGGTAGTGAGGGGTGGGGAGAGTGAGGGGTGGGGATAGTGAGGGGTGGGGATAGTGAGGGGTGGGGGTAGTGAGGGGTGGGGGTAGTGAGGGGTGGGGGTAGTGAGGAGTGGAGGTAGTGAGGGGTGGAGGTAGTGAGGGGTGGGGGTAGTGAGGGGTGGGGGTAGTGAGGGGTGGGGTAGTGAGGGGTGGGGGTAGTGAGGGGTGGGGGTAGTGAGGGGTGGGGTAGTGAGGAGTGGAGGTAGTGAGGGGTGGGGGTAGTGAGGGGTGGGGGTAGTGAGGGGTGGGGGTAGTGAGGGTGGGGTAGTGAGGGGTGGAGGTAGTGAGGGGTGGGGGTAGTGAGGGGTGGGGGTAGTGAGGGGTGGGGTAGTGAGGGTGGGGTAGTGAGGGGTGGGGTAGTGAGGGGTGGGGGTTGTGTGGGGTGGGGTAGTGAGGAGTGGAGGTAGTGAGGGGTGGGGGTAG